>JASEVX010000001.1:75345321-75775732 GCA_031761405.1 Serripes groenlandicus
TACGTCCAATATGTCTAGTTATGCTTGATATACCTGTCGTGTTCGTATGACGAATATTGACGTCGTATTATATATACATTTTGTATAGCGAGGTGAACGATACCTATATGTAATAGTGTTCCGTTAGGGACATCGTTGTTTCGCGGTTTCGGACTTTCACATCGTGTTTTAGGGGGCGATATTAATATCGCACTTTCGCAATTTCGCATCGTGTTATCGTACTATCGCATCGTGTTATCGTACTATCGCATCGCGTTATCGTACTATCGCATCTCGTTATCGTACTATCGCATCGCGTTATCGTACTATCGCATCGCCTTATCGTACTATCGCATCGCGTTATCGTACTATCGCATCGCCTTATCGTACTATCGCATCGCCTTATCGTACTATCGCATCGTGTTATCGTACTATCGCATCGCCTTATCGTACTATCGCATCGCGTTATCGTACTATCGCATCGCGTTATCGTACTATCGCATCGCGTTATCGTACTATCGCATCGCGTGTTCGAACTATCGCATCGCGTTATGTACTATCGCATCGCTTTATCGTGCTATCGCATCGCGTTATCGTACTATCGCATCGCGTTATCGTACTATCGCATCGGGTTATCGTACTATCGCATCGCGTTATCGTACTATCGCATCGTGTTTTCGTACTATCGCATCGCGTTATCGTACTATCGCATTGCGCTTTCGTACTATCGCATCGCGTTTTCGTACTATCGCATCGCGTTTTCGTACTATCGCATCGCGTCTTCGTACTTTTTCGTACTATCGCATCGCGTTTTCGTACCATCGCATCGTGTTTTCGTACTATTGCATCGCGTTTTCGTACTTGTTCGTACTATCGCATCACGTTTTCGTACTTTTTCGTACTATCGCATCGCGTTTTCGTACTATCGCATCGCGTTTTCGTACTATCGCATCGTGTTTTCGTACTATCGCATCGCGTTTTCGTACTATCGCATCGCGTTTTTGTACTGTCGACCCTAACAGAAGACCGTAATATTTGGTTCGATAAAAGTAGATAAAAATTCATGATAATTGACATATTTGTACAAAGGTCGGGTTATTTTCGGGGGAAGGGTTCGAGATAGCATCACGGAACCGTTGTCTAAATGTCGTATGTTTGAGTTTACAATATTCAAAAATCTGTTTTTGTTTTCAGAACTGAAAAATACAGATATTCCTATGACTATTATGGACATCGACAACGAGATCAACAACCTGATGAAGATTCCGTGATTGAATGTTGAATTACTCTTATAATGAACCACATCTTTGATTCATATTTGAATGGTGATTTACATTTTGCATATAAACATTTATCACATAAATAACCTTATTTTCAAGTTGAGAACAAATCACGGAACAACGTTATCATACACGTGTGATAACAAAAACACGTCATACACGCGACTACTGATGACGTCATTTTGACCTTTATCTTTATTATGTTTATTGTTAAGTTGTTAAATTTTACACATTGAAAAATGCAATAATACGTTATTTTGAATAAATAACGAGTCTTAATTGTTTAAAACATTGTTGTTGTTTTTCTTCTTATTGAAAAATGATGAGGAGTACTTTTTTATGCGGTGAATCACAAGTTCTTATGAAGAATATGTTATTCGGTCTTTGTTTTGATGTTGTCAATATTTTTCATTAAAACACACTGTTTAGGTGATAAAAAGAATCCATCACTCGTTTTTCTTTGGAGAAGATTTCTTAAATTCGTCTCGAAAAAGAGAGTTATTAACCTCGCCAAGAGGCTCGGTTAATAACCGTCTTTTTCTAGACTCATTTAAGAAATCTTGATCTCCAAAGAAAACTCATGATGGATCCTATACATCTACATATATTACAATAATGCTGAAAACTTGTTTTGTAACGTTTTATTTGACATAAATCACAAATAGTCCACCTGTCCGCCGACCACACTAAAAGGATAATAAGCTTATAGTACAAGAGAAAGTTGATGCAAGGCATCAATGTCGCCGGAAAAGACTGCATTGATTTATTTATGTATTCTTGACTTTCCTTAGTCTATTCAAGCAGTAGGAACGTTGAAATGAAAACATTTACTTATAAATTTTATATTCACCTATACATTAGGGTATCTATAAAAAATTAACGAAATGTGTACACATTTATCTTGGCTTAAATTTAATTTTTCTGTTGTTACTTATTTAAATAATAGTATTCATTCATATAATTTCAATGTTTGTCAATCTTATTCGAATCACAAGGTAAATATCCTGGTATTGCTTTAAAGGGAGGTAATTTGAAGAAAACAAAAGTCTTCAAAAGGAGAAATATATCAGCATTACCGTCTACAGTTTAAATTGTTCTATTGTTTGTGGATTTAAAAATGTTCTTTTTTTCTTATTTCTACATGTACAACGAAATATTGCGGTTTCTCTTTGACGCTTTGCGTCAAACATTCGTCTTGTACTTGTCTAAAATAAAATAATATCACTCGCTTTTTCATATCGAAATGCGCATGCGCGAAAATCGATGTTAAAGGTCACGAACCTACACAACAGAATAGGGTCTATATTTAGCTTAGAAACAGTTCCTACTTTAGATATTCATGGATTAACATTATTAAATGAATTCTACACAAATCAAGACATCTCTTTGAACATGAAAACAACATTTAGTAAGTTAAAATTGCTATTAAAAGGAGAATCCGAAATTGACCTCAATGATGACACATAAGAGTCTGCATTAGGGGGTGTTGGTTCACGTCTTGAAGGGACCACTTTTGTCTTCGTAAATAAGACAAAAAACTTAAATGCGAGTGAAATAAGAAAAAATGCAAACATTAAAAAATCGGAATATTTATTTCATTTTAGATGTGTCATTTATTAGTGTTCGTAAACAACCACAATTGTAATATGTTCAAATCATCTAGATTTGTTTCTTTCTAATAATAAGCCGCCCTCCCATGTGATTTCCGAAAAGCTATTAAAAATAGAAGTCGCGGGCTTCTGCCCGGCGACTAATAATTGATATGTATCGACTTGACTCAGTTGTCATTATGCCGTAACTGCAGGTTTAAACCGACTTACAAGTCAGGTAGAGGATAGGGAACTGCGTATCGACTCTTTCAACAGATTCAATAACAAGGCAATTTTTTACAAGAAGACTACTGACTTACATAAAAGGTCAGAAATCTATTAAAGGTTGTATGACGGATGTACCAGCTCACGGAAAAAAAATTAATGGCGGATATATTAGTTAGTTTTACAGACACTGCGGAATCATTTTCTAAGTATGCATGGAAACGACGCGTTTGTTAAGCAATAGCGGAACGGGAACATAATGTATGGGAGTATCGCACAAATACAGACTTTGACTTGACCTTGTTTAGACAATTACATTCTTCTATAAGTGCTGGAGTTGTTTGGTCATTTTCAAAAAGAGAAAAAGATAATTATCTCGCACAATTCATTTCAACTATTTGGGTTAAAAAAAAAATTAAAATCAGTCTATTGTGAAACTCTGCAAAATACGTGATTTTTAAAAACAAATATGTGCATATTATTTCAGAATGTTTCCATTTTTATCATGTGAGAGAGCAGTAGCTTAACACTAGGTTACCATACACCAAAGAAATTCCTTCTTTGTTTCCATGTAAATTGACCAGTTTCAGTCCTCAATTGTTACACTTTCTAAGCGTTTCTCATGTAGAATACCACATATCATTGGAAAGAGTTGCCTCTAAGCTTTAAACAATCCAAAGAAAATGGGGGGTCATGCTTTATGCAAGAAAGAACTCACCAGGCGAAAATGGTAACCATCATTTTAGACCAAATAGGGCCCGGACAAAACCGGTGTTAAGCATTCTCTACTTTCACTTTCAAACAAGGTCAAAATACTAAAAGTGATCAAATCAATCATTTCCAGTGCAATATCACATATTCAATACATTATGGAGATGGAATACACTGATTTCTACACAAACAAATATTTGTTTAGGGACTATTTGGGCCCAGTATCTTGTAAGGGAAAATGCTATGCACTTAATCAGATTGGGAAAAGATGATTTTGCTTGTGTATTACTAGGCACACGACCGGACGAACGTTTCATTGTGCAGAACTGCGAGTTTTACAGATGTGTATTCACATGTGTAAGAACCACAGTATCTGCATATGAATTGCAATAAAAAGGTAATGTTGATACTGTAATATCAACACATCACAACCAGTACTTGAATTATTGAACATCGCACTCGTAATGTCGCTATGATCTAACTGTTTTTGTTGTTTATTGTATTATATTATGAATGTATATAGTATAGTTTATCTTGATGTTAATATATCTCCCATGAGGAGGATGAATGAATACATGAATAAATATAACTGATATGTATAGACAATCGACTCACGACTCAGTTGTCATTGAACCGTGACTGCAGTGTATTAATATTGCTCACGTTTCGTTAATCAATTAAAATAGTAAAAGAGTTTCGAAATCAAGAGCGGTGCCCTATAATTTTCACAATTTTGACAGACGACAATGTGATAAGTTGCTTAACTTATTATTCTGTGTGAACGAAAACCGCATTCCAGACGAGAGATTGCAAAGAGGCGTGTATGCATTTACCCTTTACCGCGTACAGCACATCGGCAGCAGACGACTCTGAAAGCACAAAGATAAGACATGGAATATGCGTCAAAATGTATCTGCATGATGGACAGGGAGTTAACACGTAGTATGTCTCGAAATTCTACACATTTAGTTATATATGTGTAAGACAGACGACGATGCCCGTTGAAGAAGAGAGTAGTTCAGTAGCCTGAACAGGATTATATAAGAACAGCATATACATTCAGTTAAGTTTGTGAATATATGCACATAACTGCTCTATAACAGCACGCACACTAGTTCTGGCTAGGTATAAACGTCTTAATTTCCTGCTGTGTTTCCTTTTGGGTGTTTATTCATCTTTTGCATTTCAATGACATCACCATAACACATCACACGCCAAAGGTAAAAAATCACTAATCAGTTATGTTTTGACTCAGTTTGGAACGTACACCGATCTGCACGACTTGATTGGTTATCATCTTTTATGCGAAGAAATACGCCACTAACAACGAAAGTGCCTGTCGCGAGCTACTAGCTTTAACATATAAATACGGACATGTTTTCCTACAGCTTGCAGAAGTAATTGACAAATCTTACTTCTCTCCACATCTTATGCCTATGCATTGATGACACTGGTCTAACCACTGTCCCAAAACATGGTTGGTTGTTGCTGCATATGGCATTAATCAAGCTGGGGAAAAGGTAGCATAGTAACTTGATGCTGTGCCGCAAATGATACGAGAAACACAATTCCGCCGTCGTAAACTTGTGTTTCCAAGAACTCAATTTGAAGAATCATTTTAATTATGACGGACTAGTTGGCTGAGCCGATAGTGCCAATCCATCTGTTTGGATGACTGCGGATGATTTCCATCTGTTTCTGCAGCACTTTGTAACCCATAAAAAAACGGTTAGTTTTTCTTCATGACAATCATCACTCACATATTGCCGTGGACATTCTCAATTTTGCCAAGAACAATTGAATTGTCATGTTGAGTTTCCGTCCGCACTGTAGCCACAGGTTACAGCCATTGGACAGCGTGTTGTTTTTGACCGTTAAAACAAAATGTCGCCAACGTCATGGATTCATGGACGATGTCAAATCCAGACAATATTCTATCTAGTTTGAGGGATGCTTGGCCTAAGCAAAAATATCGTCCAATATCACCAAAGGATTTGAAGTACCAGGCATTTATCCATATAACAAGGACAGCTTTCAATGTTCAGATTTTGCTCCCTCATTTGTCTCAGATCGAACGCAAGGACAGACAGAATGCAAAGAAATATTGGAATCTGATACAACAAATAGTTGTAAAACCCATACACAATGCAAACCTAACATCGTGCTCGTAGATATGACACACTATCCATCATGTAACACAGAGTATAGGCCTGTCGAGGCAATTGATTGAAAACGCTCTCCGTGGAACGGAGCTTGATTCGCGCACTTTTATAGGTGATGTACACCGCTTGTTAAACGCATTTTTGAGAGCAGAATCATATCATGGGTAGACAATTGAAGGACGACATACAAAACTATATTGAACACAAGCAATATACCACCGATACAAAATGCAGACCCAACATCGTGCTCGTAGAAAATACACTCTCGCCAACATGTAACACATAGTAAAGGCCTCTTGGGGCAGTTCATAAATGGGCAATTATTGAAAACGCTCTTCTTGGAATGGTGCTTATTTTGTTCACTGTGAATGTGATGTACACCGCTTGGTAAACTCGTTTTTGAAAGGTCGAAATTATGAGAGGCTAGATGCCGTCACTTTTTGTTGAAGCATGCAAACAAGTCTTCAATGAGGTAGAATCAAATTCTAGGTAGACACTTATGAACAACATACATAACTACATTGAACGCAAGAAGTATACCACAGAGACAACCTCGTTTATGATATGCTTTGCATTACATTCAACATATTTCATTCTTCTGCAAATCTTGGACAAATGAAAAATAAGGGATATTCATCTTCTAAAAGTATAGCATCTTTGGTTAATAAACAGTAAGAGCATATTCGTTCCTCTCTGTTTATGTTATGATGACGACCAAATTAAACATTAAAGTTTATGACTAGAGCATCTAGCTGAATCTAGCGAGAGCCTTTCGTACCTGAAAACAAAGGTCCATATTTAAATATGTTTCGGGGTTCAGAAGGGATTTAAAATATGCACAAACAACCCCTGTAAAAGCATTTTGCCAAGAATCTAGTCGGCCTTTACCCTTAAGCAAAACCACGTTCATTGGTAACAAAAGTGCGCAGAAAGCGCAAGTGCGAGTCAGAACAAAGGAATGATCTATATGTTCTAGCAAAAAGAAAATATATTTGTGCTCTGATGCCTCATCTGATGACGACGAATGATATTGTTTGTACCGTCTTGAGCCCTTCTCTAATTCCATACCCAGAGAAAAGTGGATAAAATGTACAGACTGTAGTTGGTAAGTCCATGAAGATTGCACAACAGTAGATAAAAGACGTGTGTATGTTTGTCATAACTGTATATCAAATAATGAAGGGTTTACTTACTGTAACAAGTACAACAAGTACAAATATTGCTGCGGAATGCAGCATAAAAAGGAATCGAGGTGGCGGGAAACCGTTTTTGTATTGACACATGTGCAGCAGATGACTTTTGAAAACATTTTGGCCAAAGGAGAAATTAGTCTTACTAAATTAATTTATTTTATTGCCGCAATGTTTTCAAATGTATTTGATTAATTAACGATATGTATTATATAAAGAAATTTAATATATTCGCCTATGTGTTTCCAAAGTCGTCTGTTGCATATAGGTGTTGTGTATATGCAAGGGTTAATAAACACAATTATTGAAGTTGATTTGAAAGTTAACAACTGCGAGGCACATAGGAAAATCAGGAGCCAAGTTAACATAATCATAAATTACGTTTATATTGACTACACAGTTGTGAATGTTCTTCAATTATAAAAGGTCTCCAAAACCAAGCTATGTTTACCACACCTCCAGCTGTTCATCGTTATTGAGTATAGACAGTTATGCAATTGAAGTCATTGTACCATATAATACACCCAATATTCAGAAAGACAGACTAACAGACGTGATCAGAATATATCAAAATGAGTTTTCAGTTCAGTTTATCAGAAACTAAATCAGCAATTGAATAAAGTTGAAAACATTGTGTAAAATAGAGAAAATGCTGATAATTTCAACTTTGCCTCAATATTTTCAATAATATTCTAAGTGAATACATAGCATCGGTGTTTGATCCCCAGTCGCAGAGCAACCGGCATGGTGGATAGCCCTTGGGCAAGGCACATTTCCTAGTCTAGTACTGATTTGTTTATTCAGGGATCATGAATATAGTGAACTTTGTCCGTGATATAACTGAAATAATGCTTAAGCGTCGTTAAACCCAAATAAAACAAATCAAATAAATAAATCGTCTGCTGTAGTTTTGTCTACATGTGGGAAAAGGGGGCTAAATCATTAATAATCTTACCATTACAAAAATTAAAAATAAAAGTTCCGTAAAACATTTAATAAATTCATTAATAATCAAAGCGCTGAAAGCATTGATGGTATAGGGGCATATGTAAGGTGAAAATATATGGCATAGTTAATATGGGCAAACATTGTTGAAACAATGAATCATCGACCTTAAAACGAACCAAACCAAAAATGTTTGAAACAACACAGATTGACTGCCATTAACCAATACCTAATTATATCAAAGTTTGATATTTTTCTTGTATAACAAACTAAATCACGAAGGATAAACGCTTGACAAAAAAAACGAGCAGCGACCCTTAAGTATAATGTATAATATTTACAGTTCAGAGAAGACTAAAGATCCACACTGTATGTTGGAATCATGCTGATAAATGACAGACAATCGAAAGCATGCTAGAGTAATGTTTCTTGTGCACGGCACATCTGTAGCCCATAAGTTTCTTATACACCAAGTCTGAAATTGATATATTAAACAATTATTGAGACAATGGCCGAAGAAAAGGTATGAAAAAATGAGTTTACACCTAAAACACCCAGATCAGATTTGTGTTCGAAATATTGTATCGGTCTATTCATCCCGATGTATAAGTGTGACCACTTTGAAATGAATCCGCCAAACAGAAACAAAGTTTTTACCCATTAATGCAAACCGTAACACGAACAGAAGGACGGATGGATGAACACAAAGACGGACAGACAGGCAGTCGCTCTGCACAGAATACAAAGCTTTGGGAAGCACTCATTTACGAACAAGAGCATTTCACGGAACGCATGTGTTGCATACGAAAGTCATATAATAAGTGAGGATATGGAAGGACACAAATATACACTCCACACACAGCATGCTAAAAGTATGGTTATTGTGCACTCCACATCTGTAGTCATAAGTTACCTACAAACCAAGTTTGAAATGGATACAATGGAAATTAATTGAGACAATAGCTGAACTAAATAATGAAAAATGGAGATAACTAAAATAAGCAGACCAGAGTTAGGTACCTAGTATTTTGCCGTTCTCCTGAGCATACGGTATAAGAATGACCATTTTGGAATGAATCTGCCAAATAGAAACAACGTTTTGATCAATAAATGCAAACAGTGACGGACGGATGAATGCACATTCAGGCAGACAGCCGACCTGACGCTGGATAATTCCTCCAAGCTTTGCAAACAGAGACACCACATACAGTATTGATTATAGAAGACTGGTTCGATGCGTCAAAAAACGTCTGTGTTTAGAAAAGGGTTAACATGTTATGGTATTTGTAATGTATTTGTTATCACATATAAGTCACAATTAGAGCTTTGCAGTTTAATTGAATTTCAGAAACGGGACCGTACAAGGTTAGTTGACAAAAACCTATTTAGACTACATTTAGTTTATTTATCAACAGATACATCTAGGACTAGAGAACATGTTGACGGACGTTGAGTCTTCAATTTACGCAAATGCAAATACATTATAATTTAAGTCCTAAAATCGCCAGAAGCGCCTCACTTATAAAATAAATATTGACCTTGCGGTTATAACTCGTGTGTATGCTGAAATTAACTAATTTCTAATTTGTATATTGAATTTATATTTCCTAGTTGGGTCGACATACTGACAGACAGACAAACGGAATGATGGAAAAATTTCTTTTAAGGCGATGAGAATATTCAACACAAAACGCGCCCTGTTTTACCAACAATTCCCCCAGTAGCTGTGAAACCGTTAGTACCATTATTTCATGGCATGTATAAACAGTAGGACGCTCTCTCTTTAAACGAATTATGTAATAACAAGTTTACATGGTGGTATGATATGTTTACAGTCTTCCTTACCATTGACCACATAAACTAAATTTACCGCAAACAACATTGAACTAAGGCTAAAATATTGAAAGTATAATTTTGAAAAGGGATGAAATCATTATGGTAAAAGACACACTTGATGATTATCATTCATCTGTTAAGGTTAGTCAAAATGTGTCTTAAAGGGGCAAAGGTTAAATAATAACTAGACAAATGTTTTGTTTTTGTTATCTAGAAATTTGATTCATGCTTCAAAGCATTCTTTGAAAAGGAGGAATCTCATTGTCATCATTTGCTACGTTTGCAAAAAATACTTTCAATATTCATATGTAACTAAGTAGCACAAATTGAAATTTATGATAACCGATTGTCCATTTATTTTTAGTATTATATGTTACTTTTCATGATCAGTCTAACTCTAAATCATCTCATTCACTTAAAACACAGACCCTGCCAGGTTAAATATCCTACATAAAACATATAACTTCAAATACCGGTATCAGCATTACTGACTACAGATTAAATTGTTCAAATGTTTGTGGATTTAAATGTTCTTTTTTTCTTATTTCTTCATGTGCAACGAACTATTGCGGCTTCTCTTTGATGCTTTGAGTCAAACATTCGTCTTGTTCATCTCTTGTATGTTATTCAAAATGTGTCCGGAAGGGGGAAAGAGTAAAAGAATGTCCGTAGTAAAACGTTTAAATATGAAAATAATTAATCTGAAACGTGTTTGAAAGCATTGTGTTAAAAGGAAGAATTGATCATTGTCAGCATAGGTTCCATTTCCATAATATTTTCAATATTCGACTGTTATAGTATCATATAATTGGTTCCGCTTTCATGGAAAGGATGTAACCATTTTCCGCTTACAGACGCATGTGCAGCAGACGACATTCAAAACATCGTGGAAAAAAGGAGAAATTGATTATCGTAGGTAATTTCTACTTTTGCTACAATGGTTTTAACTCAATTCAATAATAATAATTTTATTTACAGTGATTTGCGTATTTCTCTATATGTATTCTAAGTCGACTGTTGTAGACTAGTGAGGTCACAGCACAGGGTCGACGTTAACTAACATTGGGGTCAATCAGAGTGTGTTTCACTCGTTGGAACTCTTTTGTCTCATTAATGCAAACGGAAGGTATTTTGTTATTCAGGTCGACTCAATAAAGTTATTGTAAACCAGATGGAAAACCAATCAAAACTCGAATTTGGCGGATGAAGACACTTGTGCGGCTTGGTTGCAGCCGTAAGTCGACCTTTCGAAAAACATGCTAGGAATGGGATAGGGGCGAAAAACTCCTAACACAAAAACATAACCATTTTGCAAACCAATACAGCATCCAATTTAGTCTGAACAGTTTGCTTGTTTAAACTTCAACTTACATAAGCAACCAGTAGAAAATACCTATTTATAGAATGCTACAGTACACACAATGATCGCATGGTCAATATAAAATTATAAATAGATTTGAATGGAAAAACCAATAATCTATGGATCAGTAGGTATGTACCGGGCCACAAATACTATTTGAGATGGGCATTCTTATTTAGTTATCGTAATAATAACTTCTCCTTCCATTGTCAACTATCGTGAAATTACAAAGTCACCACATATAGCACGGTGCGTGAACGTACCGCGCAATAAGCCCCGACTACATGACTTATATATATATATAATTTGTCGGTACACATTGACTGTATTTCAGTTAAAATGAGTTCACTGTTCTAACTCTTGTTTTATTAAACTATTAAACGTGTTTTTATATTATCCTCGGCATTTCCAAATTAATAAAGGTAAATCTTTCGTGACAATGAAGGTCTCCATAAACCACAGAATATCAATACGTATTGTTGCCATGTTACATACAGGGCTTATATATATATAATGTGTCGGTACACATTGACTGTATTTCAGTTAAAATGCGTTCACTGTTCTAAATCTTGTTTTATTAAACTATTAAACGTGTTTTTATATTATCCTCGGCATTTCCAAATTAATAAAGGTAAAATAATAAATATCAAATATTAAAATTTATATTAACTAGCCCGGTCTCTCCTTTTAGTAGATCACTTGTCTCAAGCCAAGGTAAATGGGGCTTTAACGACATTTCCAAGATAATCAAACACTGTGGTTAGTTTAAATATACCGGCAACACTCTACACATAGTCTTCTCTTGCAACGAATTAAATGTACTTTTCCGCATAGATATAAAGACTTTATAACATTGGCGGAAGAGCAATAACGCCATCTATAAATTGTTGATAATCGGAAAAATGGTAGCTAAACTGAGATTCTAACTTACGAACCCCGAGGTCATTGCTGCACGGCTACCGTCAGATATGCAAATATCTCAAAATACATAAACATTAAATTACTTCAACAATAATTACGACAACCTACCCATCTTTCATCTTTTATCTTTTCTTTCCCATTTCAGAAAATGTATAATACCGTACACTAGATAAACGGTGGCGGTCCACCTACCGGGATAGGGAGAATTATGGTATAGCAACTCATCGACTAACATAATTGCGTTGACGGAATGGCATTTAGGAATCATCTATAAGTTTATATGGAATGTTAAACGTAGGTTATTGCTTTACACCTAATATATAGACATTGAACAAACATATAATGAGGAAAAATAGATGGCAGCAAGTACTGGGTTTACACCTTCATTTTTCGTGATAATGAAGGACTCCATAAACCACCGAATATCAATACTTATTGTCCATGTAACAGACATCGCTTCAAAAGGTTAAACCTTCTACTCTTTATTGGTTTATACAATAATACGAGGAATAAAGTATGGACATTAGATTTACGATGGTCCTTCTAGTAAATACGATATTGTAAAATACCACAGCATCGGAAAGGTGCAGAAAGAACTCTTTTGAGATAACAAACAATATTTAGAATGCTGTTACCCATTTGATGATAGAAGGTTTTTTGTTTTCTATTTTTCATATTTTCACAATGGCCACTCGAATGTAACTAAAATTAAACAACGTTTCTGTTGTTATCAATTCTACAAAATGAGAGGCTATTTATAGCCACAACATTTCCAAGAAAGTCATATTTTCTGGAAAAAAAATCAAATTTGAGGTTTGAAAACAACATATTCCAATACGAAACTGTAATTAATTTAAACAACTCAACAGTCGATGACGGAATATTAACTATAGAATAAATGTGTTAAATTTTACACGAACACAGGCTAAAATTAAAAAAGAAAAGTTTACATTCGCGAACTAATATATCATTCCATCAATTATTATAAGCGCTAAAAATCGGTTCAACAATGGTGATTTAAACATTAATCAAGCAATTATGTCACACGAGCCAGAGCATTAAAATAGTGAATCAACCGACACAATGATCGAGCCCCTATTTTAGCAGTCTGACTAACGGAATTAAACTTCCCAAACTGAAATGGAAACGAGCTAAGTTGAACACCCATAACGACACAGTGCATATCTTATACGAAAAGTTTCTGACATTTAAGTTGAAAGGATAACTTTAAAAATCAGAGGCTAAATATGGTGTTCACCTTTCTCGTGGAATATCAGAAACAATTCTGGGCAAAGAGAACCGTTCTATTATAAATGAAGCGTTTCTTTGGAGATGCCCTTGTTCTTTGGAGAACAAGTATCCTTTTTAATACTTTCCCACATACATCAAATCTAAAACATAAGACTTTGAAAACATCTCGGCAAAAATATGGAAAGTCTCGGTAAACATTTCATAATTGATTAAGAGTTGAAAATATTGTGGCAAAAGGACAAATTGCTGATACTGATCAATTTCTAAATATTTCCAAAAGCTGTCTGCAGATGTGTCTCCAGGTTGGAAAGGGTTAAAAATAGTAAATTGAAGAATTATGTGTTGAGGTGTCTTTACAAACGTTTCCAAGTGTGTTCGTTTGTGGTAAATCCCTACTTCAGTAAGTAACTCGGTCATACAAAACATATATGGGTGGCTGCGCTAACCTGCTAACATTGTATCATCCATTGCAGGTGTGGTTCGAAGAATGTAACGTGTTCGATGCCTTATCATTTCTACTCTAGACGCCATTCGAGCACCATCTTCGATACTGGGATATATTGCAACGGTTTCTCATTTAAAGAGATTATTCTCGGAAAGTTTAAAATCCTGGATAAGTATGTAGTGAATATAGCCGGCGATATCAATTATACGCTGTAAAAGTACACCCATATCCACCCTAGTCTCTATAACATCAACAACTCCAATTGAACAATTATGGTTGGATTATCTGGTGCTATAATGCACGAATGGAGGGTTTAATAAAAGCTTTGGCATAACTGATCATTGAACTTAATAGCCTCAATCATATTTTATAAAAGAAAAGACTGCCAAAATATAGTTCATTACAGATTATCAGCACGTATCCTTAGAAACAAAAATGTTGATTTTCAGAGAGTTGTACTTAAGCAGATACCAGTAAGGTGATAATCATTCCATCACTCCATATCATGCCATGAGAAATAGTATGACATATATATTAATTCATATTAGATAGTTCTTAACAATGTTCAATTCCCTTGAAGACCAGTGGAAGGACATTTGGAAACATCACGTTGCAACATTTAACAACGCATACAACGAGACTATTCATCCAAATACTGGATTTTCGTCTCACTTTTTATTGGTCTATGTCATTTTCCAAGACTGCCTATTATAGGGCTCCAAGAAAGTTTCTCTTAAAAGTACAGATTATAGTTGGTTTCCATATACATGTTTTCCTTAGTGTTGCATAATTATGTTTTTCTTGCCTGTGAAAGCCTTCTCTGATTGTCTATCCTCTGAGACGCCGTCTAATGTTATCTTACTGCCTAAAGAAGTGAATCCGTGCATTTCGTCAATAGTGTTTGATGGTAATATGTTGAATAGAGTTGTTATCCTTATGACCCTTATTGTGTTGATGTTATTACCGATCTGTTTGTCAGTTTCCGATAAATCTTCAGTGTAAAGTTGTATGTCATGTTGAAAATGATGTCAGCAAAATCAAGATCCAATCAGGTATCAATGAAGGTACAGGATCTTTCTTGTTTGTCCGTCATGGTGACCGAGTACTTGTGGGGGTGTTCCTAAAGCACACCCACCACCCTTATAAAGACACTTAGATAAATATGTTTTATTTGCATATTAATGCTATTCATTCCGTAAAAGGGGAATAATTACGGAATGAATAGCATACTTGTGGGTTGCAACATACAAGATTCAAACAAAAGAAATAACCCCACAAATACACTTCATGGGTATGTCCGTCTGTCTGTCAGTGCGTCAACATTTTGGTTAACGTTTCAGGTTGAGGCAAAATCTCAGCACTGGAAAGGGTTACAAACTTGAAACTTTGCCTGAAGGTGACCAGTAACAAGTTCTATTGATTTCTATGGTTACTTTGACCTTGACCTTGGTTTGTCGATTTTCAAGGTCAAACCGCGATGAACATTGCTTAACTTTAAACAAAGGTCAACCACTCTACCAACGTCGCTTTAAAGGCCGGCTTCCACAGCAAGGCTGTAAAATGATAGTTATACCTATAACCCGTTCCCGTAACAGTTCTCCCTATTTCTCTTGACTTCGACCCGAAGTCACACACTGAACACAAGCAGTACACCAGAGCGGAGTATATGCAACAACACAGGAAACCACCTGAGTCCGGGGATGATGGTGATATCAATAAAAAATCCCACCGCTGCCTGCATTTGTAACGTGTACCGGAGATAAGCCATCGCGGGTCACTCGTCCAGGCACTAACTGCGATGAACGTTGCTTAACTTTAAGTTAAGGTCAACCACTCTACTAACGTCGCTATAAAAGCCGGCTTCCACAGCAAGGCTGTGGAAATTATATGTATACTTATACCCTGTTCCCGTTACACAATGAACGCCTTTCGATTGAGAAAATTTTCAAACTGTTTACCTATATATCACTATGATGAGCTGGTGACCCCTTGGATGGGGCCGATTTCGACCCCCAATGGCATCATTTGAATAATCTTGGAAAAGGACCTCTGGACAATGCTACACAACACGTATTTTAAGCTCAAGGCCTTTCTGTTTCATACAGGAAGGGTTTCAAAGTGTTTCCCTATATATCTCTATGTAGAACAGGTGACCCCAAGAATAGGGCCAATATTGAACCTGGGAACAGAATAAGAAAAACTTGGTAGATTGATTGATTGAATGGGGTTTAACGCCGTTTTTAACAATTTCTCAGTTATATCACGGCGGCCAGTTCACCTACTCATGCATTTCCTGGTTTTCGCACACCAGTACTCCACACAACAATCTTCTTAAGCAACTGGCTGCTTTTCCACATAGACTTAGCCCATTGGTGGAAGACGAATGACGCATGTAGCATTGAAAAAACTTGGTAGAGGACTACTAGACAATCTTACACAACAAATATATAAGCTCAAGCTAGCAGTTTTGATCAAGAATATATATTTTTGAAAAATCATGTTGGCTACCCTAACAGTCATTCTTCTGCATCGAATTGATTTCTTTAAACAATTTTGAAAATGCACCAACCCAAGAAAATCACAAAACAAAACATACCATTCTGAAATGATGGCAACTAATTGGATGTCGTAAAGACTTCTGGATTTTTCTTTGTAGCGACTACTAGACAATCTTACATAACAAATATATAAGCTCCGGCTAGCAGTTTGGATCAAGAAGATCTTTTTTTAAAAGAATCATGTTGGTTTCCCTAACAACCATACTTCTGCATCGAATTAATTACTTTGAACACCACCCCAGGAACATCCTTGTACAGTTTCATCTATTTGACTTAGAGGTTGTGGAGGAGAAGTTGTTTGTAGGAAATTGTGAACAGACAACGGACTATGCGTGATCAGAGTAATTAACTCAACACTTCTTCCTAAGGTGAGCTAAGTAGGGAAATCATGCAACCCTGTTTCACGCCTGTTTGCATTGTTAAATGAGTCCATATATACATGTAACTTTGGCGAAGAGATCTCTCTACAGACGACGGTTACTGAGGCTGAAAACTATGGAAAATGAGAAGTTTGACTGAAATCGAAATTAATTCGGCGATTGTGACGACGAGTTAGAGTTGTAAGCACAATCTTACTACCTGTGATAGTTTTCATGTATATATGTATTTATAGTTATTAATGATCTATCGATTGTAGTCATATCCGTATGCACAATCGCGGATGACACCGAAATCAATCGTACAACTAACTTTGGTATGACATATAAAAATACGTTTTTGAAATGATAGCAATTAATTGGATTTCGTAAAGACTTTTGGATGTTTATGTACAGCGAAATGTGAATAAAAACCACCCAACTCGGACGTGTAGAACGTGGTTTTGAAAGATAACCCCGACACATTGATCTCATATCCTACTGTCGATATAGACAAAATTTGGTAATTTGATACGAACGTTCTCGAAGATTCAGTCAACATAATAAAGAATCCAACCTTAATGATTAACCTACATTACGAATGCTACAGTTAGAGTGGCTTATAAAGAACTGTAATTTCATTTATATATGTGTTTATGTTCATGCTACCTGCATGAAAAAATGTGCTGTACTATCGATACTGAACGAAATATTGGAGCAAGCTCGAGACATCGTCAATAAACAGGAGGCGATTTAATTATTTTATGACATTTCATTTTTATATACGTATGAACAAATGTTTGTTTCCTAGTATGTATGAGGGTCATTGTTGAATTATTGTTTTTAGCTCGTACAAACATTTAAGTATTACAGAAAGATCTAACAAGATTGTTGAGGAACTGATGTAGAAAGATTGGTCAAAGTCTTCAAATGTACCAACCCTTTATATACCGAAGACAGTGTTATCATGTTTTCGAGACTGTCCCATAGATAGACACTCTATAGGAATTTACGTGTTTGTCCCATGGGATAATTAGACTGTCTCGTTACAGAGCTGGCTTTGATAGCGACGTGGTAGAGCTCCCCCTTTTGCCAGCATATAGCTACGCAATGGATATACAACTCTACAAGCCTCAACCACCAACTGCAAATCTATATACAATATAAAGAAAAACAATTTCATTGTTAAAAAATAAAAATACATGCAAGAAATAATAAATCAGTTCTGAGCGTTTCCATTCAGCTTCATCATCTATACTTCAATTAAACATACACTAACCTGATACATTTCAACTTAACCGATGATCATTAACCCTTTCACTGCTGGAATCGATATTGTGCCGCCTAGCTATACCACCAGTATAGAGCATGATTAGCCGGCGTATCTGCGGTCCCTGACCAGGTTCTTCACTATGCTGGACAAGCTTTTTTTTTAAATCCAACAGTTAAAAGGTAAAGTCACAACAGATAACTAACCGGAACCGCACAACATACCCACACTTTTCCTTTTTCTACAATGATTTTGAAAATTGTTTGCCGCAAACTGCGACATAATTAGATTGTGACAGGTAAAAGAGTTGTTACATTCGTATTCACAATGACGCCTCAGTCAGATAACGTTCTTTTACGCCCAGAACTAGCATGTTCTTCGTCCATAAATACGTCCTCGTAGTCGTAATTGGACACCTGTCTCTCGTAGGACGTATTAGAAAATGTTCTATGATCGGAACTCCTTGGTTCTGTACTTGAAAAGCTTCCTTCTATCCCACTGTCTCTTCTATACAAATTATCAGAGTGGTCAGACGCCTCACTTCCGGAAAACGAACCCGAGCCTGTGTCTGGTTCCCCGTCAGAGGATGAAGATGATTCGGAATCTGACTTAAAGTAGGAGCCAGCCAAAAAATCCTAAAAGGGTAAAAAGGTCGAACGTTTTATTTCAAAATGATAGTGTAGTCAATCATTCATGCAAGTGACTCGAGTATTATCATAATTGCATTATTGTATCATTTTTTCCTGACCCTCTCTAGTTGCTTGGACAACTAGATGGTGAATCAGGCTAATCTTTAGTTTGACCTTTCAAAATAAACTTTAATCTAAATTAATAATAGTTCAAATATAGACTACTTTTGTTTGGTCTGTTAATGAACTACATCGTTTGACAGTCACCGCAAATCAGGTATGACATAAATTGTATAGTATATATATATTCTATAGATCAAGTGTGTTTTGTAACCGAGTCACCATTTATCGTTACGCTGACACTCAGTCAATAACACATTTCTACATTTTGATGTTCTGTAGATGTTCTATGTGCTGTACTATGGTCACTTTAGGCGGCAACTCTGCTTATTGTTGATAAACATTTATATTTCATAGACAAAATGTTTCATCGACTACCAAAAATTAGCTATGTATTCTAAATATATATTGTGTTGGTTTGATAACACAAGTATGACAAGGCAATGATTCTAATGAACCGGATGGGGGATGTGGTCTTGCTTCAAAATAAATCAAAATCACTCCTACATGCATTTACCCACTAAGTTCACTCCTGCATGTATTTACACACTAAGGTCACTCCTACATGTATTTACCGACTAATGTCACTCCTACATGTATTTACCGACTAATGTCACTCCTAATTGTATTTACCCACTAAGGTCACTCCAACATGTATTTACCGACTAATGTCACTCCTACATGTCTTTACCGACTAAGGTCACTCCTACATGTATTTACCCACTAAGGTCACTCCTACATGTATTTACCCACTAAGGTCACTCCTTCATGTATTTACCTACTAAGGTCACTCCTACATGTATTTACCCACTCAGGTCACTCCTACATGTGTTTACCAACTAAGGTCACTCCTACATGCGTTTACCCACTAAGATCACTCC
Organism: Serripes groenlandicus; assembly: GCA_031761405.1. Taxonomy (NCBI): domain Eukaryota; kingdom Metazoa; phylum Mollusca; class Bivalvia; order Cardiida; family Cardiidae; genus Serripes; species Serripes groenlandicus. Next base: position 75,365,030 of record JASEVX010000001.1, read on the forward strand.
TACATGTATTTACCCACTAAGGTAACTCCTACATGTATTTACCGACTAAGGTCACTCCTAAATGTGTTTACACACTAAGGTCAGTCCTACATGTATTTACCCACTAAGGTCAGCCCTACATGTATGTACCCACTAAGGCCACTCCTACATGTATTTACCCACTCAGGTCACTCCTACATGTGTTTAACCACTAAGGTCACTCCTACATGTGTTTACCCACTAAGGTCACTCTTACATGTGTTTACCCACTAAGGTCACTCCTACATGTATTTACCCACTAAGGTCACTCCTACATGTGTTTACCGACTAAGGTCACTCCTACATCTGTTTACCCACTAAGGTCACTCCTAAATGTATTTACCGATTAAGGTCATTCCTACATGTATTTACCCACTAAGGTCACTCCTACATGTATTTACCCACTAAGGTCACTCCTACATGTTATTACCGACTAAGGTCACTACTACATGTGTTTACCCACTAAGGTCACTCCTACATGTGTTTACCCACTAAGGTCGATCTTACATGTGTTTACCCACTAAGGTCACTCCTACATGTATTTACCCACTAAGGTCACTCCTACATGTATTTACCCACTAAGGTCACTCTTACATGTGTTTACCGACTAAGGTCACTCCTACATCTGTTTACCCACTATGGTCACTCCTAAATGTATTTACCGACTAAGGTCACTCCTACATGTATTTACCCACTAAGGTCACTCCTACATGTATTTACCCACTAAGGTCACTCCTACATGTTATTACCGACTAAGGTCACTCCTAAATGTATTTACCCACTAAGGTCACTCTACATGTTATTACCGACTAAGGTCACTCCTACATGTATTTACCGACTAAGGTCACTCCTACATGTATTTACCCACTCAGGTCACTCCTACATGTGTTTACCCACTAAGGTCACTCCTACATCTGTTTACCCACTAAGGTCACTCCTACATGTGTTTACTCACTAAGATCACTCCTACATGTATTTACCCACTAAGGTCACTCCTACATGTGTTTACCCACTTAGGTCACTCCTACATGTGTTTACCCACTAAGGTCACTCCTACATGTATTTACCGACTAAGGTCACACCCACATGTATTTACCCACTAAGGTCAATCCTACATGTATTTACCTACTCAGGTCACTCCTATAAGTATTTACCGACTAAGGTCACTCCTACATGTATTTACCGATTAAGGTCACTCCTAAATGTATTTACACACTAAGGTCAGTCCTACATGTATTTACCGATTAAGGTCACTCCTAAATGTATTTACACACTAAGGTCACTCCTACATGTGTTTACCCACTAAGGTCACTCCTACATGTGTTTACCCACTAAGGTCACTCTTACATGTGTTTACCCACTAAGGTCACTCCTACATGTATTTACCCACTAAGGTCACTCCTACATGTGTTTACCAACTAAGGTCACTCCTACATCTCTTTACCCACTAAGGTCACTCCTAAATGTATTTACCGATTAAGGTCACTCCTACATGTATTTACCCACTAAGGTCACTCCTACATGTATTTACCCACTAAGGTCACTCCTACATGTTATTACCCACTATGGTCACTCCTCAATGTATTTACCGACTAAGGTCACTCCTATATGTATTTACCCACTAAGGTCACTCCTACATGTATTTACCCACTACGGTCACTCCTAAATGTATTTACCGACTAAGGTCACTCCTATATGTATTTACCCACTAAGGTCACTCCTACATGTATTTACGCACTAAGGTCACTCCTACATGTTAATACCGACAAAGGTCACTCCTACATGTATTTACCCACTAAGGTCACTCTACATGTTATTACCGACTAAGGTCACTCCTACATGTATTTACCGACTAAGGTCACTCATACATGTATTTACCCACTAAGGTCACTCCTACATGTTATTACCGACTAAGGTCAATCCTACATGTATGTACCCACTAAGGTCACTCTTACATGTGTTTACCCACTAAGGTCACTCCTACATGTATTTACCCACTAAGGTCACTCCTACATGTGTTTACCAACTAAGGTCACTCCTACATCTCTTTACCCACTAAGGTCACTCCTAAATGTATTTACCGATTAAGGTCACTCCTACATGTATTTACCCACTAAGGTCACTCCTACATGTATTTACCCACTAAGGTCACTCCTACATGTTATTACCCACTATGGTCACTCCTCAATGTATTTACCGACTAAGGTCACTCCTATATGTATTTACCCACTAAGGTCACTCCTACATGTATTTACCCACTATGGTCACTCCTAAATGTATTTACCGACTAAGGTCACTCCTATATGTATTTACCCACTAAGGTCACTCCTACATGTATTTACCCACTAAGGTCACTCCTACATGTTATTACCGACTAAGGTCACTCCTACATGTGTTTACCCACTAAGGTCACTCCTACATGTGTTTACCGACTAAGGTCACTCCTACATCTGTTTACCCACTATGGTCACTCCTAAATGTATTTACAGACTAAGGTCACTCCTACATGTATTTACCCACTAAGGTCACTCTACATGTTATTACCGACTAAGGTCACTCCTACATGTATTTACCGACTAAGGTCACTCCTACATGTATTTACCCACTCAGGTCACTCCTACATGTGTTTACCCACTAAGGTCACTCCTACATCTGTTTACCCACTAAGGTCACTCCTACATGTGTTTACTCACTAAGATCACTCCTACATGTATTTACCCACCAAGGTCACTCCTACATGTGTTTACCCACTTAGGTCACTCCTACATGTGTTTACCCACTAAGGTCAATCCTACATGTATGTACCGACTAAGGTCACACCCACATGTATTTACCCACTAAGGTCAATCCTACATGTATTTACCTACTCAGGTCACTCCTATACGTATTTACCGACTAAGGTCACTCCTACATGTATTTACCTACTAAGGTCACTTCTACGTGTACTTAACTACTAAGGTCACTCCTAAATGTATTTACCCACTACGGTCACTCAAACATGTATTTACCGACAATTGTCACTCCTACATGTATTTACCGACTAAGGTCACTCCTAAATGTATTTACCCACTAAGGTCACTCCTACATGTATTTACCCACTAAGGTCACTCCTACATGTATTTACCCACTAAGGTCACTCCTACATGTTATTACCGAATAAGGTCACTCCTACATGTGTTTACCCACTAAGGTCACTCCTACATGTGTTTACCCACTATGGTCACTCCTAAATGTATTTACCGACTAAGGTCACTCCTAAATGTATTTACCCACTAAGGTCACTCGAACATGTTTTTACCGACTAATGTCACTCCTACATGTATTTACCGACTAAGGTCACTCCTAAATGTATTTACCCACTAAGGTCACTCCTACATGTATTTACCCACTAAGGTCACTCCTACATGTATTTACCCACTAAGGTCACTCCTACATGTTATTACCGACTAAGGTCACTCCTACATGTGTTTACCCACTAAGGTCACTCCTACATGTGTTTACCATCTAAGGTCACTCTTACATGTGTTTACCCACTAAGGTCACTCCTACATGTATTTACCCACTAAGGTCACTCCTACATGTGTTTACCGACTAAGGTCACTCCTACATCTGTTTACCAACTAAGGTCAATCCTAAATGTATTTACCGACTAAGGTCACTCCTACATGTATTTACCGACTAAGGTCACTCCTACATGTATTTACCCACTCAGGTCACTACTACATGTGTTTACCCACTAAGGTCACTCCTACATCTGTTTACCAACTAAGGTCAATCCTAAATGTATTTACCGACTAAGGTCACTCCTACATGTATTTACCGACTAAGGTCACTCCTACATGTATTTACCCACTCAGGTCACTACTACATGTGTTTACCCACTAAGGTCACTCCTACATCTGTTTACCCACTTAGGTCACTCCTATATGTGTTTACCCACTATGGTCACTCCTACATGTATTTACCGACTAAGGTCACACCCACATATATTTACCCACTAAGGTCAATCTTACATGTATTTACCTACTCAGGTCACTCCGACATGTATTTACCGACTAAGGTCACTTCTACATGTATTTACCCACTAAGGTTACTCATACATGCGTTTACCCACTAAGGTAACTCCTACATGTATTTACCCACTAAGCTAACTCCTACATGTATTTACCCACTAAGGTCACTCGAACATGTATTTACCGACTAATGTCACTCCTACATGTATTTACCGACTAAGGTCACTCCTAAATGTATTTACCCACTAAGGTCACTCCTACATGTATTTACCCACTAAGGTCACTCCTACATGTATTTACCCACTAAGGTCACTCCTACATGTTATTACCGACTAAGGTCACTCCTACATGTGTTTACCCACTAAGGTCACTCCTACATGTGTTTACCATCTAAGGTCACTCTTACATGTGTTTACCCACTAAGGTCACTCCTACATGTATTTACCCACTAAGGTCACTCCTACATGTGTTTACCGACTAAGGTCACTCCTACATCTGTTTACCAACTAAGGTCACTCCTAAATGTATTTACCGACTAAGGTCACTCCTACATGTATTTACCGACTAAGGTCACTCCTACATGTATTTACCCACTCAGGTCACTACTACATGTGTTTACCCACTAAGGTCACTCCTACATCTGTTTACCCACTTAGGTCACTCCTATATGTGTTTACCCACTATGGTCACTCCTACATGTATTTACCGACTAAGGTCACACCCACATATATTTACCCACTAAGGTCAATCCTACATGTATTTACCTACTCAGGTCACTCCGACATGTATTTACCGACTAAGGTCACTTCTACATGTATTTACCCACTAAGGTTACTCATACATGCGTTTACCCACTAAGGTAACTCCTACATGTATTTACCCACTAAGCTAACTCCTACATGTATTTACCCACTAAGGTCACTCCTACATGTATTTACCCACTAAGGTCACTCCTACATGTTATTACCGACTAAGGTCACTCCTACATGTATTTACCCACTAAGGTCACTCCTACATGTTATTACCGACTAAGGTCACTCATACATGTATTTACCGACTGAGGTCACTCCTACATGTATTTGCCCACTAAGGTCACTCCTACATGTATTTACCCTCTCAGGTTACTCCTACATGTTTTTACCCACTAAGGTCACTCCTAAATGTATTTATCGAATTAGTGGCACTAAATGTTAGTAAACAACTAGACAATATTGAAGAAATTATGTATAACATAAAAGTTCTCAGTAAGATAAATTGTTCTGTGAAAGAGATATTTGTCGAATTCCTGGTAAGGTGTATCTGGTGAGACTGTTTGTAGATATGAACAAATAAAACGTAATTATGATATTGTGTGATGCAGTCTGTTGGAAATGCAGCAAAATCAGGTCAAACTAAGTCACGTACGTGTAACAAAATACAATGAAGATAACAGAAATTCTTCAAAATGATGGAAGAACTATATACGTGATAGTTAACGCATTGTGCCACGCATTGTGCTAATTGATAGCAGTGCCACAAAGTTGCTAGGAATCGTCAAGTGCGTTTCAAAAATATAACAAAAGCTTTTTTTACATAGGTAATTAAACCTTGATACGCTATTTAAAATCAGTCAGAAAGGTCAGGAAACAAATATTAGCCACCAAATATCAAATACCAAATGTCAAGCATTGCAGAACGTTTATTCTGGCAAAGAAGGTTTTGTATGCCATATACTTATGCTGTGAAGTCAAAGCAGTACAGTCTATAAACATGTCCGACCGTTGCATGTCAATGGTCTAGCGCACATATATTTTGTTTGTTTGTTTGTTTGTTTGTATGGTGTTTTAAGCCGCTTTCAACAATATTTAAATTATATCACGGCGTTTCCTGTGTAAGTTACAAGTACAACTGGACCATTTATCCTGACAACATTTCAAACCTACGTGTCTGTATTTTACTTTATGTACGTCAATGACGATAAACATTGTATACGGCTCAATAAACAACGTCCCGATCTAAATAAATGCGACTCCTTTTAAAATATATTGATCACACTCGTGTCAAAACAAGGGGTGTTTAAAACAAATCGCAGAAAAGCGCTCCCATTTCTATAATTTTCAAGCATATCCGTAAAATTGCGTTATTATATGGAGATCGCGATATTCCCTGTTGAATATGTAATTGTCAGAGGTGTGCTCATTGTTGATAACGACAATGTGTAAATATAGTAACATAACCATCGTCATCCCGGCCCAAATTTTAATATTTCTGAATATAAATGTTTTTGAAACGTTACGTCCATCATCTTAAATTCTAAAGGCAAGTCTACCAAATGAAAAATTATCATTCCCGCAAACTTCTGCCATTGCTTTAACGTCAACATATGTTTTGTATGTATTTTGTTAAGTGACGTTACCATAGTTACGATAACTCTATAAGTACGTGAGAAATAAATCTGATATGTTGTGATCAAATTCGTATTAAGATACAACTATAACTAAGTTCGACATAGTTTGTAAATATAATTGTGTACATATTGTTTGAAAGAGTCAACTTTAAAAATACTCGTAATAGTGGTTCCTGAAATGTACCTCAGCGTTTAGATAATTAGTAGGAATGATTCATGTGCTAAGAGTTAACACCAGTGTAGCTGAGTAATACAGTACGAGTGTATTTAAGTGGAAGATCAAGACTACCGATGTAGGATAAAAACTTAAACAAAATATTTCTTATTATTACACAAAATTACGTACTATGCAAAATTGATTGGCTTGTATTCCAAGTTTATCCGATAATGCATATGCCACCTCTTTATAATCATCAGCGAATGACCTGCTTTCGTCATTGTTTGGGGATAAACCAGCTTGCCTAGCTTCATTTATAACTCGGGCAGCCTTACTCATCCATGTCCAGCTTGTGTTTAGGTGTTCTTTTCTGGTAACACTTGCTCCTGTAAAAAATTAAAAAGTAGGTCTAATCCAGCACGTATTTCATTTTTCTTAGCATTGTTTTAAATCGCTACAGCTCATCTAGGGAACACACAAGTCTACTTGAATACGATTACTAAAACAAATAAAAACAGCAAGTAATTTTATCAATTTCTTATGTCCTTTCATAGGTAAGATCAATCATATAAATGTTAATGTTAATTTTTACAGAAATATCTATATGAGTTTACCTGACTTAAAATGATCCTGTGCACGTTTCTTGTATAACTCAGCCATTTGATAGTAGCCTAGAATCAGACCTGATTTTGGGCCATCTTGAAGAAGCTTTTCTTTCATTTCAATACTCTTCATTACATCTGCAGTTGCTTTATCGTATTCATGTAATTCTCGATATGCCCTTGCCCTGATTTTCAACTTTTCTGAATGACCGTTCAGATTATCTAACTTCAATTCGACATCTTTTTCGATACTTTTGTTGTAATAGTCCAATGCTTCTAACAACTTAGCTTTAAATTCATCCTGGCTCTGAGATTTAATCTGTATTGCTTTCGCATAAGCAATCGTACCAAGATTGAACATGTACACCGACATATCTGGAGTCCATTCTTCTTTCACGTATGCGATCATTATATCAACGGCTTGTTTGTGATTGGTATATGATTCGTCGTACTTCTCGAGGTCATGTTGGATGTTTCCAATAGCATTGTATACAGCCGCTTGTCGCGATACCTCGTCCTCCGCCCAACTCTGCAAAGTGTTTAATGCTTTGATTTCTGCCAGTAATGCACTATCATATTCCTTCTCACACCTCAATAATCTACCTTTGGTAAAATAGTACTCGAAAATCAGAATGGCATTTGTGCCTTTTTCAGGTTGAAGGTTCCGTATGCCGGTTTCCTCTACCTTTTCTAAGCTTTCGCGCGCTTGTCTAAAATCTTTCAGTTCAAGAAAATTCTTCACAATTTCTAAAGACCAATAGCAATACAACTCCGACTGTCCGGTTTTTGCGTATGATTTTGCTACTCTTGACAGTATTTCGTACCTTCTAGAATGTGAATACAAAATTGATGGAATGATCCTGATATACTTCAATTGTTTATCCGATAACAGTAAGTTTATCGATGGGTCTGAAAGTGTGCTAAACAGAATCCTCAATCTTGTATTTGATTTAGTGACAAACCGGATTGCTTTTGCGTAGTACTTTTCAAAATGTTCACACTGATGCTCCATCTGCTGCAGTGTATTGTGAGTCAAGCGCGTTTTTGCCAAACTTTGGCAACATAAGTGCTTTTCTTTTTTGGTGAACATCATCAAAGAAGTAAATACATCTTGATGAAAGCGATAACCGTACCTACAATTCAGTTCTTCTTCTTCAGAGGTATATTTCATTTGATTTCCTTCTATCAGCTGGCTTTTAATGAGGTCCAACAGAATGAGTAATGTATCGGGAAAAGATTTATCTAGTGCGGAGACAGCATCCTCGATGGAAAAGCGAGATGTCTCAAATATCATCAGCATAGCAAGTTGATTCTGCCTGCTTTCATTTAGATGTTCAAACGCAAACTCCACACATTCTTGATTGCCTGTTTGGGATATCAAGGCTTCAACACCCTCAATTGTGCCATCTTCATAATATGTGCGTATTTGATTTGCCTTCAGCCTTATAGTTAGAGGAGTAAGGACACAATCACCAAGGATCACTTCCTTTTCATGGGCACTTAATTGAACCTGAAAGTGATGTAAACGTAGACTTAAAATATAATTTGAAACTAAACGTGCAGACATTTTTCTATAAAGTTAAATATATGTTGTCAACATTGTTAACATAACAATCTTTATGCTATCGAAGACGAATATCTTCTTTTAATCGACTGTAATAGCCACGGATTATTACGACAATATTAGATTGATGTATCATGGATCAGGAAGAGAAATATTTACCTTTTTTCTTTTTACTTTTAGAATGTTATACTAGAGGAACTGTTTTTATAAAAAAAATGAAAAACCTTATAAAAGCTTTGGACGTTTCAAATTAAGTCTAAATTTAAAAATGTGCATTGCTGGAAAATGTTGAAATAAATATTCATTTATTGTGTTCTCTGTCAATTATGAACCGATTGATATGTACAACAGGCATCTTCTTTTAAAACAAAAATAAAACATTTTGAAATGTTACATTGATTCTAATACAACATTTAAAGAGGAGAAACCGTTTGCTTCGATCGATTTCCCTCTTTCCATGATATTATCTTTCATAATTCGTCAACTACAAATGAGTTAAAAGTCGTCTGTTTGTCTACCACTCAACCCAATATATATCAATTTGGTATTACTGTTATTTAAAATATGATCAATGTTAACCTTTTCATTTTCTCCAAAAAAAATTCAAATCGTCTTGTGCAAATAAATCTAAATGCATCTACATTTTGAAAAGGTTTCATTTAAAATGGAGATAACTATAATCATACCTTTTTGGTTTGATAATCAAGATATTTTGATTGAAATTTAAAACAAACTAATATCCATATCACCGTTGTATAACTAATGACTATACGTGTGTGTATGTTGTATTATGGGTCAGTGGCGTATGGACCAGTGTAGAATCAACTCAACAAACGCATCACCACACCACACCGTCTGATCTGGCTTTGCAATGGTCGGTCATAGAAAGTTTCAAAGAAACTTTCTTAAATCAATCTCCATATGGTTACTTAAGCATTGTAACAAATGCAGGGAATAATTGTGTTAATGCTAGTTTTCCTGGAGTATTAATTACTTGTATTGGGGCGAAACTAAAATCCATTTTACGTAAAAAGTGTATCATGTGAATTGTATCACATTGTATTTTTCATTGTTTATACATATAATAATTTGTATGAGAAATTTAACATTAAATTTGGGTAAATTTGTATCACCATGTACATGTTTTACTAAACAAAACCGTATTACTGAAGAGGAAAGGCATTTATATAATCATTTTCGGTGGTGAATTTAAATATCCGTGTACCGGTTTCGACAGAAGGCATAACATTTTTTCTGCGTCAGTCCTTGACAATGGTTGAAGGCTTAGTGAACGAAGGTTTGTTGGTGTTACTGTCTGCATCAATGGCTTGAAAGGTAGTCTGGATGTGAATATTAGTCGAATCTGTAAAGAACGAATGTTTATTGTTTGGTGTCGCATCGACAGCTTAGGTTATTTAGCGCTCGTGTAAACAAAAAATGAGAAGTAACAATATTCAAAAATCAAATATATTGATTAAAATTAGATGATGTGAAAACTAAAATATATGTAATGGGAATGGAATGTAGGATGTTCAATAAATAAGAGTGAATATATGTGTATGAGATTGGCATACAAGAATATAACCGAAAAAACAAAGATTTACACTATATAGAGTGAATTCGGGCGATCTCGGTACTCTTATCAAAACATTACTATACGGTAATTAATGTAACCCTTTCCCACATATAAAAGCTATATGTAAAAGCATTGTAAAATCTTCTATGTGAAAGTGCAAAAATAGAAACGAGTTGAAAATATTGTTGCAACAGGAGTTCCTCCATTTGTCACAATTGTTACATAAGTCTAAACTAAACTAACTCAAAGAAAATATGTAACTGTTTATACTTATCTGTCTAATCTTTCCCTAAACAATATAATACTATACACTGTCTACAAGGAATGTAAATTAAGAAATATCTGTACCTTTGAATTTGATCTTTTCGTTTGGTTGACTAGATTCTTCACAAAAGTTTCGACTTTGTCCGTGTGTTTTTCATAAACGCCTTCAATGCTGTCAAATACGATCAGATTATCTGCAGGGAATTCATTGAAAATAGTTTTATTTGACCACTTCTCACATACGCCAATCAGCAGAGGTATTCCAGGCAGAACTTCGGAATATCTCAAAAATCAAAGACTTAATATATGAAAAAAAGTTAAATACATTTTGGCAAAAGGAGATTCAATTAACCATGAGAGCTATCTCCTTATGCCACAACATTTTCAAAGTCACCTGTTGCAGGAAATATCAAGTGAAGTATGTGTTGAATGCGGTTTCGTGATTAATATTTTTTTTTTTTTAATAATACGCATAAACTTTGACAACAAATAAACTAGATACATTTTAAACAGATCACAAAATAAACAAGATTTTTAAATTCAAACGGTCAAGTATAAATCAGCAGAATGCGACTGCCCAATACCAATATGACAAGCCAAGCAACCATATAAACTAACAAATACTGGCCATAAGCAAGTATTGATCTGAAAATTACAGCCTGCAAGACAACTTCTACTAGGCCTACCTAAGTTGTAATTTTTGGACTCTACAGTACCGCGTTAACTAGAAATCTGACCTTCAAGATTTTGCGACCAGCGAACATGGCCTCATCTGGTTATTTATATTCTGGGTCGTTCAACTCTTCTAAAAGCATATGGGTTCTGGCGAAAAGGTGCAATTGAATCGAAATTGCCGCGAATTTCATAAGCAACCTATGTTGGTGTTCATGTGACGTGGAATCACTGTATCACTTTGTTCAAAGTTTAGCTGATCTTTTGTGAAATCGTTTAAGTTTACGGATACATGTTTTATTCGGACGAATTGAATTTAAGATTCGACTAAAAAATAAATAGTGAACTTGATTTTAGTATAACAGCTTATGAATATGACATCGTTCCTTATACATGTATAGAATTAAGACATATTAAAACATTGGATACATGTACGTTTGTTTCTGTTCCTTTTTCATTATTGAAATGATGCCAATTAAAGATATGACTTTATTAGATAATGCAAACCTTCATAGATGTCGATACGTTTTCGTTCGTTACATGTTATTTTAAACAAAATGAAGAAAGGAATGTGATAAAAGTGCTTCGGATTTAAGTAAAATTAAAGTATATACTTTTAAGTTTTTCAAACGTTTCGATATGAAGTTTACCTTGTTCTAAATTGCTAACACATTCAAAAGTATCTGCAATCAGCTCAGTTTCTAGTGTGTCGGATGAGTAATGATTCAATTCACGCAGAAGCTTCGTCAGCATGTCTATGAAGTTTTCAGAAGTGCTGCAATGAACAAATTATTTGCTTTAATACGTACATCATGTACACTTTTATGGTCGTTTAGAAATATAATGTAAGAATATTTGTGTTCGTACTATGAAGTGCCTTTAGTTTTGCAACATACCAAGACAAATGATTTACGGGACATTGGACCTTGCGGAGATAAGCCTGTTTATCCTTGCAATCTGGCATTTCTCTGTTCATATTCTTGCAGTTAACTCGTTCTGGTAACTTCAGGTTTCTTGAGAAGTAAAGCCCATTTCAATTTCAAAAAAACGACCGTTAGATTTAATCTAACGGTCGTTTTTTTGAAATTGAAATGGGCTTTACTTCTATATATCAATTCAAAAACATTTATTATTTCGTGTGTATATCCATTGTTATGTACAGAGAATTTAAACGTGTACCTTTTCTCATGCACTTGTTCATATTGTAACGGGAACAGGGTATAGGTTTAAATATCACTTTTACAGCCTTGTCGTAGAAGCCGGATTTTATAGCGACGTTTGTAGAGTGGTTGACCTTTGTTTAAAGTTAAGCAACGTATATCGCGGTTACTACCTGGATGGGTGACCCGTGATGGCTTAACGCCGGTTCACGTAACAAATGGTGGCAGCGGTAGGATTTTTGGGTTGATATCACCATCATCCCCGGACCCCGGTGGTTCCCAATGATGTTGCATAGACTCCGCTCTAGTATACTGCTTGTGTTCAGTTGTGTGACTTCCAGTCGAAGTCAAGAGAAAAGAGGGAGAAATGTAACGGGAACGGGTTATAGGTATAAATATCACTTCTACGGCATTGTCGTAGAAGCCGGCTTTTATAGAGACGTTGGTAGAGTGGTTGGCAACGTTCATCGCGGTTAGTACCTGCGATGGCGTAACGCCGGTACACGTTACAATATATACCTGAGATTCAGCAGTATGAGACGTGTGTTCGTACAAACTCTCGAACATAGTTCATTGACTAACGTGGTTTTACCCATGCCGCCCATTGCATAGATCCAATAACCTGTAATACAAAGACACACACTTTTATTAATGTTTATAACATCTAAATTTACGCAGTAAAAAAGAGGTTCAACGTCTCACAAAAACAGCAATAAGCGAGTGCATTCACAGGGTCTACCATTCGAGTATACGGTTCTTTTGCTGAAGTAAGCCATACATTCAATTGATAATGGACACGTGTTGGCATTACCCTTCATTTCTGTCGCCTACATATACATCTAGGTCTTGTTCATATAATCATGCAAAATGCTAGTTTAGAGGTATTGAACAGAAAAGTTCCTCTACTGATTGAGAACAACACCATTCCATTTATGTTAATATGGCATATACGTGTATAGACGATTTTTATCTCAACTCAACATTATAATCTTTATATACCAACAATTAGCTATATGAAAAGTCGGAAACACTCAACTTTGAAAAGCTAAAACATGTTCTGGCTTGGCGTAGAATAATTTTGCTTTAAAGCGTCAAACCAACGTGTTTGCGTTATCGACCGCAAACATATTGGAAATCTCACAATACCATTGCTTTACACACTGACATTGTAAACCAATGTCTCAACGTAAATTTATTAACCTTTCTTACAGAAACAAATTTATTTCGACGTGCTGTTAATGTTTACCTTGTGTATCTGACTTAAGTGAAAACATTTGTAAAATTTCCCACAAATCATTTGTTCGTCCCACAAAATGTTCACTTATAAGCAAATCCTTCAATTTGTGTTCATACTCCTCTATGAGAGCCACATAACTGCCCATTTTTGAACCCTGGTGATGATAGTTCATGGCACCAAGAACGTGTTTCATGATAGACAGGGCTTGTTCTACTGGATATTGGTTCTGAAGGTAATCCAGTACAACACTCGGAAGATCGGTCTCAATCCGGGGTTGCACTTTGCTTCTCAATAACTGCATGACCTGAAAATGTACAGTTTTAACCTGCACCTCCTGATAAAGGCATTCACAGTTCAGGTTCTGAGAAATGTCTTCATTTCAGTAGATGTTATACATCGTTGTTCCCGTTGACTATACAATAGATCATTGCTTAAAAACTAGGTCAAACGCGATTTTAAACTGCTAACACCAAACCACATTGCCTGTATATATTTATTACGACACGAATGTGTTTTTTTATCGTTTGAGAAATACCACCGTATTTAATCTACAACCGGATTGATTAACGTTTAACTTTTTTACACATACCGATCCAAACCGTTCGCAATTTTACACCATAGAAACACACGAAAATCAGTAACGGTCGTGTTGGGCATATTAAATCTTCCGTCTACCGTTGTTGGTTGAATACAGTGACTATGAACGACAAATCAAATGCGCTGAATGTGACGTCATTTTTAGCAGACCTAGAGGATATTGTTCGTTTTCGGTGAATAATCGAGTTTTACCATCATTAAAAAGAATTAAAAAAAAAATCCCCACATGTTTCTTTTGCAGACGACTTTTGAAAATATTGGTACAAAATGAGAATATGTTCATATTTTGCCCAGATGTTTTTTCAAAGACGTCTATTGCAGACTTGCTATATTGGGAAAGATTAATATATATGTTCTCAAAGGTCAGTGCAATATGATATAGTAATATAGTGGGAAATATTAATAGAGATTTGTTTTCAATGACCAGGGTCGGGTCAACTTTACTCTATGCTCAGAAAGTGTGCTACAGTATCTGATTGGTCAAAAGCAATTTCATTTTCGAAATTGACCATTCAGAAGCCATGTATGGAGCATTGAGTTCATTTCTGAACACGGAAAACATTTAAAGAGTTTTATAGTTCCATGCACAGTCTGTTCTCAATGTTCAGGGTCGGGTCAACATTGTATAGTATTATTTACAAGAGATGGTTTACCTCTCTCAAATCCTCCGGTGGCATGTCATCGTCTAGTTTCCTCTTAAAATCCTCCCAAAAGCTCCATTGTTCATTCACCCCTACTGCCTTTTCATCTACCTCCATGCATGTTGCCATGATCCTGTTAAATATAAGTCTGAATGAGGTATTGTTGCATCTGCGGTAAAGGGTTACACAATCTTATTAAAATCAAACTAAAATACTACTGCAGCGATGTTCAGGTCTGATCTTATGGGAATGAGAGTCACATATCGGATTTTAAATCCCGCAGGGTTTCACATCTAGTTTTTCGACCAAAATTGCGACAAAAACCCACGTTGGACAGCGAATGTGATCATAAGAATCATATTCGACATAGGCGATCCAATTGTCTAAAATACGGAAATACAGTATACCCTTTCCCTCACACAGACGCATTCTGACGCCTCTGCAGAAGACGACTTTTGAAAACATTGAGAGAAAAGGAGAAAGTGTGCAATATCCAGATACAATTCTGACATCTAACCTTCCCCTCATACAGAAGCATTTTGACGCATCTTCAGTAGACGAAATTTTAAAACATTGTGACAAAAGGAGAAATTTATCAATCCAAAAACTTGAACTGGGCTCACGTTTGACACAACACGCTCTAGTGAGATTATGTGTATGTCATAAAAACAATCAAATGTTTTATTAATGATATTTAACCCTTTCCCTCATACATACGCAATATGACGCCAATGAAGCAAAAGGAAAAATCGCTCATAACGAGCATTTATCCTTTTGCCACAATATGTTCAACTCTATTCACCTATTAATATTCATTTACAGAGTATTTTCATATTTTTGTGATGATGTTTTTAAACCTCGTCTGCTGTAGATTTCTGTGTGTGTATAGGAAAGGGATGTTATTTCATGTTTATGCTAGATATCTAGAAAGTTTGAAGTAAACTTTAGACACGGAATTGAAATCATTGCTCATTGGAGCAATTCTCCTTTTCTCACAATGATTTCGAAAGTCATCTGCGGCATAGGAAAAAAAACAACCTTGTGTCCCTTTTCCGATATACATGTAGACATTAACAATCAGTAAACTCTGTCCATGAAAAAGGCGAACGCAGAAGTTAAATATTACCTTTCGTGTGGTTTTAAGATTATCTCTTCAACGAAATATAAATAGGAGTATGCCAGTATTTCACGTTTGAATTAGCTGTTTTTATCAACATCAGACTGTTGCATATGACAATACATAACAGCCTCAACTACAATCAGGATGTAAATGTGTTTAACCTATTCCCACATGCTTAATGTGTTTAACCTTTTCCCACATGCTAATTGTGTTTAACCTTTTCGCACATACTAAATGTGTTTACTTTAAGCTTTTCCCACATGCTAAATGTGTTTAACATTTTCCCTCATGCTAAATGTGTTTAACCTTTTCCAACATGCTAAATGTGTTTAACATTTTCCCTCATGCTAAATGTGTTTAACCTTTTCCCACATGCTAAATGTGCCTAATATTTTCCCACATGCTAAATGTGTTTAACATTTTCCCACATGCTAAATGTGTTTAAGCTTTTCCCACATGCTAAATGTGTTTAAGCTTTTCCCTCATGCTAAATGTGTTTAAGCTTTTAATTAGCATTTTTTTCGACAATATTTACGATTTTATTAGATAATAACTTCGGAAAAGGATGACCTGAGCCTCTAATGTTTGCATGTACTAAACACAAGTTGTTCCTCTAGTCAAATCCATATTCGTGTTTTTAATCGTTGTAATATTGAGGTGTGTTCATGCTTACGTCTGCAAAAGCAAACGCTTTACCTAATGTATACTCTAACTCTGGCTGTTTTCTATTTTAACTCCTGTTTACTGAGACTAAGCTTCGTTGTCTGTATTAAACTTTCGTTCTTTAGAATAATTGTTAGTGTAACGTACGATGTATGAAAAATAACAGGAATGCTGGTAACAGGATTGTAATAGTAGTACATGCTCAACATTTTGTTTTCTTATTTCAATTATATAATGCTTATATACTATGCCGCATTTTTTGAATTAAAAACGGTAAATACTAAATCGTTGAACCGCATGTTATTATACATTCCCGTGTAAAGAAAGTGTATCTCTTACCTTCAACGGGCACTTGTTAACTCTTTTTTTAAGATTAAGATTACACAAACCATGTACACGAAAACCATATGGCCTACTTAAGAGTTGTGTTTTCCAATTAACTACACTTTCGATCATCTTACACACATGTATAATTAGTTTTGGCACAAATTATCCTCTGGTGGAGTCTCGTGAAGGACTATATGGAGAAATTTAAAGAACTTAAGGCAATGGTTGAAAAGGTCGTGGGTCGCAAACACATGCGATGGGCTGTTTACGTGTAACGCAGTTGGTATCTATGGCGTAACTCACTTTGTGAACTCGTTTATGTTTTTAATGTGTACAAACAGTTTTGAAAAAAGGAAAATTACCTCTTTACCTCTTACACACATATAAACGCGTTTTAACGTAAATAAAGCAGATGACTATTGAAAACAATGTGGCAACAAGAGAAATTGATCATGATGACCAGTTCTTCTTAAGTCACAATTCATTTATAAAGATTGTCATACTTTTGCCTCGATGTTTTAAAGACGTCTGCTGCGGATTGGTTGTATGTGGTAAAGGGTTCAACTTCAAATCTGATAAGGTACACGTGTTTTACACGATTACTTATGAACCTTTGGTGAAAGAAAGAGGGCATAAAATCGGGTTGAAGACTAAATAATATCTCATAACAATCAACAATCATGTCAAAACCACGGTGCATATTGTGTATTGATTAAAATGTTGTTAAATGTAGGTTACACTACTCAATGTTGACACTTGAAACGGCCTATAAATAGAAAAGATACCAAATGTCTCCCTCCTTTTTACAACCATGTTATGATATCGTTCAACAATATAGACTTGGATAAGCCTGAGTGTCCGTGAATATATTTGTTTTCTATTTCATACGGTTTTCATAAATTAATCGTATATAGGCTAAAACAAGTTGAAAGCATGTTAGATCTGTTCGAATCCAGGCTGTTGGAAAAGTCAAATACTTTGATCTTGTTTTGAATGCTACAATATTTTTAATATTGAAATCCTTAATTATGATATAACCTTAAAATGTATTTAAATAGTTTACTTACCAACCTTAAATCAAATCACATTTACAGACCGATCGTATCCGAATGAATATGAATATGAACGTTGTCCTCATATTGTTGATAATTTAACGAATTTACCCTTAGTATTCCCACATACAGACATATTTTTTGTCGAATCTGAAGAAATTACGACTTTTTTAGTTAAGCGCCGCCCACCGCGTGCGTACATAACAACCGTCGTTATGTTAGACAAACAAACAAGAAATGTCGGCGAAAGTGATGTATCGTATATTGATAACTACACGCACGTCCCACCTGTGTTTTCGCTATTATGGCAGTACTATTGCGTTCAAATCAAAACAGCAAGGCTTTAAGTATATAAATAGCCTCTATCTATAGTATTATGATAAAAAGAGAAGGGTTTTTCACAACGCCTGACGTTTAAGTGTCTTCTTCTTCTTTTTATATCCCCAAAACTCTAGTTTGGGGATATATTGTGGATATATTGTTTTTACTCCGTTTCTTCTTCTTATTATTTATTTTTTTTTCTTATTTTTCTTTCCATTCACCTTTGTCCGGTGATTTACTCGGAGATGCTTGAACCGCTCTTAATGAAACTTTGCACAAAGATAGGCCACGACTCATAGATGCGCGTTTGACTTTCGGAATTTTCAAAATAGTTGCCATTTTAAAATGGCAGGCGACGGGGCGAAACCTCAAAAAATCGCAAAGTGCTCCGATTTCGATGAAATTTGGTTTTAAGGTAGATATAGATGTGGCGAGTTCAAGTCCGGTATCAAAATGTTATCCTCGCGTGCCACTTTCAATATGGCCGCCAAAAAGGCGGGGAAACTTGAACGTTGTCCGATTTCATCGCAATTTTATTTAAAAAATAGATGTTGATGTGGCGAGTTTATTTCCGGTATCGATATTTTATCCCGCGGTGGCCATTTTTTATTCAAAATGGCTGCAAAAACCTAAAAATGCTCCGATTTCGATGAAATTTTGTTTTCAAGTAGATATAGGTGTGGCAATTTCATTCCGATATCAAAATTTCATCCCGTGGCGGCCATTTTTTATTCAAAATGGCCGCCAAAACCTATAAATGCTCCAATTTTGATGAAATTTGGTTTTCAAGTAAATATAGGTGTGGCGAGTTCATTCCCGGTATCGAAATTTTATCCCGTGGCGACAATTTGGCGGTTTTGGGGATATATGTGACTTGCTTGCAATCACAATCAGTACTTGTTATTATTATTATATCCCCAACAACAAAGTTGGGGGATATATTGTTTTTGCACCGTTTCTTATTATATCCCCAACAACAAAGTTGGGGTATATATTGTTTTTGCACGGTTTCTTATTATTACGATTCCCCAACAGAGTTGGGAATCGTATTGTTTTTCTATTGTTTTTTCTTATTATTATTATTGTTTATTCTCTTTCTTCTATCCAAATTTTTGTCCGAGCGATATCTCATGAACTAATGGTCAGATATTATTGAAACTTGGAACATAGATAGATGGCAATGTGAAGTTGTGCAAGAGGCAAAAATGATAACTCTGAGCCGCTTTTTTGCAAAGTTATCTCCCCTTTTTCAATATTTAAATCAAGTTTTGTCCGAGCGATATCTTGTGAACGAATGGTCAGATAATCTTTAAACTTGGAACATAGATAGATGGCATTGTTAAGGTGTGCAAGATTGAAGAATGATAACTCTGAGCCACTTTTTTGCAAAGTTATCTCCCCTTTTTCATTATTTTAATAATTTGGTGATTAAAGCTTGTATAACTCGATAACGAAAAGTGATAGAGACTTGAAACTTAGTACAAGTGTTCCCAATTAAGTGACCTACTTTCTCATGTGTATTTGAGCATGACCGAATACTCGCTTCTGATTGGTCGATTTTTCGGACTTGTATAACTCAAAAACGACAAGTGATAGAGACTTGAAACTAAGTATATGTCTGTCTAATGAAATAGTACTACTTTCTCATGTGTATTAGCGCATGACCGAATACTCGTTTCTGATTGGTCGATTTTTCTGACTTGTATAACTAAAGAATGACTAGTGATAGAGACTTGAAACTTAGTACATGTGATTCTAATCAAGTAGTACTACTTTCTCAAGTGTATTAGCGCATGACCGAATACTTGTTTCTGATTGGTCGATTTTTCTGACTTGTATAACTCAAAAACGAAAAGTGATAGAGACTTGAAACTTAGTACATGTATTTCTAATCAAGTGGTATTACTTTCTCAAGTGTATTAGCGCATGACCGAATACTCGTTTCTGATTGGTCGATTTTTCGGAATTATATAACTCAAAAACGACAAGTGATAGAGACTTGAAACTTAGTACATGTGTTCCTAATCAAGTGGTACTACTTTCGCAAGTGTATTTGCGCATGACCGAATACTCGTTTCTGTTATCTCCCATTGTTAAATAAAATGGCAAGGGAATCGTTCGTAACTGTTGCTACAGTTACAATCTCTAGTTATTATTATTTTTCTTCTTCTTTACCTCCAATTTGTCCGGAGTTTTTCTAGGAGATGTATGGCGGGATGTTTATGAAAATTGGCACAAACATAGGTTTCGGCCTGAAGTTGCGCAGGTGGGTTTTACAATTTTCAAGATGGCCGCCATTTTCGAACGGGAAGCCGTCAAAAATCAAAAAATTTCAGTCCGTCATTTGTCCCGCCTAGTTCTCCTACAATGTATAACATATTGATGCCAAACTTAGTAGAAAGAATCGACACCACATGATATTGTGTGTGCCAAAACAGGAGGTAACTCCGTTGGTTTTTACCAGAGTTATGCCCATTTTTACACAACCGCCATCAAACATCAAGAAATTTCCGTCCGTATTGTCCGGCCTACTTCTCCTACACCGTATAAGATATTGATGCCAAACTTGGTAGAAATAATCAGCAGCACATGATATTGTGTGCGCCCCAAAAACAGGTAACTCCGTCCGTTTTTCCCGGAGTTATGCCCCTTTTTATACTTAAAAAATCTTCGAAACCTCAACAAACCTTAAAATGCTCCGATTTCTATGAAATTTGGTTTTCAAGTACATATAGGTGTGGCGAGTTCATTCCCGCTATCCAAATTTTATCCCGCGGCGGCCATTTTTTATTCAAAATGGCAGCCCAAACCTAAAAATGCTTCGATTTCGATGAAATTTGGTTTTCAAGTACATATAGGTGTGGCGAGTTCATTCCCGCTATCCAAATTTTATCCCGCGGTGGCCATTTTAAATTCAAAATGGCCGCCTAAAACTAAAAATGCACCGATTTCTATGAAATTTGGTTTTCAAGTACATATAGGTGTGGTGAGATCATTTCCGGTATCGAAATTTTATCCCGAGGCTGCCATTTTTTTATTCAAAATGGCCGCCTTCAACTAAAAATCCTCCCATTTTGATGAAATTTGGTTTTCAAGTAGATATAGGTGTAAAGAGTTCATTTCCGATATCGAATTTTTATCCAGCGGTGTCGATTTTATATTCAAAATGGCCGCCTTATACTAAAAATGTTCAGATTTTGATGATATTTGGTTTTCAAGTAGATATAGGTCTGGCGAGTTCATTTCCGGCATCCAAATTTTATCCCCCGGGGGCCATTTTTTTTTAAAAATGGCCGCTTAAACTTAAAAATGCTCAAATTTCAATGAAATTTATGCTTTCAAGTTAATGTAAATTTTATTTCGCTATGGCCATTTTTTATTCAAAATGGCCGCCAAAACCTAAAACCTTAAAATGCTCCGATTTTGATGAAATTTGGTTTTCAAGTACATATAGGTGTGGCGAGTTCATTCCCGCTATCCAAATTTTATCCCGCGGTGGCCATTTTAAATTCAAAATGGCCACCTAAAACTAAAAATGCACCGATTTCTATGAAATTTGGTTTTCAAGTACATATAGGTGTGGTAAGATCATTTCCGGTATCGAAATTTTATCCCGAGGCTGCCATTTTTTATTCAAAATGGCCGCCTAAAACTAAAAATTCTCCAATTTCAATGTAATTTGGTTTTCAGGTAGATATGGGTGTGTCGAGTTCATTCGGGTTTCAAAATTTTATCCCGCGGCAGCCATTTTAGATTCAAAATGGCCGCCGAAACATAAAAATGCTCCGATTTCGATGAAATTTGGTTTTCAAGTACATATAAGTGTGGCGAGTTCATTCCCGGTATCGAAATTTTAATCCGCAACAGCCATTTTAAATTCAAAATGGCTGCCTAAAACTAAAAATGCTCCGATTTCGATGAAATTTGGTTTTCAAGTTGATATGGGTGTGGCGAGTTCATTTCCGGTATCAAATTTTTATCCCGTGGCGGTTATATTTTATTCAAAATGGCCGCCGAAACCTAAAAATGCTCCGATTTTGATGAAATTTGGTTTTCAAGTAAATATAAGTGTGCCGAGTTCATTTACGGTATCAAAAATGTTATCCCGCGGTGGCCATATTTTATTCAAAATTGCTGCCGAAACCTAAAAATGCTTCGATTTCGATGAAAATTTAGTTTTCCGCTATAGAAAATTTTATCCAGCGGCGCCACAAAAAAGTGGTGCATCTAGCTTTTTTTTTTTTCAAAATGGCCGCCGTTTCAAAATGGCCGCCATTTCTAGATTTTAAGTTTTGATGTCCGATCTCTATCAAACTTCACACATGAATAGATACTCACTCAAAGGGGTGCATCCAACTTTTTTTTTTTTCAAAATGGCCGCCGTTTCAAAATGGCCACCATTTCGTGATTTCAAGTTTCCGCGCGATTTCTCAGACATCGATGGTGCGATCTCTATCAAACTTCACACACACATAGATACTCACTCAAAGTGGTGCACCCAACTTTTTTTTTTTTTCAAAATGGCCGCCGTTTTAAAATGGCCACCATTTCTTGATTTTATGTTTCGATGGTGCGATCTCTATCAAACTTCACACATGAATAGATACTCACTCAAAGGGGTGCATCCGACTTATTTTTTTTCAAAATGGCCGTCATTTCTTAAATTCAAGTTTCCCTTGAATATAAGTTTCAAAATGGCCGTCATTTCTTGAATTCAAGTTTCCCTTGAATATAAGTTTCAAACTTCGCACATGAATAGATACTCACTCAAAGGGGTGCATCCAACTTTTTTTTTTTCAAAATGGCCGCCGTTTCAAAATGGCCACCATTTCGTGATTTCAAGTTTCCGCGCGATTTCTCAGACATCGATGGTGCGATCTCTATCAAACTTCACACACACATAGATACTCACTCAAAGTGGTGCACTCAACTTTTTTTTTTTTTCAAAATGGCCGCCGTTTTAAAATGGCCAGCATTTCTTGATTTCGTGTTTCGATGGTGCGATCTCTATCAAACTTCACACATGAATAGATACACACTCAAAGGGGTGCATCCAACTTTTTTTTTTCTCAAAATGGCCGCCATTTCTTGAATTCAAGTTTTCCTTGAATTTAAGTTTTAAAATGGCCACCGTTTCAAAACAAATGGCAGTGGGTGACTTTTTGTTTTTGCTTTAGCTAACACAGTATTACTTGTTATTAAGTCACCCAAACGGAGTTTGGGGGACTTATTGTTTTTGTTCAGTTTCTTATTATTATTATTAAGTCACCCAAACGGAGTTTGGGGACTTATTGTTTTTGCTCAGTTTCTTATTATTATTATTATTATATCCCCAACAACAAAGTTGGGGGATATATTGTTTTTGCACGGTTTCTTATTATATCCCCAACAACAAAGTTGGGGGATATATTGTTTTTGCACGGTTTCTTATTATTATTATTATTTTTCGTCTTCTTTACCTCCAATTTGTCCGGAGTTTTTCTAGGAGATGTATGGAGGGATCTTTATGAAAATTGGCACAAACATAGGTTTCCGCCTGAAGTTGCGCAGGTGGGTTTTAGAATTTTCAAGATGGCCGCCATTTTCGAACGGGAAGCCGTCAAAAATCAAAAAAAATCAGTCCGTCATTTGTCCGGCCTAGTTCTCCTACAATGTATAACATATTGATGCCAAACTTAGTAGAGAGAATCGACACCACATGATATTGTGTGTGCCAAAAAAGGAGGTAACTCCTTTCCTTTTTCCCAGAGTTATGCCCATTTTTAGACAACCGCCATCAAACATCAAGAAATTTCTGTCCGTATTGTCCGGCCTACTTCTCCTACACCGTATAAGATATTGATGCCAAACTTGGTAGAAATAATCACCACCACATTATATTGTTTGCGCTTAAAACAGAGGTAACTCCGTTCCTATTTCCCGGAGTTATGCCCCTTTTTATACTTAAAAAATGTTCAAAACCTCAATAAACCTTAAAACGCTCCGATTTCATTAAAATTTTGTTTTCAAGTAGACATAGGTGTGGCGAGTACATTTCCAGTATCGAAATTTTATCCCGTGACGGCCATTTTTTATTCAAAATGGAAGCCGAAACCTAAAAATGCTCCGATTTCGATGAAATTTGGTTTTCAAGTACATATAGGTGTGGCGAGTTCATTCCCGGTATCCAAATTTTATCCCGTGGTGGCCATTTTAAATTCAAAATGGCCGCCTAAAACTAAAAATGCTCCGATTTCGATGAAATTTGGTTTTTAAGTAGATATAGGTGTGGCGAGTTCATTTCCGGAATCAGAATTTTATCCCGCGGCGTCCATTTTAGATTCAAAATGGCCTCTTTAAACTAAAAATGCTTCGATTTTGATGAAACTTGGTTTTCAAGTAGATATAGGTGTGGATATTTTATTTTCAGTAATAGAATGTTATCCCCTGGCGGCCATATTTTATTCAAAATGGCCGCCGAAACATAAAAATGCTCCGATTTCGATGAAATTTGGTTTTCAAGTAAATATAGGTGTGGCAAGTTGTTTTCCGGTATCGAAAATGTTATTCCGCGGTGGCCATATTTTATTCAAAATGTCCTCCGAAACATAAAAATGCTTCGATTTCGATGAAATTTAGTTTTCCACTATAGAAAATTTTATCTCGAAGCGGCCATTTTTTATTTAAAATGGCCACCACAACCGCCATCAAACATCAAGAAATGTTCGTCCGTATTGTCCGGCCTACTTCTCCTACACCGTATAAGATATTGATGCCAAACTTGGTAGAAATAATCACCACCACATGATATTGTTTGCGCTTAAAACAGAGGTAACTCCGTTCCTATTTTGCGGAGTTATGCCCCTTTTTATACTTAAAAAATGTTCAAAACCTCAATAAACCTTAAAACGCTCTGATTTCATTGAAATTTTGTTTTCAAGTAGACATAGGTGTGGCGAGTTCATTTCCGGTATCGATATTTTATCCCGCGGTTGCTATTTTTTATTCAAAATGGCCGCCGAAACCTAAAAATGCTCCGATTTCGATGAAATTTGGTTTTCAAGCAAATATAGGTTTTATCCCACGGTGGCCATTTTAGATTCAAAATGGCCGCCAAAACCTAAAAATGCTCCAATTTCGATGAAATTTGGCTTTAAAGTATATATAGGTGTGGCGAGTTCATTTCCGGTATCGAAATTTTATCCAGTGGCGGCAATTTGCCGGTTGGGGATATATATGTGACTTGCTTGCAATCACAATCAGCACTTGTTATTATTATTATTTTTCTTCTTCTTTACCTCCAATTTGTCCGGAGTTTTTCTAGGAGATGTATGGCGGGATCTTTATGAAAATTGGCACAAACATAGGTTTCGGCCTGAAGTTGCGCAGGTGGGTTTTAGAATTTTTAAGATGGCCGCCATTTTCGAACGGGAAGCCGTCAAAAATCAAAAAATTTCAGTCCGTCATTTGTCCGGCCTAGCTCTCCTACAATGTATAACATATTGATGCCAAACTTAGTAGAAAGAATTGACACCACATGATATTGTGTGTGCCAAAAAAGAAGGTAACTCCGTTCCTTTTTCCCAGAGTTATGCCCATTTTTAGACAACCGCCATCAAACATCAAGAAATTTCCGTCCGTATTGTCCGGCCTACTTCTCCTACACCGTATAAGATATTGATGCCAAACTTAGTAGAAATAATCACCACCACATCATATTGTTTGCGCTTAAAATAGAGGTAACTCCGTTCCTATTTCCTGGAGTTATGCCCCTTTTTATACTTAAAAAATGTTCAAAACATCAATAAACCTTAAAACGCTTCGATTTCATTGAAATTTTGTTTTCAAGTAGACATAGGTGTGTCGAGTTCATTTCCGGTATCGATATTTTATCCCGCGGTTGCTATTTTTTATTCAAAATGGCCGCCGAAACCTAAAAATGCTCAGATTTCGATGAAATTTGGTTTTCAAGTACATATAAGTGTGGTGAGTTCATTCCCGATATCGAAATTTTATTCCGCGACGGCCATTTTAAATTCAAAATGGCTGCCTAAAACTAAAAATGCTCCGATTTCGATGAAATTTGGTTTTCAAGTTGATATGGTTGTGGCGAGTTCATTTCCGGTATAGAATTTTTATCCCGTGGCGGCTATATTTTATTCAAAATGGCCGCCGAAACCTAAAAATGCTCCGATTTTGATGAAGTTTGGTTTTCAAGTAAATATAAGTGTGGCGAGTTCATTTACGGTATCAAAAATGTTATCCCGCGGCGGCCATATTTTATTCAAAATGGCTGCCGAAACCTAAAAATGCCTTGATTTCGATGAAATTTAGTTTTCCGCAATAGGAAATTTTATCCAGCGGCGGCCATTTTTTATTCAAAATGGCCGCCAAAACATAAAAATACTCCGATTTCGATGAAATTTGGTTTTCAAGTACATATAGGTGTGGCGAGTTCATTCCTGGTATCCAAATTTTATCCCGCGGTGGCCATTTTAAATTCATAATGGCTGCCTGAAACCAAAAATGCTCAAATTTCGATGAAATTTGGTTTTTAAGTAGATATAGGTGTGGCGAGTTCATTTCCACCACATTATATTGTTTGCACTTAAAACAGATGTAACTCCGTTCCAATTTCCCGGAGTTATGCCCCTTTTTATACTTAAAAAATGTTCAAAACCTCAATAAACCTTTAAACGCTCTGATTTCATTGAAATTTTATTTTCAAGTAGACATAGGTGTGGCGAGTTAATTTCCGGTATCGAAATTTTATCCCGTGGTTCCTATTTTTTATTCAAAATGGCCGCCGAAACATAAAAATGCTCCGATTTCGATGAAATTTGGTTTTCAAGTACATATAAGTGTGGTGAGTTCATTCCTGGTATCAAAATTTTATTCCACGACAGCCATTTTAAATTCAAAATGGCTGCCTAAAACTAAAAATGCTCCGATTTCGATGAAATTTGGTTTTCAAGTTGATATGGGTGTGGCGAGTTCATTTCCGGTATCGAATTTTTATCCCGTGGCGGCTATATTTTATTCAAAATGGCCGCCAAAACCTAAAAATGCTCCGATTTTGATGAAATTTGGTTTTCAAGTAAATATAAGTGTGGCGAGTTCATTTACGGTATCAAAAATGTTATCCCGTGGCGGCCATATTTTATTCAAATGGCTGCCGAAACCTAAAAATGCCTCGATTTCGATGAAATTTAGTTTTCCGCAATAGGAAATTTTATCATTTTTTATTCAAAATGGCCACCAAAAACAAAAAAATACTCTGATTCGATGAAATTTGGTTTTCAAGCAAATATAAATTTAATGCCGCGGTGGCGATTTTAGATTTAAAATGGCCGCCAAAACCTAAAAATGCTCCAATTTCGATGAAATTTGGCTTTCAAGTGGATATAGGTGTGGGGAGTTCAGTTCCGGTATCGAAATGTTATCCCGTGGTGACAATTTGCCGGTTGGGGATATATATGTGACTTGCTTGCAATCACAATCAGCACTTGTTATTTATTTTTCTTATTTTTCTTTCCATTCACCTTTGTCCGGTGATTTACTCGGAGATGCTTGAACCGCACTTAATGAAACTTTGCACAAATATAGGCCACCACTCATAGATGCGCGTTTGAATTTCGGATTTTTCAAAATAGTCGCCATTTTAAAATGGCAACCGACGGGGCAAAACCTCAAAAAAGCGTAAAGTGATCCGATTTCGATGAAATTTGGTTTTAAGGTAGATATAGATGTGGCGAGTTCAAATCCGGTTTCGAAATTTTATCCTCGCGTGCAACTTTCAATATGGCCGCCAAAAAGGCGGGGAAACTTGAACGTTGTCCGATTTCATCTCAATTTGATTTAAAAAATAGATTTTGATGTGGCGAGTTTATTTCCGGTATCGATATTTTATCCCGCGGTGGCCATTTTTTATTCAAAATGGCCGCCAAAACCTAAAAATGCTCCGATTTCGATGAAATTTGGTTTTCAAGTAAATACAGGTGTGGCGAGTTCATTCCCGGTAACGAAATGTCATCCCGTGGCGACAATTTGCCGGTTTTGGGGATATGATGTGACTTGCTTGCAATCACAACCAGTACTTGTTATTATTATTATTTTTTTGTTCTTCTTATTTTTTTTTGCATTTACCTTTGTCCGGTGATTTACTTGGAGATGCTTGAACCGATCTTAATGAAACTTTGCACAAACATAGGCCACCACCCACAGATGTGAAATTGACTTTTGGAAAAAGGTCGCCGTTTCAGAAAACCAGCCGGTTTTGGGGATATTTTGTGACTTGCTTGCAATCACAATCAGTACTTGTTTAAAAGTATGTCTTATACGATATGAGACGTAGGCAGATTGATGTATTTCTTTATATCTACTATTCCCTTCTCTTTTTATACATGCCTTTTTTAATATGACAGCTAACTTACAATCTCTCCTTTCCCTACAATGTTTTCAAGTTTGCCATATTATAAGGATGATTTCAATTTGTAACAATTTAAAATTGAAATCAGTGGTTGTTAACATAGTAGTTCTAATTCTGTAGATAAGGTTAAGATTTTAACTTAATAAAATTAATGGTACTTTTTCTTCTATTTACTTAGCATACTTTATTCAAATCAAATTGCTACACTGCTACACCGGTAGACAGCAGGAATTTGACTGTCACGCTTTATCATTATTTTATTCGGAATTGAATGCACCGATTCTTAAAAAGTTATTTTGATTACAGGTTAGGGGCTTCATATTCATATGGTTGCTTTGATTCAAGTTATACGTCAATGGCAGGCAGCTTATGGGGTTCATCAGTGTTCGAGCAAAACTGTGCAGTACCTCCTTATCCTAGCAATGGAATATTCCAAGAGGACTCAATATCCAACCGGAATCAGTAATCCAGGTTGCATTTATCAACCCAAAACAAGACTAGAAAAGGAGAATAAATTGACCGCCCGAAAATATAGATAAACACGTACGCAGATACTGTTTAGAGGTAGCATCGTAGCATTCCATAGATGTTGATCGATAATAATAATGTTTGAAACATTATTCTTTGAGTGATGCTCTTTTGGAGCCCGGGTAGGTCAGTCGGTAGCGACGCGGGCTGTCAAGCTCATCCAATGTTTGCGAGTTAGAACCCCGTCGGCCAACATTCTTTCCGAAGTTTGACAAAAGTCATTGTGACAAGCGTCATTCGTCTTTCACTGAAGGGATAAGAGTCTATTTGGAAAAGCAGCCAGTTGCTTGGAAAGTATGTTGTGTGGAGTACTGGTGTAAGGAAACACTTGAGAAGATGAACTGATATGATATGACTGAAAAAGTGTTGAAAACTGTGTTAAACCACAATCAATCAATCAATCAATCAACTTTGGGAACCAAGCTTAAGGCATTTGTGCCTATGAAGATCTGGATTAACCTATGTATAACTTCAGATTGATCTGGTTCTTTACCATTCACCATTTAGTCATAGAAAGTCACAGGAAACTGTACCGGTAACCATTTTGATCATTCAATATGGATGCAATGGCAGATCGTTATGTACACTTGTTAAAATTACTTCAAGGTTGGTTTGCCTTGAACCACTGATTTTAAGAATTCCTCCTTTCCCCAGAACATTTCAGTGAGGCTCTCCAAAAAAACACCATTTAGCATCCCAGACAGGTGCAAACTGACTTCTATGCATCTGATCTCATTCAGCACTGTTCGAAATTGGTCATAGAAGTGGGTACTTAGCGTGGGTACACAAGCAAGTCATTTTCCACAGGTTTTACACTTTCCTAGGGGTAATATATAGACAATATATCTTGAACACAATAATATATCCAAGTTAACAAATGCGTTCTTTATGATTTTTTATTTCTGACAATATTTCAAAGATGTGCTGAATTACATGTACACAATATTAAACCTCTCCAACACTCTTCCTGATGCCTCTGCAGCAGATGACTTTTGGCAACATTATGGCAAAAGTAGAAATTGCTCATGATGAGTTGTTTCTCCTTTTGCCACAGTGTTTTCAACTTGTTTTGCAGGACTTATACTTCCTTTTTTTAAGGTTTTACATATTTTTGCTCATATCTTTTCATTTTTCTGGTGCAAACTAGTTGTATGTTGGAAAAGGTTAATACTTTTCAAAATGTCTCAAAACGTTTTCTTCATTGCAAACATTTTTATACAAGTTTGTCAACAATTGTCATACTCTTGTTTTCATTTAAAAAAGTCAAGATAAGACATCAGATTAAGGGTTAATCTTTATCCATCGTCTTATTCTATACTCTATCCAAATGTGCCCCTGTTCTTCTGATGATGTTTTCAAATAAGGATGAGCATTGTATTTGGTACATACTTTGAGAGCATTTTTGGGCAAAGGAGAATGACAAATGAGATTCATGACAAATGAGATTCTTTCCTGATGTATTATTCCTTATTCCTCTAACTTTCAATGAAAAATACAGGTATTGTGCTTAGTTCCAGGGTAAAACTCTGAAGATTGTGGTCTTCTGATTTCAGACAACCATATTCATTAGATCTACACCTGAAATAGATAAAGTTTAAACTACAGTGATCCAACCCATATCCTGTATGGCCCTTTCCAATATACAATAAATCTGCATTAGATGACTTTAAAAAGTACACATATAGGTCAGGTAATGGGTTTACCAACAATTCATTAAATATATGATTATCTATATATCAGACACAGAATTGAACACAACTATAATTTTCCCTAGAAGTGCAAAAAGTAAACAATGGAACAACAGAGGAAATTAAACCTCTCCTGTTGTTTGATTAGTCGCCGGGCAGAAGCCCGCGACTTCTATTTTTAATAGGTTTTCGGAAATGACATGGGAGGGGGGATTATTATTAGAAAGAAACACATTTAGATGTCTTGAACATATTACAATTGTGTTTGTTTAAAATCACTAAGTAATGACACATCTAAAATAAAATAAATATTCCGATGTTTTAGGTATTTTCAGTTTCTTTATTTTGACTCGCATTTATGTTTTTTTGTTTTATTTACGAAGACAAAACAGTCCCTATTAGCTAGACTGGTATACTTTATTTTACACTATATACTACATGTAATCAAAAGGCGATAACTGTATACAAACATTTACGTCGCACAGTCTAATTTATTTGTTTACATACTCTCGAATACCAACTGCGTAGATCAATCTCCTTTGCAGAGAGCCGCTCTTTACACTCACTCACAAATAGTAAATCATATATAGGTGATTTAAAATGTTTATTTGGTTCGAAACAAATGAAGAAAAGAACAAACCAAGATAAAACTGGTTTTAATAGAAAAATTACTTTGAACGAACACTCTCTGCCTATAAAGAGAGTTTCAAGAACGACACTCTGCGAATAAGAAAGAATCAGGTCTTTCGTACAAAATTATTTCGTCCTTGACAATTTTAAATGTGTCATTTAATTCCCTAAAGGCATATTGCTTCCGATCTGCATATTGTTATGCATCATTGACACAAGGGCGCTCATCATAATATAATTGTTAAACATGAGTAGTTTGTTATTTTCATTATAAAAAAGGAAGGAAAGAATTAAAATAAATTAACATGTTGTAGGGCTCAGTTTATGTCGAAATTAAGTTTAAATTATACAACAATTTCAATGAGATTAAACTGTTTAGTTGATATTATATTTCGAAGGTGGTCTAATTTATAAATATTGGACTACATTTCAACATTTGTTAAAGTATGATATAATTAGGATGCCAAGCTAATATCATTTTGCGAAAAAGAGAAACTCATGTCTTCAGCGATTTAACCCTTATCTCATTGTTTTAAAAGTAGATTGCTGCAAAGGTGTCCACTGTTGACTTTAATAGAGGAAAGGTAAAGTGATTTAAAATGTTTATTTGGTTCGAAACAAATGAAGAAAAGAACAAACCGAGATAAAACTGGTTTTAATAGAAAAATTACTTTGAACGAACACTCTCTGCCTATAAAGAGAGTTTCAAGAACGACATTCTGCGAATAAGAAAGAATCGGGTCTTTCGTACAAAATTATTTCGTCCTTGACAATTTTAAATGTGTCATTTAATTCCCTAAAGGCATATTGCTTGCGATCTGCATATTGTTATGCATCATTGACACAATGGCGCTCATCATAATATAATTTTAAAACATGAGTAGTTTGTTATTTTCATTATAAAAAAGGAAGGAAAGAATTAAAATAAATTAACATGTTGTAGGGCTCAGTTTATGTTCGAAATTAAGTTTAAATTATACAACAATTTCAATGAGATTTAACTGTTTAGTTGATATTATATTTCGAAGGTGGTCTAATTTATAAATATTGGACTACATTTCAACATTTGTTAAAGTATGATATAATTAGGATGCCAAGCTAATATCATTTTGAGAAAAATAGAAACTCATGTCTTCAGCGATTTAACCCTTATCTCATTGTTTTAAAAGTAGATTGCTGCAAAGGTGTCCACTGTTGACTTTAATAGAGGAAAGGTAAAATGACGTGCTATTGCATGCAAATCATAAATTGTCTGTTTTGTGGTTTTATTGAAAAATAATAAAATTCAAATGTTCTGACAAACATCTTGAAAAGTGTATGTGGAATTCATAAATCTTATAATTATTCCTTAATGAAAGCACTGTATACATACTAAGACTAATGATTGACAAGATTACTCATTTCCATTATTATTATTATAATAATAATTAGTTGGTTGTGTGTATGGTCAACCTACTTTGGAATGGAGATTGATCATAAACAATGAAAGGCTTCAATTATCATTCACTTCGTTGACAAAACAATGCAAGTTATGATTTATTTTCACTTGACCCCACCCCTGATGTTCCAATATGCCCCTCAGTTGATAACTGTTTATTCAACTACTATAATGTTAGTGTTATGCATAACTGCACTATGGATATCCGGCGACATTGATGCGTTGCATCAACTTTCTCTTGTTATTTACTTATGCATTTCTTTGTATTTGGATGTAGTGAGACCGACATTATTAGTTCCCTAGACCAGTTTGGGGAATATAGGTTTAGTCGATTCCATCTGTCTATCCGTCTGTCAGTCCCACCTAAACTTGTCCGGCCCGCATCTGAAAGGTCAAAATGAGAACTGTTTGATAGGATTACCTTGTCCGGCCCGCATCTTAACCATCCATCATAGGATTTCCAAGAAACTTGGCACAAACGTTCACCATAATGAGGCGGCGAATCGCGCACAAGACCCAGGCCTGTACCTCAAATGTCAAGGACCCACTTAGGTCAAAGGTTAACATGAGTACTGTTTGATAGGACAGTACCTTGTCTGGCCTGCATCTTAACCATACATCATAGGATTTGAAAGAAACGTTCACCATAATGACGCAGTGTGTCGCGCACAAGACCCAGGCCTGTACCACAAATGTCAAGGTCACACTTAGAGGTCAAAGGTCAAAATGAGTACTGTTTGATAGGACTATACCTTGTCCGGCTCCCATCTCAACCATGCATCATAGGATTCCTGAGTTACTGGGCACACATATTCACCATGATTAGGTTGTGTGTTGAACACAAGACCCAGACCTGTACCTCAAAGTTCAAGGTCACGCTTAGATGTCAAAGGTCAAAATGAGTACTATTTTATAGGACTATACCTTGTCCGGCTTACCTCTTAACCATGCATCTTAGGATTCCCAAGTTACTGGGCACACATGTTCACCATGATGAGGTGACATGTGGCACACAATACACAGGCTTGTACCTCAAAGGTCAAGGTCACACTTAGAGGTCAATGGTCCAGTAGGGGACTCTTGTCAGGTTTTTTTTACCTTATATAACTTTCAACTTTTGAACATTAGCTTAAATCTCATTTATAATTCCACAATGAACAGAATAAAATTTGACTTGAGGTATAGGCTTGGTGCTGAAATACTTGATATTTTGATGAGAAGTTGCTGATGTTGCCCTTAGAGAATATGACCCAAAAACTGCTGTGACACATGGTTGTTGTCTGGACTAAGACAGAAAAGACCCCATACTTTGCCATATGGAGCCAGAAATTGAAACACAGTTTCTAGACTATGCTGTATATCTGACAGTCTCAGCAGCTTCTTTTCACAGCATGTTGTGGACCATGTTTACATTACATTCATGATTGACCATAACAGTGTATTGCACTATTGTAGTTCACATTGTGTTGCTTAAAATTAAAGTTCTAGTAAGTTCTCAAAAATTAAAGTTGTTTTCTCATTTAGCAAGTAACAAAAAATAGCACTTGCGAAAAAATGCAAGTAGAAAATCTTGCTAATTTCGACCCTTGACAGTGGTATAGTTTGAGTGAACTGGATTATGACAATCTAGTGGAGGAGTTCAAGAACATGAAAAATAGAGAGATGGCCTTGTAATGATAAAAGTTAAACATGCACATTATGCACATTACTCTAGTGTACAATTTTCCCCCTTTTTTTCTAAAACGCCGCGAAATTTTCCCCTTCTCAAAGGCCCCAGGTCCGTTCCCCTCTTTCAGAAAAAAAAACCTGCTTGTATTGCTTGCAATTTGACAGTATACAAAATTGAAAACCTCCTTTAGAAAAAGTCTGAAATCTCCTTAATCCTTTCCCTCATAGACACTTTCTGACCCTTCTGTAGTAGACAGCTTTTTGAAAACATGGCGACAAAAGAAGAAATTGCTCAAAACAAGTAATTCCTCCATTTGTCACCACGTTTTCAACTCTATTCAATAATTGTTCTTTCATTTAAAGGGGTTTTCTGCGCTTTTGCCTAGACATTTTCTTAATAGTACTCAGTCTCTAATAAATGATAATGTATTTTATGTAAATTTCCATACAAAATACCTGGAATGGTTCCTCAATTATATTTGGCCCATGCTATCTAGAGTAATCTTAGAAATGTGGTATAAAAGCAATCCATAATGACTTAAATGATTCTGTTATTAATAGTGCAACTTATTTCATTAATTTATCATTTTTTTCGATGGCATAGATTTTCATCTCAGATGAATTATCACTACCTTTGTAAAAAGGTAGTATCAACAATAACATGAATGAACCAACATATATGTTTTATAGGAAATAATAAGAATATTAGAAAATGTGCTTTAATGACTTAAAAGGCAACTTCTTTTTCCACAATGTGTGGTTGCATGTATGGAGGAAATGTGATAATGCCCCTTGATTACATTTACATAATATAAGTTGAGTACAACCTATAAATAGTAATTTATTGTACAATCCTGTTAACACAAGCATAGTTAAAAACCCTCAAAATGTCATGTTCCATTGTAAGGCTTTCCCTCTTGCAAGATCATTTTGATGCATATTGAGCAGGTGACATTGTAAACATTTTGACAAAAACAATTTCTTTTTAGGAACACTTTCTCCTTTTTTCACAATGTTTTAAACTCTTGATGTATTCCTTGATAATAATTTCATTTATATTTTTCCCCAATTCTAGTTTCAAAATCATCTGCTGCATATTTGCTGTATGTGGAAAGGGTTAAATACATGAATACATTATGTGTGAAGTAGTTATTCCACAAAATATTTACAAATATGTCCATGCGCCAAATTGAATCATTTAAATATGCTCTTTGCCTCTGTCAATCCAAAGTGGGCTTGGTGATAATGAACTAATTCTCCATTTTGTTTTCAATATTTTCTTCTTTATTTAATAATTATACTTAGATTTATAGAAATATTTTTGCTGAAATGATTTGGATTTTTTCTGCTACACCTCAATCAATCAATTCCCTCAAAATTACTATGCATATCAGCTCAGTTTGCATTCAGAAAGAGAGGATGTGTATAAATTACATGACAAACTTACTCAGGACTGGCACAGTTTCAGGCATCTTCTTTTTCCTGGTGGCGGATGACAAATAATTTTAGGCTTTGGGCTATATAATGTCTTCTGGTAATGGATTTTGATTCCCTTCTGTTGAACTGGTCAGATCATTGAAAAGATAAACTGTTAAAAATCGGGTACATTTAAATCAATAGATTCATTTGAACATGTCTCAGTGAACATCACTATATAATATCCTTTTTTATCAAATATGGACAAACTTACTGGACAATGCAGTTTATTACAATATTTAGACACTAAACACTATATTTAGAACAGCAATGTTAAGGTTCACCTTCTCCTGCCATTCCTAGCCCGAGTCGATATATGTTGAAGTCGTGCATTCGCCACTGATAGTTGAGTTTTTGTTTTCACAGCGAATTTGTTGTTGACTACGCTCACTATTAGCACGGTTAATGGAAACTGATTGTGCCCGGCGTGGGCCAGATCGCTGTCGGGTTATTGATCTGGAAGTGTGGGAACCATCCTTACCCTTTGGTCCCTTCTAGAATTTAGAGTGTATGGATCTAGTTTTCGAATTAGTGTTTGGTTTTGGGGCGTTTCGCGTTTCCAGGGATTTAAAGGGGGATGTTACCCTCGATTCGCGCGGCTGTGAGAAGTCCATCACCATGTCCGTTTAATCACTATTGGCTAATGCCGTTGACATGTTTGCATTAGGTGCTGTGTTATGCGGATTTCCGGAAGTATTTTATGTCGCGGTCTCTGACGTCGAAACGATGTCTGCCGTTGCAACAGATATACTATGGAATTGATTTCCGAGGTACAGAGTTGGCGTAATGCCCTCCGATGCAATGACGTTGTTTGCCATGACGTCACAACTACCATGTATGTCCAGTACCAGAAATGCTACTTACCTCGACTGATTAAGTACTAATGAGCTAAATTAGATGAAAAAACAGATCAGGAAAAAATTAAAGAACAAATAAACAATCTAGAGCAGTATGGTAGGAGAAATAATTTAAGAATTGATGGAATCGCCGAAGACTACCCAGAGACCGCAGAACAAACAGGACGAAAGTTGGCTGAATGTCTCAATGCCACAATTCAAGATTTGAACATCAGAAGATGCGACATAGATATCGCCCATAGAATAGGCAAACGAAATAACAATAACCAAAGGCCGAGGCAAATAATTGTAAAATTTGTGTCAAGAATGACACGGGATGCCGTTTGGCAAGGCAAAAAACTTCTAACGCGTTTGCGAGTTTTTGTGAATGAGGACCTAACACAATTAAATGCTCATGTTATGACATGTATTAGGAAGAAGCTACCTGACGAAGTGGAGACGTCGTGGTCGAACAATGGACGCCTGTACTTCAAAAAAAAATCTGGGTCAGATCATGAAGTTAAATACAAAGACTATAAAGATTGGCTGAAAATGAATTGGCCAGAAAAGTTGAGTGATGAAACTGATATGATGGCATAAACACACAGTGAACACATACTCTTTTGCATGTTTTTGCAAATTTTTGAAATTTATACATGGGGCTTAGTTTATTTTATGCACAATACATTTAAAGCTATTCAGTTATCTGCACGAGTCAAATCAGTCACCAATATTGTGTATATTAGAAGTCAATAAACACGATAAAGTGCTTTTTAAATTTAAGATATAACGTTTTTCATGATTATTATTAGGAAAAGTTATATCATATACTAGTTTATCTTGTATCGTATGTCTTGAAATATACCGATTAATAATGAGAATGAAATGCTGTTTATATACAAATGTTGTTCACACCTACAGGTTATTAGGTGAAAATATGACAATATTGGAGAGAAAAAACTGTTGTAACGTGTGATTCGTATTGATAATTTTTTGTCGTATAACTTTATGACAAACATAATTAGGTGTAAAGTTCAAATTTGTCAAACATGTTTCTTTCTTTTTATTTTTTTCTCAATAGTGTTTCAATAAAATTTGAAATTTAAAACTGATATATTGAAATCTCTTTTAAAATATAGTAAAATAGTGTTTAAGATACACAATATATAAACAGTGTTGTTATCTAAAGATGTTTTTTGTTTGTTTAATAACATGGGTTTTTATATGGTAACTTATAAAGTATATGTTACAGTATTCTCTTTAATTGGAAATTATATTTTCATCTTTCAAAAGAAGCTATTTTTTTTTACATTTAGAACAACTGGTATAACAACATAGAGTTGACATTGTACATATTTTTTCTTCGGTTTGTATTGGTGTTGTATTTATCTGATACTGTTTGTAACTAACTTAAAATCTCTTTTGTTAAAATGAATGTTTTTACCCTGTAACCTATCCGACCTAGCTTAGGTCAAAACATATGAATTTGTTTAGCATTGTACTTTGCTTTTTCCCCCACTTATACCTTTTCTCTTATTACTCTTTCATCTTCATTGTCTTCTCGGTTGTCAAGGAAGGGTTTTCTATCACATAACTATGGCTAATAATATATGTACTTTTAACGTAAAAGGTTTAAATAATAAAACTTAACGGAACCAAATATTTACATATTTAAAAAAACAACAATTTTCAATATGTTTATTACAGGAAACACATTTACTTTCCGAAAATAAAAGTATTTATGAAAATGAATGGGGAGGTGCGGGTTTTTTCAGTGGTTCTAGCTCAAATAGCACGGGTGTTTGTATTTTAATAAATCCATCAGTTGATATTTGTATTTTAAATTATGAAAATATAATTCCAGGGCGACTACAAGCACTAGAAATAAATATTGATAATAAAATTGTTACAATTTTAAATGTTTATGGACCAAATGAAGACAAAATATTTTTATTTGATAAACTCTCCAGCTATCTGTCAATAAATGATCAAAAAAGTTTTCTAATTGGAGGTGACTTCAATACAGTCTTAAATTACAAGGTTGATAAAAAAAATGGTCGTGAAAACACACATAAAAAATGTAATAAGTCATTATTATCCATTTTAGATCAGCACAATTTGTTAGATGTGTGGCGTATTTTAAATCCAAATAAATTACAGTACACGTGGCATTCTAACACAAAGCCACCTATTGTTTGCAGACTTGATTATTTTCTGGTTTCAGAAGATCTTTTAAATAAATGTATTAAATGTAAAATCGTACATGGTTATAAATCGGACCATTCAATAGTAAATATAGGTTTTGATTTTATACAACAACCAAGAGGTCCAGGATATTTTAAATTAAACAATACTCTTATATTGGAAAAAGAATACCAAGAAAAAATAAAACAAAATATTTTAGAAATAGTCAACATAAATAAAAATGCTAATCCTAACACATTATGGGAACTGATAAAGGAACTATAAGGAATGAAACTATAAAATATGCTTCAACAAAAAATAAAATTCAAAACAAAAAAGAAAAACAATTGACAACTGAAATAAGTAATTTAGAAAAAGATATTGAAACATCATTAGAAGCAACCACCTTAGAAGAAATAACAAACAAATTAAAACAAAAGAAACAAGAACTAAATGAGATTATTGAAACAAAAATTAATGGAATAATATTACGATCTAAATGTCAACACATTGAAAATAACGAAAAAAATACAAAATACTTTTCTAGTTTGGAAAAAAAGCAGGCAGAGAAAAAAGTAATTTCAAAACTAAATATTAATAACCGCATTATTACCGATATAAATGATATTTTAAATGCTCAATCAACTTTTTACAGTAAATTATACAAAAAACGTGAAAAACAAGAGTCGGAACATTTTTTTTTTAATAATACAACTAAAAAAATAAATGAAATAGACAAAACAAAATGTGAAGGTATTTTAAATGAATATGAATGTTATATTAGTTTAAAAAATATGCAAAACAATAAAAGTCCTGGTTCGGATGGTTTAACCACAGAATTTTATAAAATCTTTTGGAATGATATTAAAATGTACTTAATTAAATCTCTAAATCATTCATTACAAATAGGAGAAATGACAGAATTACAAAAACAAGGTATTATCACTCTTCTTCCCAAACCTGGAAAAGATATAAAGGACCTTAATAATTGGAGACCAATAAGTCTTTTGAATGTAGACTACAAGATCGCTACTAAAGCTATTGCTAATAGGCTAAAACCCACTTTAAACTCTATTATTAGTCCAGCACAAACTGGATTTATAAAAGGCCGTTATATAGGTGAGAACATCCGATTATTGTATGAAATTTTAGATTTTATAGATGAAAATGACTTACCTTCTCTTCTATTTTTTTCTGATTTCGAGAAAGCTTTCGATAGCTTAGATCATGAATTTATGTTTCGATGTTTAAAACACTTTAATTTTGGAGATTCAATTATCAGTTGGATTAAACTTTTTTACTCAGACTCGAAAAGTTGTACAATAAATAATGGACATATTTCCGACTTCTTTCCCATTAAGAGGGGCGTACGCCAAGGCTGTCCGTTGTCACCTTATTTATTTATTATATGTATTGAGTTTTATCAAACGAAATAAAACAAAATGAAAATATCAAAGGTATAAATTATAAAAATAATGAGATTAAGAATACTCTTTTTGCAGATGATGCAACTTTTATTACGGATGGTTCAGAAAAATCGTTCAAAACACTCATATCAGTTTTAGAAAATTTTAGTTTTATATCAGGTTTTAAATTGAACACAGCAAAATGTACCGTATTAAGAGCGGGTCTACTGAAACTGTCAAATATAACTTTTTGTCAAAAAAATAAATTTGTTTGGAGTTCCGATCAAGCAAAAACACTTGGAATCATTTTTCACAATAATAATAAAAACAATTTAAATATTTTTAAATCTAATTTAACGCCCAAAATAGACGCATTTTGTAACTGCTTAAAACAATGGCAACATAGAAAGTTATCTCTAATTGGTAAAATTACTGTTATTAAAAGTTATGCTTTACCTAAGCTTATTTATCCCTTAACTGTTTTACCAAGTCCACCAGAAGAACAAATAAAACTAATAAATGACAGCATGTATGGGATAAAAAACCAGACAAGATAAAACGTAAATCAATTATTCAAAATATTGAAAATGGAGGCCTGAAAATGATTGATATCTATAAATTTCTCAAATCACTAAAAGCAAATTGGATTAGAAGACTTTTAGACACTACAAATAATGGACTTTGGAAACTTTTTTACTTAAATAAACTTGACAAATTTGGGGGGAAAATATTATTTGAATGTAATCTTAAAATAAAAGACATAACACAATTATTTCCAAAAAAAAGTTATTTTCAAGACATTTTGTTATCATGGTTTGAAATAAATAATTCTGTTGTAGACAACATTGGTAAACAACTCATATGGAATAACTCAAAATTAAAAGTAGGAAATAAAACTCTTTTTAATAAAATCTGGCACGATAGGGGAATTCAATTTGTTGAACAACTATACGACTACCGGACACGCGAATTTTATAAATTTTCAGACTTTATTTACTTATATGAACTTCCAAATAATAGTTTTCTGTTTTTTTATGTCTTTAATATCAAGTATTCCCAAAGAATGGAAAATACAACTCAAATCAGAACAAATTAATAATCATAGAAAAGAAACATTACTAAGTAAGCTACTCAAGTCAAAAGAAGCAAACAAATTTTTATACGAGTACCAACTAGCAAAAGCCGAAAAATTACTAGTCAAACCAGAAAAAAAAATGGGAAACAATATTTGATACATGCCAGTTTAATTGGAAATCCATTTATACACTACCCTTTAAATCAACTAAGATTCAAAATTGAGAGAATTTCAATACAAATATATCATGCGAATTATACCTACAAATAAATATCTTTTTAAATGTAGTCTAACACAATCAAATTTATGT
Organism: Serripes groenlandicus; assembly: GCA_031761405.1. Taxonomy (NCBI): domain Eukaryota; kingdom Metazoa; phylum Mollusca; class Bivalvia; order Cardiida; family Cardiidae; genus Serripes; species Serripes groenlandicus. Next base: position 75,407,047 of record JASEVX010000001.1, read on the forward strand.
GATTTCTGCAATAGCAGTATTGAAACAGTAAACCATCTTTTTTGGGAATGTCATTATGCCCAACATTTTTGGTCGGAACTCAAAACATTTTTGTCTAATATAAATATAACTATCACTTTTGATTTGTTTACAGTCACATTTGGTTTGATAGATAAAGGTTCACAAAATACACTTAAAAACTATATAATACTATGTAGCAAATATTTTATCTTCAGGAGCAAGTGTGTGAAAACAATGCCATGTATAAATGCGTTCAAAAATTATTTGAATAAAAGAAAAGAAATGGAAAAACACATTTTCATAACCGGAAATGGGCAAATTTTATTAACTAAATGTATTTGAACTGCTATTTATTTTTTTAAATCCTTAAAATATCCAACCGAGAAAACATTTTTTCCATCTTCTACTCGATCTTTTACTATTTATCTTTTATCTATCGATCTTCTATACTTTCTATCTTTGTTTCTACTTCTCAAAAATATGTCAGCATTTTATTCCTTAAAAAAAATGTTTGCGCCAAATAATTATGTTAGTTTTTTTGAAGTTTTTGTTTTTCTCTATTTTTTCTTCTTGTTTATTTTTTAAAGAATCGTATTTAAAAAGGAAATGCACAAATAACAAATTATTGAGTGTTTGTAAAACACAAACACAAATAATTTATAATGATTTGTTTTTTTGAAGAAAATTTAAAAAAAGAAAAAATGTATAAAACGTATCAAACGAAAGTAATGCATTTACTGTATAATATGTACCTGTTTGTAAATCATACATGAAATAGCTATGTAAATATTTGGTGCGAATAAAATATATTATTGAAAAAAAAAAAAAAGTACCAGTCCGGAAATTCGTCATGAATCACGCGGTTGCCACACATAAGTTTTGCCGGTAAAGGTAAACTATACGCACACTGGACCCAGGGTTCTCTTTCTTTGTACAGGCCCCATATACGTTTTCTGGCATCAACTATTTCCTTATGCAAATTTTGGTCAATGGAACAACCAGGGCAATGTTTAAGTGTTTTTGCGTTTGACATGATATGTTCTGCATCGTTGTAATTCATAAAATTTGCAATGATGGGCCTATTATAGTTTTGATTGTAGTTTGAATTATCCTTTATAACTCTAGCCTTGCCTGTGAACGCGAGTTATTATTTTCCCCGTTCTGTCGATATGCAATGTGTCAGCTAAAATTGCCAGTGGTAATGCCGAACAATTTTCAAAACGGCTATCTTTTATCCCTCGAAATAATATATTGTTTCGTCTGCTACGTGCGCTCAATGTCCACTGATTTATTCCCGGCTCGGCCAACTTTCATTCTGACGTTTGACAAAAGTCATTGCGACATGCGTCATTCGTCTTCCACCAATGGGCTAAGTATATGTGGAAAAGCAGCCAGTTGCTTGGGAAGATTGTTGTGTGGAGTACTGGTGTGCGAAAACCAGGAAACATATAAGTAGGTGAACTGGCCGCCGTGATATGACTGACAAATTGTTAAAAACGGCGTTAAACCCCAATCAATCAATCAATCCATTGATTTATACGGTAGTGTTTTTAGAAGTGTTGCTGGTTCGTGACCGATGAAATATCGCTTATCTTTTCACAGGCTACTTGCATGTATTTGGTTGATATTGATATGAGTTCACGTGTACTAGCCTAATCCACTTTCAAATTCAATATTTCTTCAAAAATCATTGACAATTTGGTACTATCATTTGCTTTTTCAAAGTCATGACATGTCATGTCCGGTAGGAACATAACTAGCACTTGTTGTATGGCGCTTTCGTTTGCCTTCATTCTTGGCCGTAAATTCCCAATCAACTGTTTCATCATCTTATGCTATGTTTACCTAAGAACAGTTGGTCGCCATTTTGTTTAGTGTTTGGTAAGGAGCACGAGAAATATGATGCACTCGTATTCTCTGAATATGGTGGTGTATTTCAAGCAAATGTACAAAGAGAGATTGTACAATCAATAGTCTGTGTATTTACCTCTTTAATTAAATCAAAGCTCCTTTCCTTTTTAAAATAAATCAATTTTCACTTGGATCTCATCAAACCCGTTACCACCCTGCGCCATCTTGCATACGTCATTTTTTATGTAAATGACGGTATTTTGTGTTTAATAAGTCTTGGTTTAAATCACCGACAATATTAATGTTTGAATTTGATTCGAAAGCACGTTTAATAGAAATGTTAATATTGTCCCAAAAACAAACTGGTGTCTTGGGAGAACGATATACATAACAAAATAAAAAGAAATAAGATTTGTAACTTATCTCAACCCATATAGCATGAACTAGAGAACTTTCTAGATCCTGCGTCTTTTAGATAAAATTGCATTAGAAATGTTAAGTTAAAATACCTCCCGAATGGGAGATACACTCTTCTCTATATATACAACCATCAAAGTTATTTATAGCCAACTCGTCAGAAGATATTATATTGTTAAGATGAGTTTCAGTGAAGCACAAAATATCAAAGTCTTAAAGAGTTTGAGCAACAAAATCAAGTTTATGGATAATACTCCGTATGTTTAAATGAATAATCGAAATGTCACCTAGTATGTTAGAAGTATCCCGAGGGTCGGGACCCGGATTTGTCTCAACATCTCCCGACACCAATAATAATAACAGAATGACCAAAGCACAGTGGCTATAAATAATACTTTGTTGAAAATATGCAGCAGTATATCTGAGATAGAAACACGTGATGTTAAATATACCTTCAGAAAAACAATGACAATTCTTTTAGAAGGTAACAGTTTAAGGTCAGTCTCCCTAATACTCCGCTTGTGCAATTGTGGAACAAACCGATTGACACGCCATGAATTTATATCGTTACCCATTGGGATATTGTCTCATATGAAAAGCCAAATGAAATGCCAATCATTTTTTTCCCGTACAGAAGGAGTATATGACCAACAGCACAAACAACGACCATGCCAGTAAACAGTGTAACACTTGCAAGTAACATGAAAAATAAGAGCGATGAAATGATGATTTTAGAGGATAATACATACATAATACATACTAGATTAAACGTATGAACTGAATGGTTTGTTTATATGATGAAAAAACAGGTTTTTGAACTGAATGGTTTGTTTATATGATGAAAATACAGGTTTTTAATTATATGACATAGTATTACTAACTTAAAAAGTAGTAATAAGAACTCATACACTTTGTTTAAGTGGAATTTACATAAATTGACAGTAGTGGGTAACATTTTGCACAATTTGTACACAATCAGATAAGCGTGACACCGCTTAACGCTCGAAATGGACCTTTTCAAAGACCATCACAGAGGGGACCAGATGTCATTTCTTGTCACTAATCAGAGTGGAAAGCAATGATGATCCAGATGTGATATCTCGTTAAGAGCCGTCTCATCTGGATCTTCACATATTTAAAAAGCATCAATTTCAGCATTCAGCAGTGAAAGCATTCCGGTGTTATAAATACAGGACATGTACTTAAAATCAGGTAAGCATGACAAACTAACATGAAAAACAAGTCAAAAAATAAGGTAATCATGAAAAACTAACATGGAGAAAAGAAAAAAGTGAAAAAAAAAAACAATCAAATGATCAAAGAGCTATAAATGTACAAAAGATAAGGTATGCATGAAAGTCAAACATCGAAAACAACAAAAATCAGGAAAACTTAAAAAACAATACAACAATTGTGCGGATTAACCCTTACACCCCTGAAACCGCAAGATTGACCCTTCTATGTCCTAGATCATAATGGAAAGAAATTCCAATCCTTATGAGACATATCGTCATGAGCCGTCTCATCTTGACCTTCACTGATCTCGAAAGCCTCCACCGACGTATCTAGCAGTGCAAGGACCAAAGTGCCAGACATGTACATACGTCAAGTAAGAGTGAAAACAATCAAGAAAAACAATCAAGAAAAACAAACCAAAAAACAATAAACATGAAAAGCAATCTAAGGGAAACAAACTTGGTTTTCTTAAAACAACAGTAACGCAGTGATATATGACGGGATGTCAACCCGGCAATGCTCTCGCTGCTTAAAAAACAGCTATATCTGTATTTAACTCTGCCCCATAAGTACCTTTTTTGGACTCCTCTAAGCAAAAGGGTGAACCATATTTACACTCACTGACAGAGCGGAAAAACAGTGCGTTACGAGCAAATTAAACTCTCTCTATACTGTTCCATTACAGATGCGGGAAAATGCATTATCACGGAGCAATGTGCCAAACAACAAAAATATTTCCAAGCTAGGCCATTTCAAAATGAAACTTGACCTTCGGTGACATGAAAGTGACAAAAAAGAAACAGAGTTCAAATAATTTGAATTACATGCCAGAACAAAGATATATAATATCAGAAAATATTCATTATTTTCTGATATCAAGATATTAATTTCCTGATATCAAAAAATGATTTTCTGATATAAAAATATCGAATTCCTGATATCAAAAAATATCAAGAAATATGCTCTATTTGTCCTTATCAGATGATTTTCTGATATCAGAATTCGAATTCCTGATATCATAAAATGAATATTTGATATCAGAAAATGTATTTCTTGATATCAGAAATTCGTCAGTATAAGTAAATATTAGGAAAACAATATGTTTTATAAACAGGCAAGGAAGCATCGTTAGACGAGGAAATAAAGATTGAAATTTGAATTGTACTAAAATGTCGACTGCTTCAAATGCACATAAAGTCTGCTGTATCAGAGAATGGGTTAAAACGATCTTTTAAATAATGTATTGATTTTTTTCTCCATGTTTGAATTGAAAAATGTACAAGTATTAACTTCCACGGTTAAACATTTGGGTTCAAGTTCAAATATATGAGGTGTGTTTTTTTAACTCGCATGAGCACGATGAACTATTGTGATCACTTACCGTATGTCGGTGTTTTGTGTTTTCAAATCTTCTCTGAAACCACCGGTCCGATTTCAAAATAATGTAATGACCCTCTAACAAATGTATTTAAGTCGGACGGTCCGCTCCGCTACACAAAATGTTCACCAGAGATTTAGAAAAATCAATAAAACGACATCTCCCAAAAACCGCAAGCCGAATAATAAAATAAATTCACATAAAAGTGCCTTTTGTGAGTGTACAGACGGTTCCGATCCGCTGCGCAATATGGTCTCCAGAATTAAAAATGAAAATATGATGAATTCTCCTTAACTACTGTCTCATTATCAAAATAAATTCACAAGAAAGAGTCTTTTGTGACCTTCTTATAAAATATTTGAAATCCATCTGATCTAAAATTTAAAATAATAAATCGTTAAATGACTTCCTCCTGAACCATTGGTCAATTTTAATGAATAAATTCACATGAATGTTTCTTCATTGGAATGGAGCCGCGATTGTTCAGTCTGTAGCGTCGAGAGCTATAAATCCAGGGTTCGTGGACTCGAACCACGGCTCAACCATTCATTATTTCAAATGAGTGTTAAAAGTAAGTGAGAATCGCGTCATTATTTACCCCCCTCATAAATCAAGTTATGTGATAAGTAGAATGTCTAATTCATGTTTAACTATTATCGCTTTTTATAAACTCGTAAACAAACCTGAAAATGACGCTCGCCAAGGCTCGTGGCATATCATCTTAGTAAACTCGTTTGTGTGATAATAAATAAACATTCATGAAACATCCTCTATATACCGTTTTTGTCGTTTTAGGCAAACTAGTTTTCCCTTTCGTCCAAGGATACATTATGTTTGACAAGTGCTGTTACCGCGTTAAGCGAACTGCTCGTTTGCAATGGGCATGGCGTCATTTGTACATTTGTCCTGTAAACTCGCGTGCTATTCTCAGACCAGTCTTACTGTTATCTTAGTCTTTATTGTGTCTAGACAGTGTCCGGTGATACAGGGATACCAAAGACAACTACACCCAGTGAGTTCTCAAGACGAACCTGTGCATTCACTGTCGGCTCAAATTTAGATGAGCCATGGATGTAAATTCTTATGAACAATCAAAGTACTCAGGACTACTGAAAGTCGGGCTCACATCAAAACACCAAAAATTAAATAAATCGCAGGGATACAAAGCAAATACATGGATAGTGGCGTGTAAAAGGTTACGACAAATGATAATGGTCAATATTCTGCTAATTTTGTTTCGTTTACACACTTTCTGCATACAACATGAAAAAGAAACGGAGGAAATAGAAAAGGCGAGAATGTATCCCCTCTAATTGACCATAACCTGGACACATTACACAATAATATTCCTGTGTTTACATACGACGTGAAACCTTGCATAGAAGAAAGTCGATTCGCTTTACTCCGCTGTATGAATTATTAATTCCTTTGAGGTTATTGCCTATATAAAGGTAACTTTCTTTTATAAAAACCCAACATATTGGCTATATTTTGGCGGGATATTTATTTATCCAAGATGGAAAGAGAAAACAAGGATTGAAATCGGACCCTTCCGTCAATACTGAGCATGATTACATGTATGTGACTCGGGTGTCTCCGGTTATCTCACGGAAGTAACCGAATTTCGTGTAACATCTACTGAATCAAAACCATAAATATTCTAGTTTCCAGAGTTTTTCACACAATACATTTGCCTATTTTGAGTGTTCAATAAGAATTGGTAAAGTATTTTACAGTGCGTACACGTTTTGTTTGCGACTGTTCGGTCAACGTCCGTTAATATCGTTTCGACCGCAATAGTCCGGTTTAATTGCTTCGCCATTGAATCCGAGTAACTAGTAATGTTAAGCTAAAACGCGTACTGAAGCAGTACGACGAATTGATCATTGCTCTGCAAGGTCAATCTAAACGTATGGATTTTCTCTCGTACCCATGTTATCGTATTGAAATGGACAGCGTTTGTTAGAAGTTTAACTAATTATTCTGCAGAGTCAGATGAGACTGCGCGAATGTATTATATTATATACTGAATCTACAATGGTTGCAAATGTCTAACGGTTGGTTTTCGTAGGGCAGCTATCAATTATGCTATTACGATTGTGTAATATAATTGAATTAACCCTTTCAAACATACAACAAATCTGCAGCAAAATATTTTGAAAACATCTCAACAATCATTTGGAAAATCTCCCTAAATGAAGACATAATTATTTAATAGAGTTGAACACATGGTGACAAAAGGGTTACGATTGTGTAATAATTAATAATTGACTTAACCGGAAATTTGATATACATTTTTCCGCCTAGCGAATATCTGATATTTCATCTGAACGCGTTAATATTTATTCAGAGTTAAACACGTTGTAGTAAGTGTCCATTGTTTCAGTAAATAAGGGTTAAGTAGCTAATAAAAACACTTGCGCGAAAACAGTCTTGTCTTTTTCCCAATGAGATTAAGATGCCGAATAACATTAACTTAATCGAGTTAATAAATCTTAATCATTTCCTGCATAGAACAAATCTGCGACAGACTCTTTTAAAAAGTCCACACATTTGGAAAGTAAAAAACATTGTGGCAACTTAAGAAATTGCTCGTTTTGAGCAATTTCTCATTTTGTCACATTGTTTTCAAAAGTCGTCTCTTGTCTTTAAACAGAAACGTATATGTTTAACCCTTTCCCACATACCTGCAATTCTGCAGCAAACGACTTGAGAACATCTCAGCAATAAAATGGAAACTCTCTAAAATGAAAGAACAATTATTGAATAAAGTTTAAAACCATATGACAAAGGGTGTCTGCTGCATTGGCGCAACAAAACGTCTATATGTGGGAAATGGTTGGCCTCTAACCCGCTGTAGTATTGCAACAGTCGTCCTCACTTTTGTTTTTTAACAGGAACGTATATGTTTAACCCGTTGACACATACAACAATTCTGCAGCAGACGATTTGAGAACATCTCAGCTCACTAAGTTCAGAGTTGTATTTTCACGGATAAGGTTATCTTCTCACCAACTAAGAATAGAAACAGGAAGGTATGGCAATGGAAGAATTGAGCGCAATTTGCGTACTTGTACCTTTTGCAATACTTGTGATATCGAAGATGAGTATCATTTTATAATTGTATGCCCATCTTATATGGATATACGGAAACAATACATTCGTCAGTATTTCTATGTTAGACCGAGTGTATATAAATTCACTGAACTTATGTCTTCTCACAAAAAAACAGTTTTGTGGAATCTTGGTAAATACATGTATCATGCCGTCCTATTAAGACAAGCTAATGTCAACACTGTTATATGACTATAATTTTGGTTGTTACCTGAAATAGAGTTCCAGACATATTTTTGTTTATGCGTGATGTTTGATTCACCCTCCAAATATAATGTTGCTTCAGTGTATTGATTGGTTGAGTTGTGCTGTGAAGATTCGCAGCAGGGCTCAATTATCAATATACTTAACTATTATCACTAGAATTTGAATCGAATTATTATCATTTTGACTATATATGTTATACTATTATTATTACTAGCTTAAACATACTGCTGAAATTATGTCACGTTGATATCTAAAATGTATATACACTTATGATGTAACTAGAAACATGTATGTTTACGTTACGAAATAAAGAAATTTGAATCCTTGAATCCTTGAATCTAAAAATGAAAGGACAATTATTGAATACAGTTTAAAACCATATGACAAAGGGTGTCTGCTGCAGAAGTGCCACACAACGACTATATGTGGGAAATGGTTGACCTCTATCCCGCTGTAGTACAGTCGTCCTCACTCTTGTCTTTTTACAGGAACGTATATGTTTAACCCTTTCCCCTATACAACCATTCTGACGCAGACGACTTGAGAACATCTCAGCAATAAAATGGAAACTCTCTAAAATGACAGAACAATTGAATAAAGTTTAAAACCATATGGTGTCTGCTGCAAAGGTGCCAGAAATCGGCTGTTCAGTGTTCAGGACTAATCTGTATTGAATATTGATAAATGAGAATCGAATAATGTAGAGTAAAATGTTACTACACGAATATGCGTGCTGATCTCGGTCTACATTGTGGTCTAAAGTTTAGTTTAGGTCGTGCCTAACATAAAACTCTTACAGGGGAATGTGGGTTAATGAAATAATTCGACATCATGGCATATCAACTGACACTAAATGGATAATTACGGCCAACGTTTGTTTTACAATTAAGTTATTTGTTAACATAATTAAATTATAGATATACACTTCAACTGACGCTAAATGGATAATTACGGCCAACGTTTGTTTTACAATTAAGTTATTTGTTAACATAATTGAATCATAGATATACACTCTGCTAAATGTTACACTGGTAAAGAGCCGGCCATGTGATCGGAAGATTCCGGTTCTAATTCATTGAGAGCGGGACCTCTATTTGGGAATACTTCCAAACGATAGAAGTTGGATTGCTTGAATATAGCAGGGGAAGCAATAATCGAGGCTTGTTTCATAATCGATGTGAAATAAATGAGACGTGTTGAGCGATTTGGGGTCTTAATGCATCGACACAGTCTCATCACAGTCTTTATCGTCCGCTGCTGTGTTAACCATACCTGAATGCACCTTCTGATACATAAAGAGCTGGCCGTGTACCTCCACTAGATGTATGTCTTTAAATGATATCAACGCGGAGTGTCATTAAGACCTGTAATCACTAGACACGGCCCAAATGAGCCGTTCCACGAGAAACCCAATAGTATGGCCTCTGCGTAATGTAACGACCCAGATCAGCCTGCGCAATCCACACATAGTAATCCCCGCTGACACATTCCGTCTTAGGAGAATAGAGGGATAGATAATTTCTCCCGAAACAGAACATCCACATGGGGCGAAAAGTGTCTGTCCGGGTTAGCCTGCACAATGTTGCTTTTCTCGTAACTCGGCTCAAATCAGTTTAAATTGTCTATAACCTACATGACAGAAGGGGTAGGTCAGGAGTGTGTTCGGATTGTCTATAAACTACACGACAAAATGGGTAGGTCAGGAGTGTGTTCGGAGTGTCTATAAACTACACGACAGAATGGGTAGGTCAGGAGTTTGTTCGGAGTGTCTATAAACTACACGACATAAGGGGTAGGTCAGGAGTGTGTTCGGAGTGTCTATAAAATACACAACAGAATGGGTAGGTCAGGAGTGTGTTCAGAATATCTATAAACTACACGACAGAAGGGGTATGTCAGGAGTGTGTTCGGATCGTCTATAAACTACACGACAGTATGGGTAGGTCAGGGGTGTGTTCGGGTTGTCTATAAACTACACGATGGAAGGGGTAGGTCAGGGTTGTGTTCGGGTTGTCTTGAATTTACACGAAAGAAGGGGTAAGTCAGGAGTGTGTTCGGATTGTTTATAAACTACAAGACTGAAGGGGTAGGTCAGGGGTGTGTTCGGGTTGTCTATAAACTACACGACAGAAGGCGTAAGTCAGGAGTGGGTTCGGAGTGTCTATAAACTACACGACAGTATGGGTAGGTCAGGGGTGAGTTCGGAGTGTCTATAAACTACACGACATAAGGGGTAGGTCAGGGGTGTGTTCGGGTTGTCTATAAACTACACGATGGAAGGGGTAGGTCAGGGTTGTGTTCGGGTTGTCTTGAATTTACACGAAAGAAGGGGTAAGTCAGGAGTGTGTTCGGATTGTTTATAAACTACAAGACTGAAGGGGTAGGTCAGGGGTGTGTTCGGGTTGTCTATAAACTACACGACAGAAGGCGTAAGTCAGGAGTGGGTTCGGAGTGTCTATAAACTACACGACAGTATGGGTAGGTCAGGGGTGAGTTCGGAGTGTCTATAAACTACACGACATAAGGGGTAGGTCAGGGCTGTGTTCGGAGAATCTATAAACTACACGACAGAAGGATTGGGTCAAGAGTGTGTTCGGTTTGTCTTTAAACTACACGACAGAATGGGGTAGGTCAGAAGTGTGTTCGGATCGTCTATTAACTTCACCACAGAAGGGGGCAGGTCAGGGATTTATTCAGATTATCATTAAGGTTAGACACGGCCCAAATCAGTTTAAATTGTCTATAAACTACACGACAGAAGGGGGTAGGTCAGGAGTTTGTTCGGATTGTCTATTAACTTCACTACAGAAGGGGGCAGGTCAGGGATGTATTCAGATTATCATTAAGGTTAGACACGGCCCAAATCAATTTAAATTGTCTATAAACTACACGACAGAAGGGGGTAGGTCAGGAGTGTGTTCGGATTATCATTAAGGTTAGACACGGCCCAAATCAGTTTAAATTGTCTATAAACTACACGATGGAAGGGGTAGGTCAAGAGTGTGTTCGGTTTGTCTTTAAACTACACGACAGAAGGGGGTAGGTCAGGAGTGTGTTCGGATTGTCTATTAACTTCACTACAGAACGGGGCAGGTCAGGGATGTATTCAGATTATCATTAAGGTTAGACACGGCCCAAATCAGTTTAAATTGTCTATAAACTACACGACAGAAGGGGGTAGGTCAGGAGTGTATTAGGAGTGTCTATAAACTACACGACAGAAGGGGGTAGGTCAAAAGTGTATTCGGAGTGTCTATAAACTACACGACAGAAGGGGGTAGGTCAGGATTGTATTCGGAGTGTCTATAAACTACACGATGGAAGGGGTAGGTCAGGGGGGTGTTCGGATTGTCTATAAACTACACGACAGAAGGGGTAGGTCAGGAGTGTGTTCGTATTATCTATAAACTACACGACATAATGGGTAGGTAAGGAGTGTGTTCGAAGTATCTATTAACTACTAGACATAAGGGGGTAGGTCAGAAGTGTGTTAGGATCGTCTATAAACTACACGACATAAGGGGTAGGTTAGGATTGTGTTCAGATTGTTTATGAGACTAAACACGGCCCAAATCAATTTAAATTGTCTATAAACTACACGACAGAAGGGGTAGGTCAGGAGTGTGTTCGGATTGTCTATAAGACTAGACACGGCCCAACTCAGTTTAAATTGTCTATAAATTACACGACAGAAGGGGAAGGTAATGAGTGTGTTCGGATTGTCTATAAACTACACGACAGAATGTCAGGTAGACAATGCCCAAATCATTTTTGATTGTATATAAATTACACGACAGAAGGGGTAGGTCAGGAGTGTGTTCGGAGTGTCTATAAACTACACGACAAAATGGGTAGGTCAGGGGTGCGTTCGGAGTGTCTATAAACTACACGATGGAAAGAGTAGGTCATGGGTTTGTTCGAATTGTCTATTAACTACTCGACAGAAGGGGGGAGGTCATAAGTGTGTTCAGATTGTCTTTTAAATACACGACAAAAGTGGTATATAAGGAGTCTGTTCAGATTGCCTTTAAACTACGACAGAAAGGGTAGGTCATGAGTGTGTTCGGATTGTCTATAAACTACACGACAAAAGGGTTAGGTCATGAGTGTGTTTGGATTGTCAATAAACTACTCGACAGAAGGGGTAGGTCAGGAGTGTGTTCGGATTGTCTGTAAACTACACTACAGAATGGGTAGGTCAGGAGTGTGTTCGGAGTGTCTATAAACTACACGACAGAAGGGATAGGACAGGAGTGTGTTCGGATTGTCTATAAACAACACGACATAAGGGGTGGTTCAGGGGTATGTTCTGATTGTCTATAAACTACACGACAGAAGGGGTGGATCATGTGTGTGTTCGGAGTGTCTATAAACAACACGACATAAGGAATAGGTCGGGAGTGTGTTTTGATTGTCAATAAACTACACGAATGAAGGGGCATGTCAGGAGAGTGTCTATGAACTACACGACAGAAGGGGTAGGTCAGGAGTGTTTTCGGAGTGTCTATAAACAACACGACAGAAGGGGTAGGTCAGGAGTGTTTTCGGAGTGTCTATAAACAACACGTTAGAATGGGGTAGATCAGGAGTGTGATCGGATTGTCTACAAACTTCATGACAAAATGGGTAGGTCTATTCGTATTGTCTATTAACTGCATGACAGAAGGGTATGTCAGGGGTGTGTTCGGATTGTCTAATAACTACACGACAGAAGGGGAAGGTTAAAAGTGTGTCGGAGTGTATATAAACCACACGACAGAAGGGGTAGGTCAGGAGTGTGTTCGGATTGTCTTTAAACTACACGACAAAACGGGTAGGTCATGAGTGTGTTCGGAGTGTCTATAAACTACACGACGGTATGGGTAGGTCAGGGGCGTGTTCGGATTGTCTATAAACTACACGACAGAAGGGGACAGGTCAGGGGTGTCTTCGGGTTGTCTATAACCTACACGACAGAAGGGGGTAGGTCAGGAGTGTTTTCTGATTGTCTATAATTTATACGACAGAATGGGTAGGTAAGGAGTGTGTTCGGAGTGTCTATAAACTGCAGACGGAAGGGGTATGTCAGGGGGGTGTTCGGTTTGTCTATAAACTGCACGACGGAAGGGGTAGGTCAGGGGGTGTTCGAATTGTCTATAAACTACACGATAGAATGGGTAGTCATGAGTGTGTTCGGATTATTTATAAACTACACGACAGACCGGGTAGGTAAGGACTGTGTTCGGAGTATCTATAAACTACACGACAGAATAGGTATGTTAGGTGTGTGTTCGGATTGTCTGTTAACTACACGACATAATGGGTATGTCAGGAGTGTGTTCGGATTGTCTTTTAACTACACGACATAATGGGTATGTCAGGAGTGTGTTCGGAGTGTCTTTTAACTACACGACATAATGGGTATGTCAGGATTGTGATCGTAGTGTCTATAAACTACACGACAGAAGGGGGCAGGTCAGGTGTTGTCTTTAAACTACACGACAGAATGGGTAGGTCAGGAGTGTGTTCGGAGTATCTATAAACTACACGACGGAAGGGGTAGGTCAGGAGTGTGATCGTAGTGTCTATAAACCACACGACAGAAGGGGGCAGGTCAGGGGTTGTCTTTAAACTACACGACATAATGGGTAGGTCAGGAGTGTGTTCGGAGTATCTATAAACTATACGACAGAATGGGTAGGTCAGGAGTGTGTTCGGAGTATTTATAAACTACACGACAGAAGGGGTAGGTCAGGAGTGTGTTCAGAGTATCTATAAACTACACGACGAAAGGGGTAGGTCAGGAGTGTGTTCGGAGTACCTATAAACTACACGACAGAATGAGTAGGTAAGGGGTGTGTTCGAGTGTCTTTACACACCGAGCAATAGAACGTATGCCGAATCCACCAATCAAAATACCAAATTGTAATATGCTTACGCCTGAGTGTTCGGTGCTTAAGGACAGTCTGATTACACCCTGTATTATTTTCAACCGTTATCATTTTTTTTTACTCCGACGAAAATAGTATACATGTATATCAACGCTTTCCAACATTTAGACGCTTTTATACGGCTTTGGTGTCAATATGTTTTCAACTGTATTAAATTATTACATTTTCATTCATTGAGGTTTTGTATACGTCCAAGTCGTTTGTTGCAGAATGGTGTGGGCAAAGGGTGGAATTGATTGATTTAAGTCATACCACAACAGTAATCCAAGCAAAAATCTGTCCAACCAACTGGTTGCTTTTCCACATAGTCATTTAGCCCATAGGTGCAAGACGAATGACGCTTGTCACAATGGCTTTTGTCAAACGACGACATGTTGACCGAGCTGGGGTTCGAACTCACAATCCCTGGATTGACAGCCCGCGTCGCTACCGACTGAGCTACCGGGGCTCGCCTAACTTTATAGAAGCAACTTACATACTTATATAATTGGTTTCGTTGGCATTCAACTAGATATCGAACAGGGAAGATCCTGATCACACTGTGCTGAAAAATGTGAGAAAAGGAAAAAATGCTTACAATGAGCAATGTCTCTTGTATTTATAAAATAAGCTGGGTGTTGACAGGCTATAATAGTGGAGATTACGTTCACCTTTTGACACAATGTTTTCAAATATATTCAATAGTTCAATGCCAATATAAACAGATTTCCATTTGTTTGCATATCCTTTTAAAAGTCGTCTGTTGTATGTAAGACATGTTAATTCAATTTACAAATTAAGCTGGGGTTTTCATACGATAACGAGTTTTATTGGTGGGAAGTCAAAGATCGTCTGCTACAATGGTGTCAAATGTCGTCTGTATAAGAGAGAGTGCAATCCACGTGATAAAGACAGCGTAACGACAACGTGCATGTCATTACCAGAATGGCTGACAACAGTGGAAGGTTTCTCTTGTTGATAATTTGTGTGTCTGGATTAAACACAGGTAAACATTTTCATACACAATGGAATCATGACAACAGGAAGTCGAAATGGATACATAACTTACTTCGAACTATCGACGTGTTTGAGTGGTCGCTCGTTTATGTTCAATTAGTGAATGCATGTTTAGCTTCGTAATCCATTTATACTTAACCCTTTCAGCGCCGAATTGTTTAAAGTAGACTCTTCCATGTTCAAACTCGGACGAAACTATTTTCATGTTATAGGATTGTTGGAATATCTTAACTTACAGCCAAACAATGCCTATTTCAGGTGAGACAGCTCGTTACGAGCTGCCTCACCTGAATCTGTATTGTTTGCAAAAAGCTCAACATTGCCTTTGGCGCTGAAAGAGTTAAGCGTGTATTGTTAAAACAAGCCAGTTATAAAAATGTATAACGAAAACAGCAAAGTGATAGTACCTATGAGTACTGCTGCTGCTACGCTGTTTTAAAAAAACCCCAGATCATTTCCATGAATTGGTTCGAATTAAAAGATATATTCGTATGCTCCCATGGTCGAGTTATCGAGAGTCCACTGGACATTTTTGTGGCCTCTGTAAAAGACGACAATTTGAATATATTGTGAAAAAGTTGAAATTGCTGTTCACTTAACTAGTCTTAATGGCCCGTTGACTTTATAGAAGGGATGGGAACGAATAGTCTAATATAGTGAACAGAGCATGCCCTGAACATACTGGATCTGGAGCGAACGTTACATGTCCGTTTTAATGATTATTATATTGTTGTTGTTGTTGTTGTTGTTGTTTTAGTGTACTGTTACACCGTGTGTCCTGAGGGGTATTGTAGACATTCGAATGGGTGCTACCTTGTCGTGGGATTGCAGGTATCCTGGATTGACGCCAGAGTAAGTTGACCGGACGACCTCTTTGGACGTTCCGAGTAAATTCTCATCAACCAGTTTAACACTTTGCTTCTACTTCTTTAAACTTCTTTAAACAGTAGGAGTCTTATATAATATAAATCATGGTAAAAGGGAACACAAGCAATTTTTACTTTTTCAACAATGCTTATAAAAAATGTACTTCCAAAGTTCATGTTTTTACAATAGTTTTCTACGATGTTTTCAAAGAATATGATTCTAAAACCACCATGCAACAAGTATGGTCAATCGACACTCAATGTCAACGTTGAACATGAAAACACATTTCATTTCGAAGAAACGACGTCGGTTTTTGCATTAACGTTCATGAATATGTAGACTAAGATCAGACTGTACGAATGTGTAGACCGATATTAGTCTACATAGTTCGTAATGACTGTTCATCCTTGTGTATAGTAGGATATGCAAATGTTGTAAAAAGTCGCATATGAGCAAATATTGAAAGTGTTAAAGCTCGAAAACAGAGAAATTATAAAAGTGGACAGTGGTTCAGATGTTTAGACATTGTCTCATGATCCATAGGTCTGGGGTTCAAATCCTGTTATGAGAGGGGTCGGCCATTTGGATGTTCTTTCATCCTTAATGTAAAAAGTCCTGAATACTAAGAAGGAGCACATCGGAAAAATCATAAATGTTGTGAATATAAAAAAACAATCAATTACAAATTGAATGAGTATTTATATTAACAATACAAGTGAATTGGATTGTAGTCACGTTTAAGCCCTTTCCATAAGCAGCATACTAATTTGAAAACATATAGGCAACACTGGAATATGTCTATAAATGATTTCTTATTTGGGTTTTACGCCGTTTTCAACATTATGGCAGATACGGCGACTGTTCGCTTATTCGTGATCCCTGGGTAAACACACCAGTACTTGTGCCTTGCCCAAAGGTCCTCCACAAAGACCACCGTGACTGGGGATCGGACCCGAGACGCCCGTTCAAAATATCCGATGCTAACCATTCGGCCACGGCGGATTCCTGTCTATAAATAGAACCATAATTATTGAATATATCTGAACACAGTGTGGCATTATTAGCACTCTATCTGTTTGCAACAATGTTTTCAAGGGTCATCTGCTGCTGGTGTGTCTAAATGTTGTACATGGTATATTGATACAACTGCCTTGTCGGTACTTGCAAATCTTACATAAATGATCCAGTGCATTAGAAAAGGTACAAGTTATCATTTCTGAACAGTTTAGATTATCTTGACCACCCGCTCAGTCTTATCAGGGTCTACACAAGTTGATAGATTATTCTAACAGACTTATGTTAGTAATCTGTGATCAATGTAGATCTTGATCAAACTGTGCGGATGCTCAGGCTCTTCTTGACTAAACTGTTCACAAGAGCCAACCTTTATCTGTTCTCTTGCACTGGGTCAAAGGCGGTTGGCCACCTTTTGTTTAACGTAAAAGCCGCGTCGTCGCGTATGTGAACAGTCAATACTCGGACACGTCTGTTTATATACACCCAATCTCTCTCGAGCCTTCACCGTCGACATGTTACGAATCTGTACATGTGACTTATATTAGAATGTAGAAGTGTAGCTCTACAAGTAAGACGTCCCGCGAGAAAACCAACATTGTGGACTCTGCATAATGCATCGACCCTGATCAGCCTAAGCATGCCGCACAGGCTTACCCGATTAGACACGTTTCGCCACCTGTGGATTTTCTGTTTCATGAATCATTACTTTATACCTCCATCCCCCTGAGACGGAATGTGTTGGCCCGGATCAGTCTGCGCGGACTGCGCAGGCTGATCTGGGTCGACACATTACGCAGAGAACATAATGTTGGTTTTCTTGCGGGACGGCTCAAGTGTCATTTACTGGTACATCTATGGTATCTCATAACGGATTCACGAAATACTACTTCTTGTCTAATGCGTATCAATGATTTCTTTTAGAGTTACTGCACAACGCTTGGTGGAAAGTTACTATCAATTACATCTGAAGCAATGCACAGTGCTGCCGAGGTAGCGTTGAGACGATCTATTGGTGAATATGACAATACTTGAATTAATCCATTCCCGCAAACAGTCGCTTTCTGACGCCTCTACAGCTCATGTCTTTTGAATAAACAAATATATGTATAAACAAAAAAATACGTCACGTTATAAAGTGTCAGGTTTCTTTTTTGGCTGAGTATAGGCGCATCAAAGCTTTAGATAAGGGGCGTTTTGCATGTTCTAAAATCCTTATTTGTTCATCTAACCCTATGTTGTAGGTACTCATAAGAATCATCTCAGTGAGACGAATATTTTGAGTACCCACATCGTAGGTTTTGGTGGGATAAAAAGAAAAAATTGTGGGGAAAATAGCTGTATACTCCTCCTTATCTTGACATATGTGTGAATCATTTGTTTACTTTCTGGTCACAGGCATTGCTACTCCGGGTAAGTTTTGGTTGGACATCACCGATATTCTAAACCCACGTGACTGGAGAGAGATGACCGGTCGTAGCAGCTTGACCTACACGAACTGGGATCCACTTGAATTATTTAAGAACCAGACGGACAACCTGAATTGCGTGTCAATGTCGGAAGAACGTGAATATGTTTGGACTACAGAAGATTGTGGGGAAAAACTGAACTTCGTCTGCTACTCTTCTGGGTAAGCAACGTAAGTACTTCGTTCATGTCGTTGTGTGATTGAGTAAGCAATACAACTACACGTTCTTGTTTGTTGTGTGATTGAGTAAGCAATACAGCCACACGTTCTTGTTTGTTGTGTGATTGGTTAAGCAATACAACCACACGTTCTTGTTTATTGATAACTTTAAATTAGGTAGGAAACACCTGCTCGGAGATGTTGTTAGAGATCGTATTGTTCGTCAGCTTGTAAGTATTTTCCATCGAAAATGACCAACAAGTCCACGAATACGACTTAGAACGGAAATCGCTGATCGTGTATACTGTTGACTATACAGGTTATTGTATACTTGAATACAGGCCTCATATGGAAATAAGCGAGTCCATTAAAGTCATAATGCACCAAATACATTCCTTCTCTGTTTCCATGTAGATCAATAAGTTGTTTCAAACCTCAAGTGTCACACTTTCTAAGCGTGTGACTGGTAGAACACCATGTATCATTGAAAAGAGTAACCTCTAAGCTTATAAATAATCCAGAGAATATGGGGGGGGGGGGGGGGGGGGGGGGGTCTTGCATTAAGCATACTCTACTTTCACTTTAAAACAAGGTCAAAGTACTAAAAATTATCAAATCAATAATTTCAAGTGCATCCTATACACATTTCCCACGAAGTTGCTCAATGTCATATAGTCAATGCATTCTGGTGAACAAAGGACTACATGTGTTTCGCATGGCCGCGGATGTATTGGGCGTAATTTGGCATTAAGGCGGTTGTACCGTGAATAAGGAAATTGATCACCGGAGATTTAGAAATTAATGGCAACTACCTACTTGTATCTATGTCTTGCACTTTCACCAGATACTTCTAGGATACGTCGAACGGGGAAGACCCTCGATTATTTTCTATAAATGAGAACCGGATTTTCATTGGTTGTAAAGTCTTAGAAAAAGTGTTTAAAGCAAAAATAACATTATTATAATACAGTACGTGGATTATGTTGCTGTAATCAATATAAGGTTGTTCATACTGTGTTTAAGTAAACTAACTTAATATGAGCCGTCCCGCGTGAAAACCAACATTGTGTACTCTGCGTAAGGTATCGACCCGGATCAGCCTTGGCATGCCGCGCAGGCTTACCCGGATAGACACTTTTCGCCTTCTGTGTATTCTCTGTTTCAGAAATCATTACTCTATACCTCTATCCCCCTGAGACGGAATGTGTCGGCCCGGATTAGCCTGCGCGGACTGCGCAGGCTGATCTGGATCAATACATTACGCAGAGGCCATAATGTTTGTTTTCTTGCGGAACGGCTCAATTATCTTACAGGATATTTTAGTAACTATTAGCAATGCCAAAATGTTGTTAATGTTATAGTGTTGACCATGACCTTTGAGAAAAGATGGATGTTATTTTCATCAACTTTGTGATTTGTTTTATCATATACAGTCAAACCTGTGTTAAAGACCACCTTTGTATAGCAATTCCCTGTCGGTAGCAACCACACTTTTTCCCAATTACTCATTTACTGCTTAAATGATTCTGCAAGTAAAGACCACCTGTGAATAAAAACTGTTTGTTCTCGTCCCATGGGTGGTCTTCTAACACTGATTCGACTGTAAATATAATATTAAACCGCACAAAATATACCGGAACAAGTACATGTATTATAAAAAGAAACAAAGAATCACTTTTTTAAAGTTCAATTGCAACACCGTTTCAATTCATCATGGCAATATTTAACAATGTAGATATCGACATGATGAATGCAAGCTGGTTATCAAATAAACTAGTGTCGTAAAGTGATTCTTTTATAGTTTATAATTTTATATGTATGGGCCACACTCTACTCGATTTTGTTAGTCCAATAGTCTAGAGTTATGCTTGATATACCTGTCGTGTTCGTATGACGAATATTGACGTCGTATTATATATACATTGTGTATAGCGAAGTGAACGATACCTATATTTTATGGTGTTCCGTTAGGGCCAATCGTTGTTTCGTTGTTTCGCACTTTCACATCGTGTTTTAGGGGGTTATATTAATATCGTACTTTCGCATCGTGTTATCGTGGTTTCGCATCGTATTATCGTGGTTTCGCATCGCGTTTTCGTACTGTCGCCCCAGGTCGAAACCGCGAAACAACGATGGCCTTAACAGAACACCGTAATATTTGGTTCGATAAAAGTAGATAAAACTTCATGATAATTGACATATTTGTACAAAGGTCGGGTTATTTTCGGGGGAAGGGTTCGAGATAGCATCACGGAACCGTTGTCTAAATGTCGTATGTTGGAGTTAACAATATTCAAAAATTATTTTTTGTTTTCAGAACTGAAAAAGACAGATATTCCTATAACTATTATGGACATCAACAACCTGATGAAGATTCCGTAATTAAATGTTGAATTACTCTTATAATGAACCACATCTTTGATTCATAATTAAATGGTGATTTACATTTTGCATATAAATATCTACATATATTAACAATATTGCTGAAAACTTGTTTATGCCGTAACTGCAGGTTTAAACTGACTTACAAGTCAGGTAGAGGATAGGGAACTGCGTATCGACTCTATCAACAGATTCAATAATAAGGCCATTTTTTACAAGAAGACTACTGACTTACATAAAAGGTCAGAAATCTATTAAAGGTTGTATGACGGATGTACCAGCTCACGGAAAAATATTTAATGGCGGATATATTAGTTAGTTTTACAGACAATGCTGAATCATTTTCTAAGTATGCATGGAAACGACGCGTTCGTAAAGCAATAGCGGAACGGGAACATAATATATGGGAGTATCGCACAAATACAGACTTTGACTTGACCTTGTTTAGACAATTACATTATTCTATAAGTCCTGGAGTTGTTTGGTCATTTTCAAAAAGAGAAAAAGATAATTATCTCGCAAAATTCATTTAAACTATTTGGGTTCAAAAAAATGTTAAAATCAGTCTATTGTGAAACTCTGTAAAATACGTAATTTAAACAAATATGTGCATATTATTTCAGAATGTTTCCATTTTTATCAGGTGAGAGAGCAGTAGCTTAACACTAGGTTACCATACACCAAAGAAATTCCTTCTTTGTTTCCATGTAAATTGACGAGTTTCAGTCCTCAATTGTTACACTTTCTAAGCGTTTCTCATGTAGAACACCATATATCATTGGAAAGAGGTACCTCTAAGCTTTAAACAATCTAAAGAAAATGGGGGGGGGGGTCATGCTTTATGCAAGAAAGAACTCACCAGGCGAAAATGGTTACCGTCAATTTTAGACCAAATCTGGCCCTGACAAAACCGGACGAACGTTTGGAGAACTGTGAGTTTTACAGATGTGTATTCACATGTGTAAGAACCACAGTATCTGCATATGAATAGCAATAAAAAGGTAATGTTGATACTGTAATATCAACACATGACAACCAGTACTTGAATTATTGAACATCGCACTCGTAATGTCGCTATGATCTAACTTTATATGTTGTTCATTGTATCATATTATGCATGTATATATTATAGTTTATCTTGATGTTAATTAATCTCTCATGAGGAGGATGAATGAATATATGAATAAATATAACTGATATGTATATATTTGACTCAGTTGTCATTGAGCCGTGACTGCAGCTTATTAATATTGCTCACGATGCGTAAATGAATTAAAATAGTAAAATAGTTTCGAAATCAAGAGCGATGCCCTATAATTTTCGCAATTTCGACAGGCGACAATGTGATAAGTGGCTTTAACTTATTGTTCTGTGAGAACGAGAACCGAATTCCCGACGTGAGATATTTCACAGAGGCGTGCGTGTATTTACCCTTTAATGCGTACAACAAATCGGCAGCAGACGACTCTGAAAACACGAAGAGATAAAACTTGGAATATCTCTAGAAATGAACCTATATAATGTAAGGTAGTGTTGAAAATGTTGTGACAATAGGAGATGCTAATGTTTGGCGATTTCTCCTTTTGTCACATTGTTTCCAAAATTCGTTTGCTGCAGATGGCGTCAAAAATGTGTCTGCATGTGGGACATGAGTTAACATGTATTATGTCTCGAATTCTAAATATTCTGTATTTATACATGTATAAGACAGACGACGATGCCCGTTGAAGAGGAGAGTAGTTCAGTAGCCTGAACAGGATTCTGTAAGAACAGTATTTACATTCAGTTAAGTTTGTGAATATATGCACATAACTTCTCTATAACAGCACGCACACAAGTTCTGGCTAGGTGTAAACGTCTTAATTAGATTCAGTCGAGTCATTTCTTTCCATGCGGTTAGATTCTTCTTTGGAGCTCACTGATGTGGATCGAGTTTCCGGTTCCGGTAAGTCCATTGGTACCACTTTCATAATGTCATTTTGGCATCCATTTCCACAGCAGCAGCACCACGCTGTGACGGCAATAAGTCTAAACTGCTTGATACCTACAATCACTATTCCTATGAATATTTCATCGCGTTGAGCTATTTATTTTGTGTTTGGTCGAAGACTCGTAGATATGAGTCAATGGGTTTGGTAAAAGTTGTTGACATGTTGTTGTTATTGACTGGAATGTTTATCGTGTAGTTTGGAACCAATGTTGAAGCAATCAATTCAATTACGTACACCTAAGTTATATATACATATGTACTCTGGATTGATGTAAAAGCAACAACTTATATAAATTGTGTTAATCTAATACAGGTATTTTGTTGCGAATTGTAACCCTTTCCAACATAAACAAATCTGCAGCAGACAACTTTGAAAATATATAGTTACAAACATGGAAAATCTCTATAAATGAAAGAACAATAGAATTGACTAAAATTGTAAACATTGTTGCAAAAGTTGTTTGCTGCAAATGCGTCAGAGAGATATAATTGATCTCAAATTAAAAACAGATGTAAATGCGTCAGAGAGATATAACTGATCTCAAATTAAAAACAGATGTTGATGTGCTTCCTTAATTAAGAAACAAAATCACAAAGTGTACATTACTTGGGCTGTTATATAATTTAAACGGGGTAACGAATGCCGGTTATATATTGTTTAAAATAGGTTACCCTTTTCTACACACGGACGCTTTCTGGCGCCTCCGCAGCAGACGACTTTTGAAATCATTGCGGCATATGGGAAAGTGCTCATAGTGAGCTACAATGTTTTCAGCTCTATCCATTCTATTTCCATATATTGATTTTCCTGAGTTCTGCATAGTTATGTTCAAAGTCTTCTGCCGTAGATTTGCCAAATGTTGGAAAGGGTTAAAGTAGAACCCAATATTTTCCCAATTGACAACCATTTCAGCCCACAGTTTTTCGGAATTTCAATTTCACTTGGGATAAATTACAAAATGACTAAAGAAGAAGGATAAGTAAGCCTTGAATAAAAATCATCTTCTCGAAGAGCATGTCTCAAACATTTGTATCTTTCGATTGAAAGACATGTCAAGCGAGTCAAATCAGTTATGGTTCTTACCTGGTTTTCCACCTCCCCCGCAACTCCTGAAATAAGAAAAGTAATGTTAGCCAATGCAATCGAAAGTTGAATAACTAGATTGAAAATTAATGAAAATAAACAAAGAAAATATTGCCATTTTGACAGACCAAATATACGAAAAGTAGATATTGGACGCAAGTATACGTGCATTGTAATCTTGGTTGAATATGAACTGAGTGTAGTTTAACGCCGTTTCCAACATAATTGAACAACGTGGCATTCTTGCTCCTCTACTCTATGAGGCTAGTCACAATGAGTTGTGTCAATCATTGGAAAGAATAAATGGCCAAGCCGGGGATCGAAAGTCCGACTCCTTGATTTGGATGCTCTCGTCGTTACCAACTAGTTATAGCGCTCGACTATGTATATAATGTGTGTACATTTGTTGTAGACAGTCAGTATACATAACCAGAAGCGCGCCGCAGTAATCATCCACACACACAAACAATAACACGAAGGCTAATGTTCACATCTTTGACCTTTTTAAACTCAAGATTGATTCCTCAAGTTACATCTAAGTTCGATATTTCTCAAATCTAAGTATAAATATGGTACCAAATTAGCACTGACATGATTGTAAACCACGTAAGTCTTTCCAGAAGTTATGGAGATTTTTATTTGGTCGCGGTGTTTTGCAGTAAAGAATGCCGACGCGATTTTTGAAAGCTCTATACAAACCTTGTGTTTGGTGGCACTGTGGTGATTTGCAATGCAATCGCCACAAACATTGTGGTGGCACTGTGGTGATTTGCATTGCAATCGCCACAAACATTGTGTTTGGTGGCACTGTGGTGATTTGCAATGCAATCGCCACAAAAATGTGAAATGCTTTGAAATAAATTCAACGTGACATTTATTAGATAAACCCTTAACCCTTTCAGCACCGAATTGTTAAAAGTAGACTCTTCCATGTTCACACTCGGACGACTCTATTTTCATGTTATAGGAATTTTGGAATATTTGTATAAATCACAGCCAAACAATGCAGATTTCAGATGAGACAGCTCGTTACGAGCTGACTCACCTGAATCTGTAGTGTTTGCAAAAAGCTCAATATTGCCTATGGCGCTGAAGGAGTTAACCAGATGCAGACGACTTTTAGAAATTGCTCGTCTAACACAATGTTGTATAAAGAGTATTCTTCTTATTTAACATATGTCACAAGATGTTTCTCATATGTTTTCAAAGCAAAATATCGTTTAATTGTGAGTTCTTATTACATCCGCAACAATTAAGACTCAGATTAGTGTGTACATGACAATATTCTCACGTGAGTCGTCAATGTCTCTATAAACGGGAAAGATAGATATGTTCCTCTTCTGTAAGGAAAGCTAGAAATGTAGCCCCATTAGTTAGAGCCACACCGAAGAGTCATTGTTGCAAAAGGAGAAATAGATCATCTGTCATATTGCCACAATGTTTTCATAAGTCGTCTGCTGCGGATGTATTAGAAAGCGTTAAACAATTTAACTCGTTTAGCGCCAAATTTTCTTATGCAGGCTTTTCTATGTTAAAGATCGGGTGACTCCACTTTTCATATTATAACAGATTGGAATATGTTAGATCACTAAAATGCAAACAATGCTGATTTCAAGTGTGACAGCTCGTTGCGAGCTTTCTCACCTGAATCTGTATAGTTTGCAAAAACCTCAATATTGCCCTTGGCGCTTAAAGAGCTACAGGATATTCCTAAAAGAACTCCGCGTGATACCGTTTGGTTCAATAAGAGATCGAGGTAGTGTCAAATTCGGCGTTTATATTATAGATCAAATTGATCATAGTTTTATTATCTTATGTCGGTTTTTGGCCTGGGGCTTTAGCCCCTGGTCATAGTAGTAATTTCATTTTTTTCGGAGTTGGCAGCTTGCCAATTGCTGTTAGCACCAAACAACGCATGAGAAACTGCGCGAGAAAAATAGTTCATCATGGATTCAACAAACCTGCAGTGAAAAACTTAAGGCGTGAGAACTCCAAAATAAGTTTTGGAAATGCTTAAGAAATGAATGCGCCGAGAGGTCGAATATGGAAGCTTGTTAACATTATTAACATTCGCGAAGAGGAACGGGAAAAAAGAAAGAAGTCACGAGAAATATACAGTGGTGGATTAACCGGGGGGGGGGGGGGGGCGTACAGCCCAATCGTCGAAAATCCTACCTTCCAGCAGCCCCCAGGCCTTCAGCGCTGCAGTGCTTTTATTACATGGCTTGTCCCAATAACGGATATCTGAAACTTTATACTTAATATGCTGATACTCTCTCGTCATTATTCATTATAAATAAATAAAATCTATATCAATTATACTTGTTTTTGAAAATAGATACACACTTTAATGAAAAATACCAGGGACACTATATGTAATATAGTGTCCCTGAAAATACCAAGTAATATCCCAAAGAAACAAATCATGTACATTTACTGTTTTGAACAAATTATTACTTTGAATATTTTTAACAAATGTGTTTATTGATCAAACTCATACGAGTCATTATTGTTTTAACCCTTTCCCTCATACGACAGTTCTGCAGCAGACGACATTGAACATATTTTGTCAAAAATGGAAAATCTCTATAATTGAATAGATAACCTATGACTATAAGTGGAAAACATTGTGGCAAAAGGAGAAATTGCTCGTTTTGAGCAATTTCTTCTTTTGTCACAATGTTTTCAAAAAGCCGTTTGCTGCAGAGGCGTCAGAAAGCGTCTATATGAGGGAAAGGGTTAAAGAAATGATGTCATATGTGGGCTATCAGTAAAACACATTACTATTCTTTCAACAGGCTGAATTTCTAGTAGTTTCATAAAAAAAAATATACAAAATTTGATTATTTATCAGATTGGACAAACTTGGTACTAAGAATTTCAACATTATTTTCACTAGGTTATTTTAAATACTCTGCATGTATGTATTCAAACCACATTTACAAAAGATTCAACATCTATTGACAGCACTATTTTCATACTTGGGAGCACAACAACCAATGATGTCATAGAACCCTTCAAATTGAAGAGCAAATGCAAAATAAAAAGCCTTTTACGGTCACCGATTTAGGTCCGTCTATGAAACAGGGCAATGTACACTTATTATTTCAAACTTTAATAAGGTAAAAACAAACTGAACATTGAAATCTGCAGATAAAGAGGATCAATCTCTTTTTATATTCACAAACACTCAAAAAACTTTTTATTCAAATAAATATGTATAAACATTTTGGTTGAAAAATAAAGAAATCTTTGTCTGTTTTTCAACAGAAAAGGCTTAATATTATAAATCATAATAATGTCAGTTATAAGTCACCCTGGTGACCTCACATAAGTGTTCTGTCTTCTGATATAACTGAAATACCACAGAAATGTATATCTTTTCTGTTTTCTATGTAATTTATTGTGAAATCCATTTTTCTGTGTGAAATTGTATAATCTATACAATATAAATGGTAAAATTTAAACTTAGTAGTATAAATTCATTGTAACAAAAAAAATCTTATATTTTACTGGTAATAAAATTACACATATTTTCATGAACTGCTGCTCAAAGTAAAAACCTATACTGTAGTTTAATGGTAGAACACCTGGACTAACGAGAGTTCTGAGTTCAAATCTCAGCAGGTACATGATTTGAAAGAAGCAACCAAACTTAACAATTTATACATGAAACAATTATGTTGTGGGGAGTAGTCTTACTTAAACACTTATTACATTTTTACCCAGGCTTTTAGTGAAAATAGTTTACTCCCTGTACCCTTTTCAAAAGCTTTTATAATTGTGCAATAACAATTAAAAAAAGGAAAAGTTATCATCATTGATAACTCTGAGAATCTGTACATGTTCAAGGTCTAAGATCTTTCACTATCCATTTATTTTCAAACGACATATTTCATATACATGTATACATAATCAGTTGTTGACACTAAGTCTGGTACTTATTAACAAATAACCTGATGCCGTTTCATGTTTTACAAATTAAAACCAGAAAAGGAGATAGTGGTTCAAAGGGAAATGTTGTTGAATAGGAACATATGTTGTTCATTTTGGATATGTTCATTTTGGATCAATTACACCATTCCGACAATGTATTCAGATTAGTCACAGAAATCAAGACATCAGGCAAGGGGCTAAAATTTACCCTTTCCAACATACATCCTTATAAATAGGACTTTTGAAAATATTTGTCAAAAATTACAGTTTTCTCAGTCTGTGTGCATAGTGTTTTCATCTTAAATACATTCAGCCAGATCATGCAAAGTTAGCCATGTGCCTTGGAAGATTGTTGTGTGGAGTATTTTAGTATTCTAGATTCTAAAGCCAGTGGAAAATGTTAGGTGAACTGAAGTAACATCGAAAGTTATGTTAAGCTCAAGTCATTTAATACCATGGTAAGAGTCAGTTTCCAATTATATTTATTACTAGTTTAAAAAATAACTGGCATTTGTAAAAATAAATCAGAACATTCTTCAATGCCTTCTAGTGTTGTTTTCCATCAACATCCTTGGAAATCTTACAGTCTGTTACAATTCTGACCTAATATGTACAAATTAAACTTAAATGCATGATAAGTTTGGGGGTTTTCAATATATGTTTTTCAAATTCTGTTTGGTATTAACTTTCTACAATTTGCCTATTAATTTGTTTTTTGTTGGGGGACTGACAGTGCTTAATTAATTGTTCTTGCTTTCACACGACCTAGGCTTTGCCTATTAACATATTAATTAAATTGATTATGTATATAGCGATTTATTTAACTTGCAGGAAAATCAGCATATATGCAGGCGGAACAAATATAGAGAAACATTGCAGAAAAATGAGACAAAGAGTCAATCTCTAGCTGTGTTAAGAAAATATGAATTTCTGCTTCACACAATTTCGTTAAGTTCATACCTCATACCATCATTCAGGGATATTGGTTGACTCATCTACAGCAGACGGCTTTTGCGTTGTGGCAAAAGGAGCAATTTTCTTCATATGCGACAATGTTTTAAACTATTTTAATAAATTATATTTTAATTTATAGAGATTTTCCTTAATTTGGCCAGGGTCTTTCAAATAGTACCCTGATTTGGCTCACATGTTTTCAAATTCGTTGTGAGAAAGAGTTTAGAAGTGTTTAAAAATATATTTTATGTAGCATTCTTTATCTGATATGAAGTCTTTAAAGGAATACGCTCGGCTGAAATTTAAACTATATGACTAAATAGCACTACAGTAATGTATCGATCGCCTATGGGCGCCGCCATCTTTGCTTATAATCAACTTCCTGTGCCGTCAGTTACCCACTTCCGATTAACACCGTATGGATTAATACATTGTAGTGAAAGTCTACTTTGTCCTTTGTGTTTTAGACCATTCCTTTTGGTCAGTTGTTTATGTCCAGAAAACTCTGGTTCCCAGTTTAGAGGAACCAGCCAACCATGTGACATTTACATGGCCCACTTGGACCAAGGCAGCTAAGCAGTACAGACGTGTGTTACTTAGACTGATGACTGAGACAGACAAGACTCTTTAAGACCAAGCGAATGATAATATAATGCAGGTTATAGTGTTACCTACGGGTGAGTGACACAACAATGGTGTCAGAAGTGAAGCAGAACCCATGTAAGTTTGTTCCATTTTGTTGTTTTCCAGAAAATTTGGGGAAGGAGAGAGAGGTAGCCATTTTGGAAAACAGCATGGAAAAAGATGTTCTGCATTAAACTCTGGTGGCTAACTTAATGGATAATAATAGCATTGGAGCTTTTCAAAGTTTATTGGTGCCTGTAAACCAATAGTCATGCAGCTTTTAGCAATTATTATGATTTTGAAAACTTGTTTGGAATTGTATTTTAGCCACCAAAAATGTTTATTCATCCGTAGCAGTGCTTGGTTTGCATGTTTACATAGTGAGCGTAGTACAAACAACGCCTGTGTTATTGCAATGAGCATCAATAGGCAGTGTTTAAGAATGCCCAGGCCGTTTAAATGCACGAGACTGAGGGTATTTCTTTGTTCACAAATTAAGAGGCCTAATGCAAGCTCAAGAAGAGAAAGAGGGGGGTAGGAGTTAAGTAAATGAGACAACTATTTCCATTCTATTGAACTGTCCTGACAAACATAGTTGCTCTCATTATTTTAGGTTTAAGAGATATCCTTAATAGTTAAGGTAATTCAGTGCCACTGTAAGAAGCCCATGACAAGGACGTTTCATGATACAATGCGATTACTGTGCCGAATAGTATCATGACGCTTGCATGGATATTACAGCCCCGGATGCACTGGATATTGCCAAAGCAAATGAAATAATGATGGTAATCAAAAGAAGTTGAAATGATCAATGCCAACTGTTCCAGTCTTCATTTTCCAAGTGCAGTGTGACAAGGGCTCAACGTATCTACCATTAACTCATGGATTGGTGGTCATGGGGACCCGTTATAATAAGACGGGATGACTATGACTATTAACCACTTGTTAACTGACGGGAAAGAATTCCGAGAGATTTTACAGTGATGATACAACGCATCTACCATTAACTCGTGGATTGGTGGTCATGGGGACCCGTTATAATAAGACGGGATGACTATGACTATTAACCACTTGTTAACTGACAGGAAAGAAGTCTGAGGGATTTTACAGTGATGATACAACGCATCTACCATTAACTCGTGGATTGGTGGTCATGGGGACCCGTTATAATAAGACGGGATGACTATGACTATTAACCACTTGTTAACTGACAGGAAAGAAATCTGAGGGATTTTACAGTACTGGTACAGCAACCAATTATGACACTGAAAACGATTCAAGCATGCCTTAATAGCAGGGGACTGTTCATTGCCCGCTGGGAAAAAAGATGAGCCGGTGGAGAAGACAATGTAGAAGGGAAGTAACTCTGGTAACTGGTCTCTGTTCACTGGGGGACAACAAGACGACCCGGTGGCAGAAGACACATTTCTAGGGGATACGGACCTGGGAAAGCAGAACCCTAAGAGGAAGTAGAAGGGAAGTAACTCCGGTAACTGGTCTATGTTCACTGGGGGACAACAAGACGAGCCGGTGGCAGAATATACAGTTCTAGGAGATACTGACCTGGGAATGGATTGAGGTAATGTTTATCCTGAGTATGAAGAACCACGGTGCAGTAAGTAAGATGGCTGGAAGAATTATCACAGTACAAAATGATTCTTAGATACTGACCTGAAAAAGTGCATGGGAACGCCGACGCATTATCAAGGAAGCCTATGGCAGAGATATGCTCGCATTATTCCAGACATGTAAAGATTGATGATTACCGTGTGGTGGCTATACCTATTGTAAGCGAGGAGAGATTCAGTGGGCCACTTTTTCGCGAGAAGTGGATGATGCGATTCCATTGGCAGCTCCTAAGGCAAGGTCGTCCAAGGGAGGCTTGGTTTTGGATCGGCAATGCCCGTTGGGGGACAAAACGACGAGCCGACGGGTAGCTGAGAAAGACCCAAGATGCCCTGGGGTGTCCACGCTGGGGGACAAAACGACGAGCCGGCGTGGGGAGCACTCAAAACCGCTAGACGGATTACAGGATGTCTCTACGCCCCAGAGGTTGGGGCGCACTGAGTGTCCTGGGATTTGGAATTAAGACCAATGTCGATCATTTCCCACTGAGATGTGGGTAACCATGGGCACGTTACAAAGGAGGTATAGTCCAGAGCCAGGATAAGATAACATTGGCAAGAGAATCTTTCAGTAGAATTGTAGTACCCGTGAGAGTTCGGGGAAAAACATGAGTACCTGTTTGAATTCAGGGAATATCATGTTAGCCCAAGGAGAGGAGTGGTTTAAGTTGAAACAATATCCGGGGGCCATCTAAGGGATTCCACCTGGGGTCAGTGGGGTAGGATATGACACTGGCTCATGCGGGAATCTCGCCTTATGGATGGGAGACTGGTAATTGTTTCAAAACAGATCAACCGTCACACAAAAAGGAGTTTAGAATCATGAATGGGGTTGATTGCATCGAAGAGGCAGTACTGTCATCTACAAGATCGTTGAGTGTGTGCCAGATAAACAGATTGAGTCGGCTTTGGATGTTTATTTTAGTATTTCAAGAATGCTGTAACCGTCAGATTGTTAGACATGAGGCGCAACATTGTTCCAGGGCCCGGAATGGTGTTTGAAAGAAACTAATGTCGAAGTCGAGATCTGGCGAAGTATTGACTGAGAATGTACTTTACATCACAAGATCCAATAAGAAGGAAACTGAACATCCAGGGCGACCAATATAGACCTTCTGACACAGAAGTACAGAGATGACAGTATAGCCTACAGAAAAGAGGGCATATTAAGTACAAAAATGACTAGCCGGTTACAAACTGACCATTTCGCTTGATATGCCAGATAATCAACCCATATGGTAAATTAAATAGACCAAGAACCATGATTCGAGTAAGATACAAATTATCTGGCTTAAAACATGGGCTTGGTTTTTTTTAGGAAGTCATTGGTGTGCTTCATAGCATTTTCACGAAGACAGGGATGCTATGCAGCAAAAATGGTGCAACTGCTAAGAGGGCATGGTACAACACAAGTCATCGAAATGGTACAACAACCTGGTTTGGTGATGCTGCAATGTAGGGCTGAGAGGCATTCTCCCGGGTTGGGTCTAATGATAAAACCGGGGGGAGTGTAGTGAAAGTCTACTTTGTCCTTTGTGTTTTAGACCATTCCTTTTGGTCAGTTGTTTATGTCCAGAAAACTCTGGTTCCCAGTTTAGAGGAACCAGCCAACCATGTGACATTTACATGGCCCACTTGGACCAAGGCAGCTAAGCAGTACAGACGTGTGTTACTTAGACTGATGACTGAGACAGACAAGACTCTTTAAGACCAAGCGAATGATAATATAATGCAGGTTATAGTGTTACCTACGGGTGAGTGAACACAACAACATTTTCAGATCGCTATCTTATCTTAGGTATAGGTCAAAATTGGCCGAAGGCGTAAAAGGCCAGTCCAAAAAGACCGATTATAGGTCCAGAAAGAAAGGCCAATTTCCCAAAATGTCTGGTACAAAAAGGCCGATTATGAGGAAGGACCACTTTTTGAAGTTTAATGGTGTAAATATTGCATACATGTATGTTTGTTTTAGATTATTAATTCATCATAGTGGGGCGGGCGGTAAATTGATCCGTGTTATAATTGATTACAAGATACAAGATACAAAGTTTTATTTTGTAAATAAAGGCCTCCGGCCCACAATACATAACATTTTTTACAACAAATTATGTGAGTTACGTATACAATATCCATGCTATATTTGTAATTCATTTCTTTTTAAAATACAATATATGTAATATGAGATTTTTCTTATTTTGGAAGTGTCCTTTAATTGTAGAATTTTGTAAAAATTTAAATGATCAGTTCCACCAGAGTACCAAGAAAATAGAAGTTTTTGACGTAAATCTGAGTATCTAGGGCATTTAAAAAATACATGATATTCATTTTCTAATATAAAAACGTTTTCAATAGTTTGGCAATAAGGACAGTAACGATTTTCTCTATCAATATTTTGATGTCGACCCGTTTCTAATTTTAACTTGTGACTGGAACACCGAAAACGGGCAGTCGCTTTTTTATGTAAAAATTACAGTTTGCTTTGAATGTTTATTTAAACTTCCTTAATTAGATAATTTGAGAAGTTTGAGAACGTAATTGCCGTTAATTTATTGAATTCGATAATAGAGAAGTTTGAGAACGTAATTGCCGTTAATTTAATTTATCAGTAAAAAAAAAAGGCCTTGGCATGTGTAAAAAACATAAGAAATTAGGAAATTCTATAAAGTATAATTAATCATTGCAAACATTTGAAAACATAATGGTAATGTTGAAAACATTACGGTAAAAGGAGAAACTGCTAATTTTGAGCAATGTCCCCTTTATTCACGATGTTTTTCAAAAGTCGTCTGCTACAAACGCGTCTTCAACAAGAAAATGGTCGACGTGTTCAATAAAAAGGTAAATTCATTTTTTTATATTTGACCAAACTTTCAAAAGATTTATTTGTTTGTTAAAGAATGAATTGTAAAATAATTTCTCACAAACCTGCATAAAAATCCCTTATAATCCAAATGATTTCTCACAAACCGTCATAAAAATCCCTTATAATCCAAATGAAATCGTCCAATTTCACAAACACAATAGGTCACAGATTTTAACACCGAATTTTGGGAGAGCCTATGGGAAATGCTTACGTCATAGCGCGTGGGGATTTTACTCAAAATGAACCGCGTCAGCACAAATTCCGCATTTGGATAGTTTCAGTGTTAATTTCATAATAAGATCAAATTGCATACTTGTGTGGTATTTTTATGCCCCCGGAATCTCCGATTCGGTGGGCATCTAGTTTTTGGCCTGTCTGCACGTCTGTCTGTCTGCACAAAAAAAACTTTAACCTTGACCATTACTTTTGAACCATAATAGGTACGGCTACCATATTTCACATGTGTATTCCTTGTGACATGACCTTTCTGTCAGTACCAACATTTTTGACCTTGCGACCTTGACCTTTGACTAATTTCTCCTTTTGTCAGAATGTTTTCAAAAGTCGTCTGCTGCAGTTGCGTCAAAGTGCGTCTGCAAGATTGAATGGGTTAACGATTTTTTCTTATTATAGAACTCGATCTTCCACCTCTAGTGCACTATTCCTTATGTGGTAGGACGCGCTGTAAGTGAGTTCTGCAGTGCGTGCCGCCGTGTTGTTCTTGTTCTGTAAGTGAGTATTCTGTTTTCTAGAAACTACATGAAATGTTCTGTTTAATGTCTAAAGATCTTATTTAAAAAAAAAAAAAAATGGACTCATTTGAATTTGATCAATAAACACATTTTGGATAAAAAAAAAAGATGAATCCACTAGAAATTCAGCCTGTTGAAAGAAAAGTAATGTGTTTTATTGATAGCCCACATATGACATCATTCCTTTAAACCAATGGACTCATTTGAGTTTGATCAATAAACATATTTTGGATAAAAAAAAAGATGAAACTACTAGAAATTCAGCCTGTTGAAAGAAATGTTATGTGTTTTACTGATAGCCCACATATGACATAATTTCTTTAAAACAATCATTGAATGGACTCATTTGAAGGCATGAAAGTGTTTTCCTCTCGACATTTACTATGTATACCCCAAAACTAGGGTGAACTGATTCTGGTCATACTTTCATGATTTGACAAAGACTAGGTCATAGACATAAACTGTTAAACTGTACAATGTAAAAATATAATGGAAATTTAATGCAAATCATTTGAAATTGACTGTAGTTTTGTTTGTTTGCTACATTTACTGCAATATATAGATACACGTCTTAAAGTCAATACAACTAGACAGTCGAAGATATGAGAGCTTAGCTATTTTATTGAGTGGAGTCAACATTTGACAAGACGGCTTCGGCTTCAAATGACAGATACAGACAAAAACGATACACACGATGTGACGAAAGCATCGTGGAACAGATACAGACAAAAACAATACACACCATGTGACGTCACGCGATGTGACGAAAGCATCGTAGAACGGTTCCCAACAGATACTAACAAATATTTTAGAAATGAAGTTCTATTTTTAAGCAAATTATTGTTATAATAAATAGCTTACCTTGAAATGAAGCTATGTCGATACAGAAACAGAATTGTTCGTCCTTTTCAGTTAAAATAATATCCGAGGCCAGTGTAACGAACGATAACTTCCGTTGAAATATTTACAATCATTTTCAAGTGTTTATTGCTTCTCTATATTGCCAAGATAAAAAAATCCATGAAATAATGATGACAGGTACAAAAGAATAGTCGACTTACCCTTCATAAAGTCCTTCCAGTGAATGAAATCCATTTGTGACGAGTCAAACTATCTTTTCCTACCATTTCTGTCGTTTTCCTTTTGTTATTTATTTATTACTTGCCTTACAATGACGTTACTTTCGTTGCAATGACGTCACATTTGGATGTGTTTACTTCCGGTTGAGAAAATATCATTTTAAAAATAGAAAACGAGTGCAATTACACGCAAATTATCACATATCTGATTCCTTGTTTACATTCCTTTATCGAGAAGGAATTTAATTTAATTATTCTCTCTAGTTCTAAGTATTTTTTGATTTGTCAAAACATACGAATATCGTGTCTGCGGGTTTTACCGGTTACGAAATTAATAGGTTACGATAATTTGTCCGTCCAGTAAGACCGGAAGCAAAATGGCCGAAAAAAAGTGCTATGGGGTTGAGATTTGATATGTGAAAAACAGTAAGATTGTACTGAATTCTCGTTTTTATTTATCTCGTATGATGTGTTCGTACGTGTAACCTATAGGCGTGCACCCAATGCTCCGATTTTGATGAAATTTGGTTTTCAAGTACATATGAGTGTGGCGAGTTCATTCACAGTATCGAAATTTTATTCCGCGATGGCCATTTTAAATTCAAAATGGCTGCTTAAAACTAAAAATGCTCCGATTTCGATGAAATTTGGTTTTCAAGTTGATATGGGTGTGGCGAGTTCATTTCCGGTATCGTATTTTTATCCCGTGGCAGCTATATTTTATTCAAAATGGTCGCCGAAACCTAAAAATGCTCCGATTTTGATGAAATTTTGTTTTCAAGAAAATATAAGTGTGGCGAGTTCATTTACGGTATCAAAAATGTTATCCATATGCGGCCATATTTTATTCAAAATGGCTGGCGAAACCTAAAAATGCTTCGATTTCGATGAAATTTACTTTTCCGCTATAGAAAATTTTATCAAGCGGCGGACATTTTTTATTCAAAATGGCCGCCAAAACAAAAAAAAAGGCTCCGATTTCAATGAAATTTGGTTTTCAAGCAAATATAAATTTTATGCCGCGGTGGCCATTTTAAATTCAAAATGGCCACCAAAACCTAAAAATGCTCCAATTTCGATGAAATTTGGCTTCCAAGTAGATATAGGTGTGGCGAGTCCATTTCTGGTATCGAAATGTTATCTCGTGGTGGCAATTTGCCGGTTGGGGATATATATGTGACTTGCTTGCAATCACAATCAGCGCTTGTTATTATATCCCCAACAACAAAGTTGGGGGATATATTGTTTTTGCACCGTTTCTTATTATTACGATTCCCCAACAGAGTTGGGAATCGTATTGTTTTTCTATTGTTTTTTATTATTACGATTCCCCAACAGAGTTGGGAATCGTATTGTTTTTCTATTGTTTTTTAATCTTATTCTTCTTCTTATTACGATTCCCCAACAAAGTTGGGAATCGTATTGTTTTTCTATTGTTTTTTATTATTACGATTCCCCAACATACTAAAAATGCACCGATTTTTATGAAATTTGGTTTTCAAGTACATATAGGTGTAGTGAGATCATTTCCAGTATCGAAATTTTATCCCGAGGCTGCCATTTTTTATTCAAAATGGCCGCCTTCAACTAAAAATCCTCCGATTTTGATGAAATTTGGTTTTCAAGTAGATATAGGTGTGGCGAGTTCATTCCGATATCGAATTTTTATCCAGCGGTGTCGATTGTATATTCAAAATGGCCGCCTAAAACTAAAAATTCTCCAATTTCGATGTAATTTGGTTTTCAGGTAGATATGGGTGTGTCGAGTTCATTCGGGTTTCAAAATGTTATCCCGCGGCAGCCATTTTAGATTCAAAATGGCCGCCTTCAACTAAAAATCCTCCGATTTTGATGAAATTTGGTTTTCAAGTAGATATAGGTGTGGCGAGTTCATTTCTGATATAGAATTTTTATCCCGCGGTGTCGATTTTATATTCAAAATGGCCGCATTATACTAAAAATGTTCAGATTTTGATGATATTTGGTTTCGAAGTAGATATAGGTCTGGCGAGTTCATTTCCGTCATCCAAATTTTATCCCCCGGGGGCCATTTTTTATTAAAAATGGCCGCTCAAACTTAAAAATTCTCAAATTTCAATGAAATTTATGTTTTCAAGTAAATGTAAATTTTATTCCGCTATGGCCATTTTTTATTCAAAATGGCCGCCAAAACCTAAAACCTTAAAATGCTCCGATTTTGATGAAATTTGGTTTTCAAGTACATATATCTGTGGCGAGTTCACTCGCGGTAATCACATTTTATCACGCGGCGCCCATTTCTTATTCAAAATGGACGCCTAAAACTAAAAATGCACCGATTTCTATGAAATTTGGTTTTCAAGTACATATAGGTGTGGTGAGATCATTACCGGTATCGAAATTTTATCCCGAGGCTGCCATTTTTTATTCAAAATGGCCGCCTAAAACAAAAAATTCTCCAATTTCGATGTTATTTGGTTTTCAGGTAGATATGTGTGTGTCGAGTTCATTCGGGTTTCAAAATGTTATCTCGCGACAGCCATTTTAGATTCAAAATGGCCGCCTTCAACTAAAAATCCTCCGATTTTTATGAAATTTGGTTTTCAACTACATATAGGTGTGGCGAGTTCATTTCCGATATCGAATTTTTATCCCACGGTGTCGATTTTATATTCAAAATGGCCGCCTTATACTAAAAATGTTCAGATTTTGATGATATTTGGTTTTCAAGTAGATATAGGTCTGGCGAGTTCATTTCCGGCATCCAAATGTTATCCCCCGGGAGCCATTTTTTATTAAAAATGGCCGCTAAAACTTAAAAATGCTCAAATTTCTATGAAATTTATGTTTTCAAGTAAATGTAAATTTGGCAATTTACTGGTTGGGGATATATATGTGACTTGCTTGCAATCACAATCAGCACTTGTTATTTTTCTTCTTCTTTACCTCCAATTTGTTTTTCTAGGAGATGTATGGCGGGATCTTTATTTTTTGGACTTGTATAACTCAAAAACGACTAGTGATAGAGACTTACAACTTAGTACATGTGTTTTTAATCAAGTAGTACTTCTTTCTCAAGTATATAAGCATGACCGAATACTCGTTTCTGATTGGTCGATTTTTCGGACATGTATAACTCAAAAACGACAAGTGATAGAGACTTGAAACTTAGTACATGTGGTTCTTATCAAGTAGTACTACTTTTGCAAGTGTATTAGCGCATGACCGAATACTCGTTTCTGATTGGTCGATTTTTCGGACTTGTATAACTCAAAAACGACATGTGATAGAGACTTGAAACTTAGTACATGTGTTCCTAATCAAGTGATACTACTTTCTCATGTGTATTTGCGCATGACCGAATACTCGCTTCTGACTGCTCGAATTTTCGGACTTGTATAACACAAAAACGACTAGTGATAGAGACTTGAAACTTAGTGCATGTGTTTCTAATCAAGTAGTACTACTTTCTCAAGTGTATTAGCGCATTACCGAATACTCTGGGCCATTGTGTTATCTGCCCTTGTTCAATAAAATGGCAAGGGAATCGTTCGTAACTGTTGCTACAGTTACAATCTCTAGTTATTATTATTTTTCTTCTTCTTTACCTCCAATTTGTCCGGAGTTTTTCTAGGAGATGTATGGCGGGATCTTTATGAAAATTGGCACAAACATAGGTTTCTGCCTAAAGTTGCGCAGGTGGGTTTTAGAATTTTCAAGATGGCCACCATTTTCGAACGGGAAGCCGTCAAAAATCAAAAAATTTCAGTCCGTCATTTGTGCGGCCTAGTTCTCCTACAATGTATAACATATTGATGCCAAACTTAGTAGAAAGAATCGACACCACATGATATTGTGTGTGCCAAAACAGGAGGTAACTCCGTTCCTTTTTACCAGAGTTATGCCCATTTTTAGACAACCGCCATCAAACATCAAGAAATTTCCGTCCGTATTGACCGGCCTACTTCTCCTACACCGTATAAGATATTGATGCCAAACTTGGTAGAAATAATCAGCAGCACATGATATTGTATGCGCCCCAAAAACAGGTAACTCCGTTCGTATTTCCCGGAGATATGCCCCTTTTTATACTTAAAAAATCTTCGAAACCTCAACAAACCTTAAAATGCTCCGATTTCTATGAAATTTGGTTTTCAAGTAGATATAGGTGTGGTGAGATCATTTCCGGTATCGAAATTTTATCCCGAGGCTGCCATTTTTTATTCAAAATGGCCACCTTCAACTAAAAATCCTCCGATTTTGATGAAATATGGTTTTGTAAGTAGATATAGGTGTGGCGAGTTCATTTCCGATATCGAATTTTTATCCAGCGGTGTCGACTTCATTTCCGGTATCCAACTTTTATCCCGCGGCGGCCATTTATTATTCAAAATGGCAGCCCAAACCTAAAAATGCTTCGATTTCGATGAAATTTGGTTTCAAGTACATATAGGTGTGGCGAGTTCATTCCCGCTATCCAAATTTTATCCCGCGGTGGCCATTTTAAATTCAAAATGGCCGCCTAAAACTAAAAATGCACCGATTTCTATGAAATTTGGTTTTCAAGTACATATAGGTGTGGTGAGATCATTTCCGGTATCGAAATTTTATCCCGAGGCTGCCATTTTTTATTCAAAATGGCCACCTTCAACTAAAAATCCTCCGATTTTGATGAAATATGGTTTTGTAAGTAGATATAGGTGTGGCGAGTTCATTTCCGATATCGAATTTTTATCCAGCGGTGTCGATTTTATATTCAAAATGGCCACCCTATACTAAAAATGTTCAGATTTTGATGATATTTGGTTTTCAAGTAGATATAGGTCTGGCGAGTTCATTTCCGGCATCCAAATTTTATCCCCCGGGGGCCATTTTTTTTTAAAAATGGCCGCTTAAACTTAAAAATGCTCAAATTTCAATGAAATTTATGTTTTCAAGTAAATGTAAATTTTATTCCGCTATGGCCATTTTTTATTCAAAATGGCCGCCAAAACCTAAAACGTTAAAATGCTCCGATTTTGATGAAATTTGGTTTTCAAGTACATATAGGTGTGGCGAGTTCATTCCCGCTATCCAAATTTTATCCCGCGGTGGCCATTTTAAATTCAAAATGGCCGCCTAAAACTAAAAATGCACCGATTTCTATGAAATTTGGTTTTCAAGTACATATAGGTGTGGTGAGATCTTTTCCGGTATCGAAATTTTATTCCGAGGATGCCATTTTTTATTCAAAATGGCCGCCTAAGACTAAAAATTCTCCAATTTCGATGTAATTTGGTTTTCAGGTAGATATGGGTGTGTTGAGTTCATTCGGGTTTCAAAATGT
Organism: Serripes groenlandicus; assembly: GCA_031761405.1. Classification (NCBI taxonomy): domain Eukaryota; kingdom Metazoa; phylum Mollusca; class Bivalvia; order Cardiida; family Cardiidae; genus Serripes; species Serripes groenlandicus. The sequence goes on from JASEVX010000001.1 coordinate 75,448,278, forward strand.
TATCCCGCGGCAGCCATTTTAGATTCAAAATGGCCGTCTTCAACTAAAAATCCTTCAATTTTGATGAAATTTGGTTTTCAAGTAGATATAGGTGTGGCAAGTTCATTTCCGATATCGAATTTTTATCCAGCGGTGTCGATTTTATATTCAAAATGGCCACCCTATACTAAAAATGTTCAGATTTTGATGATATTTGGTTTTCAAGTAGATATAGGTCTGGCGAGTTCATTTCCGGCATCCAAATTTTATCCCCCGGGGGCCATTTTTTTTTAAAAATGGCCGCTTAAACTTAAAAATGCTCAAATTTCAATGAAATTTATGTTTTCAAGTAAATGTAAATTTTATTCCGCTATGGCCATTTTTTATTCAAAATGGCCGCCAAAACCTAAAACGTTAAAATGCTCCGATTTTGATGAAATTTGGTTTTCAAGTACATATAGGTGTGGCGAGTTCATTCCCGCTATCCAAATTTTATCCCGCGGTGGCCATTTTAAATTCAAAATGGCCGCCTAAAACTAAAAATGCACCGATTTCTATGAAATTTGGTTTTCAAGTACATATAAGTGTGGTGAGATCTTTTCCGGTATCGAAATTCTATTCCGAGGATGCCATTTTTTATTCAAAATGGCCGCCTAAGACTAAAAATTCTCCAATTTCGATGTAATTTGGTTTTCAGGTAGATATGGGTGTGTTGAGTTCATTCGGGTTTCAAAATTTTATCCCGCGGCAGCCATTTTAGATTCAAAATGGCCGTCTTCAACTAAAAATCCTTCAATTTGGATGAAATTTGGTTTTCAAGTAGATATAGGTGTGGCAAGTTCATTTCCGATATAGAATTTTTATCCCGCGGTGTCGATTTTATATTAAAAATGGCCGCCTTATACTAAAAATGTTCAGATTTTGATGATATTTGGTTTTCAAGTAGATATAGGTCTGGCGAGTTCATTTCCGGCATCCAAATTTTATCCCCCGGGGGCCATTTTTTTTAAAAATGGCCGCTTAAACTTAAAAATGCTCAAATTTCAATGAAATTTATGTTTTCAAGTAAATGTAAATTTTATTCCGCTATGGCCATTTTTTATTCAAAATGGCCGCCAAAACATAACACCTTAAAATGCTCCGATTTTGATGAAATTTGGTTTTCAAGTACATATAGGTGTGGCGAGTTCATTCCCGCTATACAAATTTTATCCCGCGGTGTTGATTTTATATTCAAAATGGCCGCCTTATACTAAAAATGTTCAGACTTTGATGATATTTGGTTTTCAAGTAGATATAGGTCTGGCGAGTTCATTTCCGGCATCCAAATTGTATCCACCGGGGGCCATTTTTTATTAAAAATGGCCGCTAAAACTTAAAAATTCTCAAACTTCAATGAAATTTATGTTTTCAAGTAAATGTAAATTTTATTCCGCTATGGCCATTTTTTATTCAAAATGGCCGCCAAAACCTAAAACCTTAAAATGCTCCTTTTTTGATGAAATTTGGTTTTCAAGTACATATATCTGTGGCGAGTTCACTCGCGGTATTCACATTTTATCACGTGGCGCCCATTGGTTATTCAAAATGGCCGCCTAAAACTAAAAATGCCCCGATTTCTATGAAATTTGGTTTTCAAGTACATATAGGTGTGGTGAGATCATTACCGGTATCAAAATTTTATCCCGAGGCTGCCATTTTTTATTCAAAATGGCCGCCTAAAACTAAAAATTCTCCAATTTCGATGTAATTTGGTTTTCAGGTAGATATGTGTGTGTCGAGTTCATTCGGGTTTCAAAATGTTATCTCGCGGCAGCCATTTTAGATTAAAAATGGCCGCCTTCAACTAAAAATCCTCCGATTTTGATGAAATTTGGTTTTGAAGTTAATATAGGTGTGGCGAATTCATTCCCGGTATCGAAATGTTATCCCGTGGCGACAATTTGACGGTTTTGGGGATATATGTGACTTGCTTGCAATCACAATCAGTACTTGTTATTATTTTTCTTCTTCTTTACCTCCAATTTGTCCGGAGTTTTTCTAGGAGATGTATGGAGGGATCTTTATGAAAATTGGCACAAACATAGGTTTCCGCCTGAAGTTGCGCAGGTGGGTTTTAGAATTTTCAAGATGGCCGCCATTTTCGAACGGGAAGCCGTCAAAAATCAAAAAAATTCAGTCCGTCATTTGTCCGGCCTAGTTCTCCTACAATGTATAACATATTGATGCCAAACTTAGTAGAAAGAATCGACACCACATGATATTGTGTGTGCCAAAAAAGGAGGTAACTCCTTTCCTTTTTCCCAGAGTTATGCCCATTTTTAGACAACCGCCATCAAACATCAAGAAATTTCCGTCCGTATTGTCCGGCCTACTTCTCCTACACCGTATAAGATATTGATGCCAAACTTGGTAGAAATAATCACCACCACATTATATTGTTTGCGCTTAAAACAGAGGTAACTCCGTTCCTATTTCCCGGAGTTATGCCCCTTTTTATACTTAAAAAATGTTCAAAACCTCAATAAACCTTAAAACGCTCCGATTTCATTAAAATTTTGTTTTCAAGTAGACATAGGTGTGGCGAGTACATTTCCGGTATCGAAATTTTATCCCGCGGTTGCTATTTTTTATTCAAAATGGCCGCCGAAACCTAAAAATGCTCCGATTTTGATGAAATTTGGATTTCAAGTACATATAAGTGTGGTGAGTTCATTCCCTGTATCGAAATTTTATTCCGCGACGGCAATTTTAAATTCAAAATGGCTGCCTAAAACTAAAAATGCTCCGATTTCGATGAAATTTGGTTTTCAAGTTGATATGGGTGTGGCGAGTTCATTTCCGGTATCGAATTGTTATCCCGTGGCGGCTATATTTTATTCAAAATGGCCGCCGAAACCTATAAATGCTCCAATTTTGATGAAATTTGGTTTTCAAGTAATATAAGTGTGGCGAGTTCATTTACGGTATCAAAAATGTTAAACCGCGGCGGCCATATTTTATTCAAAATGGCAGCCGAAACCTAAAAATGCCTCGATTTCGATGAAATTTAGTTTTCCGCAATAGGAAATTTTATCCATCGGCGGCCATTTTTTATTCAAAATGGCCGCCAAAATAAAAAAATACTCCGATTTCGATGAAATATGGTTTTCAAGCAAATATAAATTTAATGCCGCGGTGGCCATTTTAGATTTAAAATTTTAGATTTAAAATGGCCGCCCAAACATAAAAATGCTCCAATTTCGATGAAATTTGGCTTTCAAGTAGATATAGGTGTGGCGAGTTCAGTTCCGGTATCGAAATGTTATCCCGTGGTGGCAATTTGCCGGTTGGGGATATATATGTGACTTGCTTGGAATCACAATCAGCACTTGTTATTATTATTTTTCTTCTTCTTTACCTCCAATTTGTCCGGAGTTTTTCTAGGAGATGTATGGAGGGATCTTTATGAAAATTGGCACAAACATAGGTTTACGCCTGAAGTTGCGCAGGTGGGTTTTAGAATTTTAAAGATGGCCGCCATTTTCGAACGGGAAGCCGTCAAAAATCAAAAAATTTCAGTCCGTCATTTGTCCGGCCTAGTTCTCCTACAATGTATAACATATTGATGCCAAACTTAGTAGAAAGAATCGACACCACATGATATTGTGTGTGCCAAAAAAGGAGGTAACTCTGTTCCTTTTTCCCAGAGTTATGCCCATTTTTAGACAACCGCTGTCAAACAGCAAGAAATTTCTGTCCGTATTGTTCGGCCTACTTCTCCTACACCGTATAAGATATTGATGCCAAACTTGGTAGAAATAATCACCAGCACATGCTATTGTGTGCGCTTAAAACAGAGGTAACTCCGTTCCTATTTCCCGGAGTTATGGCCCTTTTTATACTTAAAACGCTCCGATTTCATTGAAATTTGGTTTTCAAGTAGATATACGTAAATCGTGTGGCGATTTCGTTTCCGGTATTGAAATTTTATCCCGCGGTTGCTATTTTTTATTCAAAATGGCCGCCGAAACCTAAAAATGCTCCGATTTCGATGAAATTTGGTTTTCAAGTACATATAAGTGTGGCGAGTTCATTCCCGGTATCGAAATTTTATTCCGCGACGGCCATTTTAAATTCAAAATGGCTGCCTAAAACTAAAAATGCTCCGATTTCGATGAAATTTGGTTTTCAAGTTGATATGGGTGCCACGAGTTCATTTCCGGTATCAAATTTTTATCCCGTGGCGGCTATATTTTATTCAAAATGGCCACCGAAACCTATAAATGCTCCGATTTTGATGAAATTTGGTTTTCAAGTAAATATAAGTGTGGCGAGTTCATTTACGGTATCAAAAATTTTATCCCGCGGTGGCCATATTTTATTCAAAATGGCTGCCGAAACCTAAAAATGCTTCGATTTTGATGAAAATTTAGTTTTCCGCTACAGAAAATTTTATCCAGGGAGGCCATTTTTTAATGGCCACAAAAACAAAAAAATGCTCCGATTTCGATAAAATTTGGTTTTCAAGCAAATATAAATTTTATGCCGCCAAAACCTAAAAATGCTCCAATTTCTATGAAATTTTGCTTACAAGTAGATATAGGTGTGGCGAGTTCATTTCCGGTATCGAAATTTTATCCCGTGGCGGCAATTTGCCGGTTGGGGATATATATGTGAATTGCTTGCAATCACAATCAGCACGTTATTATTTTTTTTCTTATTTTTCTTTCCATTCACCTTTGTCCGGTGATTTACTCGGAGATGCTTGAACCGCTCTTAATGAAACTTTGCACAAAGATAGGTCACCACTCATAGATGCGCGTTTGAATTTTGGATTTTTCAAAATAGTCGCCGTTTTAAAATGGCAACCGACGGAGCAAAACCTCAAAAAAGCGCAAAGTGCTCCGATTTCGATGAAATTTGGCTTAAAGGTAGATATAGATGTTGCGAGTTCAAATACAGTATCAAAATTTTATCCTCGCGTGCGGCTTTCAATATGGCGGCCAAAAAGGCGGGAAAACTTGAACGTTGTCCGATTTCAACGCAATTTGATTTAAAAAATAGATTTTGATGTTGCGAGTTTATTTCCGGTATCGAAATGTTATCCCGTGTTGGCCATTTTTTATTCAAAATGGCTGCCAAAACCTAAAAATGCTCCGATTTCGATGATATTTGGTTTTCAAGTAGATATAGGTGTGGCGAGTTCATTTCCGATATAAACAATTTATCCCGTGGCGGCCATTTTTTATTTAAAATGGCCGCCAAAACCTAAAAATGGTCCGATTTCGATAAAATTTGGTTTTCAAGTAAATATAGGTGTGGCGAGTTCATTCCCGGTATCGAAATTTTATCCTGTGGCGACAATTTGCCGGTTTTGGGGATATGATGTGACTTGCTTATTATTTATTTTTTTCTTATTTTTCTTTCCATTCACCTTTGTCCGGTGATTTACTCGGAGAGGCTTGAACCGCTCTTAATGAAAGTTTGCACAAAGATAGGCCACGACTCATAGATGCGCGTTTGACTTTCGGAATATTCAAAATAGTTGCCATTTTAAAATGGCAGGCGACGGGGCGAAACCTCAAAAAAACGCAAAGTGCTCCGATTTCGATGAAATTTGGTTTTAAGGTAGATATAGATGTGGCGACTTCAAGTCCGGTATCAAAATTTTATCCTCGCGTGCCACTTTCAATATGGCCGCCAAAAAGGCGGGGGAACTTGAACGTTGTCCGATTTCATCGCAATTTGATCTAAAAAATAGATTTTGATGTGGCGAGTTTATTTCCGGTATCGAAATTTTATCCCGTGGCGGCCATTTTTTATTCAAAATGGCTGCAAAAACCTAAAAATGCTCCGATTTCGATGAAATTTTGTTTTCAAGTAGATATAGGTGTGGCAATTTCATTTCCGATATCAAAATTTCATCCCGTGGCGGCCATTTTTTATTCAAAATGGCCGCCAAAACATAAAAATGCTCCAATGTTGATGAAATTTGGTTTTCAAGTAAATATAGGTGAGGCGAGTTCATTCCCGGTATCGAACTTTTATCCCGTGGCGACAATTTGGCGGTTTTGGGGATATATGTGACTTGCTTGCAATCACAATCAGTACTTGTTATTATTATTTTTTTTTATTTTTTTTTATTATTTTTCTTTCCATTCACCTTTGTCCGGTGATTTACTCGGAGATGCTTGAACCGCTCTTAATGAAACTTTGCACAAAGATAGGCCACCACTCATAGATGTGCGATTGAATTTCGGATTTTTCAAAAAAGTCGCCATTTTAAAATGGCAGCCGACGGGGCAAAACCTCAAAAAAACGCAAAGTGCTCCGATTTCGATGAAATTTGGTTTTAAGGTAGATATAGATGTGGTGAGTTCAAATCCGGTTTCGAAATTTTATCCTCTCGTGCCACTTTCAATATGGCCGCCAAAAAGGCGGGGAAACTTGAACGTTGTCCGATTTCATCTCAATTTGATTTAAAAAATAGATTTTGATGTGGCGAGTTTATTTCCGGTATCGATATTTTATCCCGCGGTGGCCATTTTTTATTCAAAATGGCCGCCAAAACCTAAAAATGCTCCGATTTCGATGAAATTTGGTTTTCAAGAAAATATAGGTGTGGCGAGTTCATTCCCGGTAACGAAATTTTATCCCGTGGCGACAATTTGCCGGTTTTGGGGATATGATGTGACTTGCTTGAAATCACAACCAGTACTTGTTATTTTTTTTTATTTTTTTTTCTTATTAATTTTGTTTGCATTTACCTTTGTCCAGTGATTTACTTGGAGATGCTTGAACCGATCTTAATGAAACTTTGCACAAACATAGGCCACCACCCACAGATGTGCAATTGACTTTTGGAATTTTAAAAAAGGTCGCCGTTTCAGAAAAGCAGCCGGTTTTGGGGATATTTTGTGACTTGCTTGCAATCACAATCAGTACTTGTTTAAAATTATGTCTTATACGATATGAGACGTAGGCAGATTGATGTATTTCTTTATATCTTCTATTCCCTTCTCTTTTTATACATGCCTTTTTTAATATGACAGCTAACTTACAATCTCTCCTTTCCCTACAATGTTTTCAAGTTTTCCATATTATAAGGATGATTTCAATTTGTAACAATTTAAAATTGAAATCAGTGGTTGTTAACATAGTAGTTCTAATCCTGTAGATAAGGTTAAGATTTTAACTTAATAAAATTAATGGTACTTTTTCTTCTATTTACTTAGCATACTTTATTCAAATCAAATTGCTACACCGGTAGACAGCAGGAATTTGACTGTCACGCTTTATCATTATTTTATTCGGAATTGAATGCACCGATTCTTAAAAAGTTATTTTGATTACAGGTTAGGGGCTTCATATTCATATGGTTGCTTTGATTCAAGCTATACGTCAATGGCAGGCAGCTTATGGGGTTCACCAGTGTTCGAGCAAAACTGTGCAGTACCTCCTTATCCAAGCAATGGAATATTCCAAGAGGACTCAATATTCAACCGGAATCAGTAATCCAGGTTGCATTTATCAACCCAAAACAAGACCAGAAAAGGAGAATAAATTGACCGCCCGAAAATATAGATAAACACATATGCAGATACTGTTTAGAGGTAGCATCGTAGCATTCCATAGATGTTGATCGATAATAATAATGTTTGAAACATTATTCTTTGAGTGCTGCTCTTTGGGAGCCCGGGTAGGTCAGTCGGTAGCGACGCGGGCTGTCAAGCTCATCCAATGTTTGCGAGTTTGAACCCCGTCGGCCAACATTCTTTCCGAAGTTTGACAAAAGTCATTGTGACAAGCGTCATTCGTCTTTCACTGATGGGATAAGAGTCTATTTGAAAAGCAGCCAGTTGCTTGGAAAGTATGTTGTGTGGAGTACTGGTGTAAGGAAACACTTGAGAAGATGAACTGATATGATATGACTGAAAAAGTGTTGAAAACTGTGTTAAACCACAATCAATCAATCAATCAATCAACTTTGGGAACCAAGCTTATGGCATTTGTGCCTATGAAGATCTGGATTAACCTATGTATAACTTCAGATTGATCTGGTTCTTTACCATCACCATTTAGTCATAGAAAGGCACAGGAAACTGTACCGGTAACCATTTTGATCATTCAACATGGATGCAATGGCAGATCGTTATGTACACTTGTTAAAATTACTTCAAGGTTGGTTTGCCTTGAACCACTCATTTTAAGAATTCCGCCTTTTCCCAGAACATTTCAATGAGGCTCTCCAAAAAAACATCATTTAGCATCCCAGACAGGTGCAAACTGACTTCTATGCATCTGATCTCATTCAGCACTGTTCGAAATTGGTCATAGAAGGTTCAAATTATGTAAATCTGTATCCAAGTGGGTACTTAGCGTGGGTGCATGAGCAAGTCATTTTCCACAGGTTTTACACTTTCCTAGGGGTAATATATAGACAATATATTTTGAACACAATAATATATCCAAGTTAACAAATGCGTTTCTTTATGATTTTTTATTTCTCACAATATTTCAAAGATGTACTGAATTACATGTACACAATATTAAACCTCTCCAACACTCTTCCTGATGCCTCTGCAGCAGATGACTTTTGGCAACATTATGGCAAAAGTAGAAATTGCTCATGATGAGTTGTTTCTCCTTTTGCCACAGTGTTTTCAACTTGTTTTGCAGGACTTATACTTCCTTTTTTTAAGGTTTTACATATTTTTGATCATATGTTTTCATTTTTCTGGTGCAAACTAGTTGTATGTTGGAAAGGGTTAATACTTTTCAAAATGTCTCAAAACGTTTTCTTCATTGCAAACATTTTTATACAAGTTTGTCAACAATTGTCATACTCTTTTTTTCATTTAAAAAAGTCAAGATAAGACATCAGATTAAGGGTTAATCTTTATCCATCGTCTTATTCTATACTCTATCAAAATGTGCCCCTATTCTTCTGATGATGTTTTCAAATAAGGATGAGCATTGTATTTGGTACATACTTTGATAGCATTTTGGGCAAAGGAGAATGACAAATGAGATGCATGACAAATGAGATTCATGACAAATGAGATTCTTTCCTGATGTATTATTCCTTATTCCTCTAACTTTCAATGAAAAATACAGGTATTGTGCTTAGTTCCAGGGTAAAACTCTGAAGATTGTGGTCTTCTGATTTCAGACAACCATATTCATTAGATCTACACCTGAAATATATAAAGTTTAAACTACAGTGATCCAACCCATATCCTGTATGGCCCTTTCTAATATACAATAACTCTGCATTAGATGACTTTAAAAAGTACACATATAGGTCAGGCAATGGGTTTATCAACAATTCATTAGATATATGATTATCTATATATCAGACACAGAATTGAACACAACTATAATTTTCCCTAGAAGTGCAAAAAGTAAACAATGGAACAACAGAGGAAATTAAACCTCTCCTGTTGTTTGATTAGTCGCCGGGCAGAAGCCCGCGACTTCTATTTTTAATAGGTTTTCGGAAATGACATGGGATGGGGGATTATTATTAGAAAGAAACACATTAAGATGTCTTGAACATATTACAATTGTGTTTGTTTAAAGACACTAAGTAATGACACATCTAAAATGAAATAAATATTCCGATGTTTTAGGTATTTTCAGTTTCTTTATTTTGACTCGCATTTATGTTTTTTTGTTTTATTTACGAAGACAAAACAGTCCCTATTAGCTAGACTGGTATACTTTATTTTACACTATATACTACATGTAATCAAAAGGCGATAACTGTATACAAACATTTACGTCGCACAGTCTAATTTATTTGTTTACATACTCGCGAATACCAACTGCGTAGATCAATCTCCTTTGCAAAGAGCCGCTCTTTACACTCACTCACAAATAGTAAATCATATATAGGTGATTTAAAATGTTTATTTGGTTCGAAACAAATGAAGAAAAGAACAAACCAAGATAAAACTGGTTTTAATAGAAAAATTACTTTGAACGAACACTCTCTGCCTATAAAGAGAGTTTCAAGAACGACACTCTGCGAATAAGAAAGAATCGGGTCTTTCGTACAAAATTATTTTGTCCTTGACAATTTTAAATGTGTCATTTAATTCCCTAAAGGTATATTGCTTCCGATCTGCATATTGTTATGCATCATTGACACAAGGGCACTCATCATAATATAATTGTTAAACATGAGTAGTTTGTTATTTTCATTATAAAAAAGGAAGGAAAGAATTAAAATAAATTAACATGTTGTAGGGCTCAGTTTATGTTCGAAATCAAGTTTAAATTATACAACAATTTCAATGAGATTTAACTGTTTAGTTGATATTATATTTCGAAGGTGGTCTAATTTATAAATATTGGACTACATTTCAACATTTGTTAAAGTATGATATATTTAGGATGCCAAGCTAATATCATTTTGAGAAAAAGAGAAACTCATGTCTTCAGCGATTTAACCCTTATCTCATTGTTTTAAAAGTAGATTGCTGCAAAGGTGTCCACTGTTGACTTTAATAGAGGAAAGGTAAAGTGATTTAAAATGTTTATTTGGTTCGAAACAAATGAAGAAAAGAACACACCGAGATAAAACTGGTTTTAATAGAAAAATTACTTTGAACGAACACTCTCTGCCTATAAAGAGAGTTTCAAGAACGACACTCTGCGAATAAGAAAGAATCGGGTCTTTCGTACAAAATCATTTCGTCCTTGACAATTTTAAATGTGTCATTTAATTCCCTAAAGGCATATTGCTTCCGATCTGCATATTGTTATGCATCATTGACACAATGGCGCTCATCATAATATAATTTTAAAACATGAGTAGTTTGTTATTTTCATTATAAAAAAGGAAGGAAAGAATTAAAATAAATTAACATGTTGTAGGGCTCAGTTTATGTTCGAAATTAAGTTTAAATTATACATTAATTTCAATGAGATTTAACTGTTTAGTTGATATTATATTTCGAAGGTGGTCTAATTTATAAATATTGGACTACATTTCAACATTTGTTAAAGTATGATATAATTAGGATGCCAAGCTAATATCATTTTGAGAAAAAGAGAAACTCATGTCTTCAGCGGTTTAACCCTTATCTCATTGTTTTAAAAGTAGATTGCTGCAAAGGTGTCCACTGTTGACTTTATTAGAGGATTTAAAATGTTTATTTGGTTCGAAACAAATGAAGAAAAGAACAAACCGAGATAAAACTGGTTTTAATAGAAAAATTACTTTGAACGAACACTCTCTGCCTATAAAGAGAGTTTCAAGAACGACACTCTGCGAATAAGAAAGAATCGGATCTTTCGTACAAAATCATTTCGTCCTTGACAATTTTAAATGTATCATTTAATTCCCTAAAGGCATATTGCTTCCGATCTGCATATTGTTATGCATCACTGACACAAGGGCGCTCATCATAATATAATTGTAAAACATGAGTAGTTTGTTATTTTCATTATAAAAAAGGAAGGAAAGAATTAAAATAAATTAACATGTTGTAGGGCTCAGTTTATGTTCGAAATTAAGTTTAAATTATACAACAATTTCAATGAGATTTAACTGTTTAGTTGATATTATATTTCGAAGGTGGTCTAATTTATAAATATTGGACTACATTTCAACATTTGTTAAAGTATGATATAATTAGGATGCCAAGCTAATATCATTTTGAGAAAAAGAGAAACTCATGTCTTCAGCGATTTAACCCTTATCTCATTGTTTTAAAAGTAGATTGCTGCAAAGGTGTCCACTGTTGACTTTAATAGAGGAAAGGTAAAATGACGTGCTATTGCATGCAAATCCTAAATTGTCTGTTTTGTGGTTTTATTGAAAAATAATAAAATTCAAATGTTCTGACAAACATCTTGAAAAGTGTATGTGGAATTCATAAATCTTATAATTATTCCTTAATGAAAGCACTGTATACATACTAAGACTAATGATTGGCAAGATTACTCATTTCCATTATTATTATTATAATAATTAGTTGGTTGTGTGTATGGTCAACCTACTTTGGAATGGAGATTGATCATAAACAATGAAAGGCTTCAATTATCATTCACTTTGTTGACAAAACAATGCAAGTTATGATACATTTTCACTTGACCCCACCCCTGATGTTCCAATATGCCCCTCAGTTGATAACTGTTTATTCAACTACTATAATGTTAGTGTTATGCATAACTGCACTATGGATATCCGGCGACATTGATGCGTTGCATCAACTTTCTCTTGTTATTTACTTATGCATTTCTTTGTATTTGGATGTAGTGAGACCGACATTATTAGTTCCCTAGACCAGTTTGGGGAAGATAGGTTTAGTCGATTCCATCTGTCTATCCGTCTGTCAGTCCCACCTAAACTTGTCCGGCCCGCATCTTAAAGGTCAGAATGAGAACTGTTTAATAGGATTACCTTGTCCGGCCCGCATCTTAACCATCCATCAAAGGATTTCCAAGAAACTTGGCACAAACGTTCACCATAATGAGGCGCGCACAAGACCCAGGCCTGTACCTCAAATGTCAAGGACCCACTTAGGTCAAAGGTTAATATGAGTACTGTTTGATAGGACAGTACCTTGTCTGGCCTGCATCTTAACCATGCATCATAGGATTTGAAAGAAACTTGGCACAAACGTTCACCATAATGACGCGGTGTGTCGCGCACAAGACCCAGGCCTGTACCACAAATTTCAAGGTCACATTTAGAGGTCAAAGGTCAAAATGAGTACTGTTTGATAGGACTATACCTTGTCCGGCTCCCATCTCAACCATGCATCATAGGATTCCCGAGTTACTGGGCACACATGTTTACCATGATTAGGTTGTGTGTTGAACACAAGACCCAGACCTGTACCTCAAAGTTCAAGGTCACACTTAGATGTCAAAGGTCAAAATGAGTACTATTTTATAGGACTATACCTTGTCCGGCTTACCTCTTAACCATGCATCTTAGGATTCCCAGGTTACTGGGCACACATGTTCACCATGATGAGGTGGCATGTGGCACACAATACACAGGCTTGTACCTCAAAGGTCAAGGTCACACTTAGAGGTCAATGGTCCAGTAGGGGACTCTTGTCAGGGTTTTTTTACCTTATATAACTTTCAACTTTTGAACATTAGCTTAAATCTCATTTATAATTCCACAATGAACAGAATAAAATTTGACTTGAGGTGTAGGCTTGGTGCTAAAATACTTGATATTTTGATGAGAATTAAAGTTGCTGATGTTGCCCTTAGAGAATATGACCCAAAAACTGCTGTGACAACATTGTTGTTGTCTGGACTAAGACAGAAAAGACCCCATACTTTGCCATATGGAGCCAAAAATTGAAACACAGTTTCTAGACTATGCTGTATATCTGACAGTCTCAGCAGCTTCTTTTCACAGCATGTTGTGGACCATGTTTACATTACATGATTGACCATAACAGTGTATTGCACTATTGTAGTTCACATTGTGTTGCTTAAAATTAAAGTTCTAGTAAGTTCTCAAAAATTAAAGTTGTTTTCTCATTTAGCAAGTAACCAAAAATAGCACTTGCGAATAAATGCAAGTAGAAAATCTTGCTAATTTCGACCCTTGACAGTGGTATAGTTTGAGTGAACTGGATTATGACAATCTAGTGGAGGAGTTCAAGAACATGAAAAATAGAGAGATGGCCTTGTAATGATAAAAGTTAAACATGCACATTATGCACATTACTCTAGAGTACAATTTTCCCCCTTTTTTTCTAAAACGCTGAGAAATTTTCCCCTTCTCAAAGGCCCCAGGTCCCTGCTTGTATTGCTTGCAATTTGACAGTATACAAAATTGAAAACCTCCTTTAGAAAAAGTCTGAAATCTCCTTAATCCTTTCCCTCATAGACACTTTCTGACACTTCTGTAGTAGACAGCTTTTTGAAAACATGGCGACAAAAGAAGAAATTGCTCAAAACAAGTAATTCCTCCATTTGTCACCACGTTTTCAACTCTATTCAATAATTGTTCTTTCATTTAAAGGGTTTTTTTGCGCTTTTGCCTAGACATTTGCTTAATAGTACTCAGTCTCTAATAAATGATAATGTATTTTATGTAAATTTCCATACAAAATACCTGGAATGGTTCCTCAATTATATTTGGCCCATGCTATCTAGAGTAATCTTAGAAATGTGGTATAAAAGCAATCCAAAATGACTTAAATGATTCTGTTATTAATATTGCAACTTATTTCATTAATTTATCATTTTTTTCGATGGCATAGATTTTCATCTCAGATGAATTATCACTACCTTTGTAAAAAGGTAGTATCAACAATAACATGAATGAACCAACATATATGTTTATAGGAAATTATAAGAATATTAGAAAATGTGCTTTAATGACTTAAAAGGCAACTTCTTTTTCCACAATGTGTGGTTGCATGTATGGAGGAAATGTGATAATGCCCCTTGATTACATTTACATAATATAAGTTGAGTACAACCTATAAATAGTAATTTATTGTACAATCCTGTTAACACAAGCATAGTTAAAAACCCTCAAAATGTCATGTTCCATTTTAAGGCTTTCCCTCTTGCAAGATCATTTTGATGCATATTGAGCAGGTGACATTGTAAACATTTTAACAAAAACAGTTTCTTTTTAGGAACACTTTCTCCTTTTTTCACAATGTTTTAAACTCTTGATGTATTCATTGATAATAATTTCATTTATATTTTTCCCCAATTCTAGTTTCAAAATCATCTGCTGCATATTTGCTGTATGTGGAAAGGGTTAAATACATGAATACATTCTGTGTGAAGAAGTTATTCCACAAAATATTTACAAATATGTCCATGCACCAAATTGAATCATTTAAATATGCTCTTTGCCTGTGTCAATCCAAAGTGGGCTTGGTGATAATGAACTAATTCTCCATTTTGTTTTCAATATTTTCTTCTTTATTCAATAATTATACTTAGATTTATAGAAATATTTTTGCTGAAATTATTTGGATTTTTTCTGCTACACCTCAATCAATCAATTCCCTCAAAATGACTATGCATATCAGCTCAGTTTGCATTCTGAAAGAGAGGATGTGTATAAATTACATGACAAACTTACTCAGGACTGGCACAGTTTCAGGCATCTTCTTTTTCCTGGTGGCGGATGACAAATAAGTTTAGGCTTTGGGCTATATAATGTCTTCTGGTAATGGATCTTGATTACCTTCTGTTGAACTGGTCAGATCATTGAAAAGATAAAAAAATAAACATGTTAAAAATTAAGCTGCAAATGCATGAACTATGTTATCAAAAATTATTCGAGGTTGTATATATATGGGAAAAATTTCAAATTGGCATTTCTAAACAGTGCTGGATCAGATCAACCTCTTATACTCCATTTACTTAATTTCAGCAGAATCTACACAATTTGGAAATAACAAACTAGAGTTATTATAATCATAAATGTGGATGGTTTATTTGTTGATCACACTCTGGGCAGATGCACATGCTGATCTGGATCTTCACTGTTAACAAAAGTCAACCTGTACAATGTCCTAAGTACAAGCTCATGATACAGGATAATTTATAAAAATATGTAAATACACTATTTGTTTTCATAATGAAACTTTGTTTCTAAAGACATATCTTGTATAATTAAATGATTGTCCTATGTACGAGTCCTACGTATCTATTTTATTTATATTTGATTCCAGTACATGAAACTATGAAATGTTCTATGCACTTTTGAAGACTTTGTTTTAGAAAACCCTTTTTTTCCCCGAATCTCACAATTGTCAGACAAGGAACAATTTCTTGATAAAGAGTACGTAACATGAATACTTTTTGAAGAATAGATGGTCTATATTAATGGAAGATACGGGAAAAGTAATCAAAGCGAATATTGTTTACAAAACGTCATGTTTACCCCCACCCACATGTAACTACCGTGTTCAAGCCAAGCTCTGCCGATTAAAAATAAAATGACTCCAAAGAAGACAGATCTTCAAACTGATTTTAGTTACCTTGATCCAAACGCATCTGTTTGAATTCATTCTGTCGATGTTAATGTGAGAATGAGGTCTTCCGCACAACTTTATCCACCTCAAACATGTTTTGCAGTTTGTCTACGGTTTGAGAAAACAACACACTTTGCAGCATTTAAACGTTCTGGGTATCTGTCAACACTCAAACAAATCCCCCATTAACACCTTTTCATCGTCTTATTAAGTTTGAGTTGTCATCTTATAATATAACTTCAGTGAAACTCATAATTTCTGGATTTTTTAACTTTCTATCGATGTTAGACAAACTCGGTTGTTTGTCTGACAAAATGGCGGCAACGTGACATAAAAAAAAGGTTTGAAACTGCAGACGACTTATTTAGATTCGCATAACGATGTGGAATCAGCTTACTGCAGACGACTTATTTAGATTCGAGGATCGTATAACTAACTCCATTCTCGACAAAAGGCAAATCCAGAAGTAAATTGAAAAATAAACGTAAAATTCATGTTTACCTCTTCCCGTGTTTCTGGCATGTACATGTCTTCAATTATACTAGTATCCTGGACATGTGAGTCATCTAGAATAGTTTCTATCATATACATGTCGTCAGCCTACAAATAAATGTCGGTGTATCAAAATTAAATCAATTCACTGACACATATCATACAGCAATACCACATTCGTTTCAGACTTATATTCCTGTGAAGACATTGTCTTTTAGTTTTTTCCCATATCGAGTGTTATTAAAATATATATATTTATATATACACTATGAAATTTGGAAATGGTTATATTTACATTGTTTTACAAATTTGTTTCATAATACATGTATGATTGTGAACATGTATATTCGAACATATGCTATATATTTCACTTACGCCCGTATCAAGTGTTGGAGGTTCGTCCTGATTTGTTTCTTCAAAAATCACAGTAACATCAGTCATTGGTAACATCACCTAGAAACATAAAATAGGTTATTTAATCATATTTAAATATTATACAACGCAACCATGTGCCATCAAGACTCAACACGTCAGATATAGCGCTTTTCTCCTTTTTCAAATATGTTTACAAATGTAGATATATCTTCTATGCGTTATTTACCGTGTTCAATATCTAACATCAAACCATGTGCCACCAAGACTCAACACGTCAGATATAGCGCTTTTCCCTTTTTTCAAATATGTTTACAAATGTAGATATATCTTCTATGGGTTAATTATCGTTTTCAATATCTAGCATCAAACCATGTGCCACCAAGACTCAACACGTCAGATATAGCGCTTTTCCCCTTTTACAAATATGTTTACAAATGTGGATATATCTTCTATAATTGAAAGATGTGTTAAAATACTTACACTTAGCTCCAGCAACGGAGGTTGTTCATATATCACGGTTTCGTCTTGACTTTCGTTATGTACAGGAATCTGTAATAGTATACATTTAAATTTCCAACTAATAGTGACCGTGTATGAATTATCCTTATTATATGTTTTTCAATGTGTATAGCGCAAGCATAGATCAATTATAATATTATTAATTTATAATTGATAGTGGCGTGTGATCGTGTTAATAACTCATGTTTGCGGGATTACATTGTTTCCTTTCATCACTATGTTTTAAACAATCGTCTGCTGCATCTTATAACAAATTCCAAATAATATTTATACATGAGATTATTCTAAACTGATTGTAGAGATTCGTAATTGCAACTAAAAACGTAAGAATCGAAGGTGTGAAACATTTTAGTTTGTTACTTACGCTAAGTTCGAGAACGAGTGGTCCGTCATCATCTTCTGAGATATTCTCTTTGACCAGACAAGGTCTACATACAAATGTCAATGACCCACCGTTCTTGACAGCCTCTCTATATGTTTTCAGCGAAATGCCTATGGAAATGATTATATAATCAAAATATTGGGCTTTTGTAATCAGAAATCAGGATGTTGATTGGGTTATAATATATTTTATATTGCATTCATTTGGGATGACGAACGGAAATAGAATAGAGAGAGTACACATGCCAATTAACGTGTTATACACAGCATGTCATTTCGATGAAAGATATGCAAAACGATATCTTTTTCCACAATGTTAATGTTTATTAATTTTCAGCATTCTCGATTTTTAGTTCTGGATGTATTTTATGTATATAATATATACTGAGAAACATTCATGCAACTAGAGAGTCGATATCCTAGTATTTACTTGATGCATTGCTTTGAAACTTTATATAACCCTTCCAAACTATCACACCTATGTTGATTTTCAAGTTAAATAACTCTATCCTGCATTTTATGTAAGCTATGGGCCTTTTTGGACTTATCAATTCTGGTTTAAGTTGTGCATGCAACTACATTAAGAGATCATATCTTAGTAATTAATTGATGCATTGCATTGAAACTTTATACAGCACTTCCCAAACATCACACCTATGTAAACAATCAAGTACGATAACTCTATCCAGCATTTTATGCAAGTTATGGCCCTTTTTGGAGTTAGAAATTCTGGTTAAAGTTTTGCAACTACATTTAGAGTGTAATCTCAGTAACAACTTGAAGCATTGTATTGAAACTTTATACAACCTTTCTCATTTTCACAACTATATACACAACCAATTAAGATAACTCTATCCTGCATATTGTGCAAATTGTTGACCTTTTTTATGCCCCCGGAATCACCGATTCGGTGGGCATCTAGATTTTGGCCTGTCTGTCTGCACGTCTGTCTGTCTGTCTGTCTGTCTGTCTGCACGTCTGTCGAAAGAAACTTTAACCTTGACCACTACGTTTGAACCATAACGGGTACGGCTACCATATTTCACATGTGTATTCCTTGTGACATGACCTTTCTGTCTGTACCAAAATGTTTGACCTTGCGACCTTGACCTTTGACCTAGATGTTGCCATTCTCGAAAAATACTTTAACCTTGACCACTACTTTTGAACCATAACAGGTACGGCTACCATATTTCACATGTGTATTCCTTGTGACATGACCTTTCTGTCAGTACCAAAATGTTTGATCTTTGACCTAGATGTTGCCATTCTCGAAAAAAAAAAACCTTGACCACTACTTTTGAACCATAACAGGTACGGCTACCATATTTCACATGTGTATTCCTTGTGACATGACCTTTCTGTCAGTACCAACATTTTTGAACCTTGCGACCTTGACCTTTGACCTAGATGTTGCCATTCGGGGGCATCAGTGTTTCACAAACACATCTTGTTTACTTAAAAATTAAGGTTAAAGGTTTGCGTGCAACTACATTAAGAGTCGATATCTTAGTAACTACTTGATGCATTCCATTGAAACGTTATAGAACCCTTCCCAACCATCACACCTATGAAAATAATCAAGTTAAATAACTCTATCCTGCATATAATGCAAATTACCACCCTTTAAGAAATTGTGGTTAATGTTTTGCATGTAACTACATTAGAGTCCATTATCTCAGTAACTAAAATAAGCGCTGAAATAGTCGATTTTATCGTGCATTTATATTTAAATCTAGCCTTTACGAGTAACAATCTATTATCATTTGAAGGACAACTACGATATGTGTTTAAAAAGCATAAAAACAAAATCTCTTTCCTGGCAACATTCATCTGTAAACCAGGGATTATTACCCGACCTCGTTTTGGTATAATTATTATAATTTTTATGAATAATAGTTTTAGACAAACCATCAGTAGCATTGTTCATAAGCCCAGAACATTTGGTTAAACTGGAATCTACACCACCGTCCGTCGAGCAGTTATTGGTAAAAATAGTCAATGTGCTTAGTTCATCAACAAATATATCTGAATTTATTGTGTTTACAAAATGATTAGCTAGATCATTTCTCCATCTATATTTAGAATTTCTTTCATAATTTTCAACATTCTCGTCACGTGATGAAGATGTAGCGTCAATATTAATGCTATTTTCAAATGTATACTCAATTAAACAATGATCAGTTAAAGAGTTCGGGTCATTAACTTTAAATGAAGTAATATGATTGATTGATTCGGACACTAAAACATAATCCACCAAACTGCATCCTCTCAATAATACAAAAGTAAATTTACCAACACCGGAATCGTCTCCACAACGACCATTCAAAATGCGTAAACTAGTTTGTTTACACAAATCTATCAATGCATTGACATTACTATTGTTAATCCTGGGAAAACGTGGACGTAATACATCATCTGTATAATCATCTGGTAGTAAAAGCAAATCATTATCTAAGGCTTAGTTCATGACGAACTCAAAGAGGGTAGGGTCAGGGGGCACGTGTATCGATGGCGCATGCGCAGACACTTGGTTCTCGTGAACGCACATCTCCACTCTGGAGTCAAAATTCAAAATGGAAGCCTCCGTGTCGTATCCGCTCATTTCATTATCGACATCAGAAAGCTCGTTTTCTTGTTGTCTAAATTACGGATCGCAATTATTTGCAAGGCCCAATTAAACAAATCCTGATTTATCTGCCTTACAAATAAAAACATCGCCGATTACTGAACTCAGACGTTCGTATTTTAGGATTATTTACACACAAGCATCAATTATTGCCACCCTCCGCAATTATGGAACTCTTCTAACTCTCGCTCGAAGCAGGGTTGCAAATAGTCGAGGTCAGAAGTTCATATGACGTCACTAGGGTTAAAAGTTTTGCCGTTCATGAGAAACCCGAGAAACTCTAGTCGGAACTCGGGTTCGTCGTGAACTTAGCCTAAATCAGAATCAATACAATCGGGATTATCCGATGTACGGCTATTACCTGACAATCAAATGTTACACTGACCATCCGTATAGTTATGAATCAATAATATCGAGTTTAACAATCTGTCAAAAATAGTTTGTACCTGTAAATTAAATCTACCGCTATTTTCTAGTACAACATAACATAATCCAATAAATAAATCATTATCAAGAAAGAATAAATTACCATCCAACATCATCTTCGCTTTGAAAAAAACAAACTTTTGTCATTCACATATGTATCTTTTACATAATAAATGATTCCTCCGGAATCACGTTTTGAGTTTTTACTTTTTTGTCT
Organism: Serripes groenlandicus; assembly: GCA_031761405.1. NCBI lineage: Eukaryota > Metazoa > Mollusca > Bivalvia > Cardiida > Cardiidae > Serripes > Serripes groenlandicus. Next base: position 75,469,261 of record JASEVX010000001.1, read on the forward strand.
ATGTAAACAAAACTGTTAAAAATCGGGTACATTTAAATCAATAGATTCATTTGACCATGTCTCAGTGAACATCACTATATCCTTTTTTATCAAATATGGACAAACTTACTGGACAATGCAGTTTATTACAATATTTAGACACTAAACACTATATTTAGAACAGCAATGTTAAGGTTCAGCATCTCCTGCCATTCCTAGCCCGAGTCGATATATGTTGAAGTCGTGCATTCGCCACTGATAGTTGAGTTTTTGTTTTCACAGAGAATTTGTTGTTGACTACGCTAACTATTAGCACGGTTAACTGAAACTGATTGTGCCCGGCGTGGGCCCGATCGCTGTCGGGTTATTGATCTGGAAGTGTGGGAACCATCCTTACCATTTGGTCCCTTCTAGAATTTAGAGTGTATGGATTTAGTTTTCGAATTAGTGTTTGGTTTTGGGGCGTTTCGCGTTTCCAGGGATTTAAAGGGGGATGTTACCCTCGTCTCGCGCGGTTGTGAGAAGTCCATCACCATGTCCGTGTAATCACTATTGGCTAATGCCGTTGACATGTTTGCATTAGGTGCTATGTTAGGCGGATTTCCGGAAGTATTTTATGTCGCGGTCTCTGACGTCGAAACGATGTCTGCCGTTGCAACAGGTCTACTATGGAATTGATTTCCGAGGTACAGAGTTGGCGTAATGCCCTCCGATGCAATGACAGTGTTTGCCATGACGTCACAACTACCATGTATGTCCAGTACCAGAAATGCTACTAACCTCGACTGATTAAGTACTGTGTGCCAGTCCGGAAATTCGTCATGAATCACGCGGTTGCCACACATAAGTTTTGCCGGTAAAGGTAAACTATACGCAAACTGGACCCAGGGTTCTCTTTCTTTGTACAGGCCCCATATACGTTTTCTGGCATCAACTATTTCCTTAGGCAAATTTTGGTCAATGGAACAACCAGGGCAATGTTTAAGTGTTTTTGCGTTTGACATGATATGTTCTGCATCGTTGTAATTCATAAAATTTGCAATGATGGGGCCCATTATAGTTTTGATTATAGTTTGAATTATCCTTTATAGAGCCTTGCCTGTGAACGCGAGTTATTATTTTCCCCGTTCTGTCGATATGCAATGTGTCAGCTAAAATTGCCAGTGGTAATGCCGAACAATTTTCAAAACGGCTATCTTTTATCCCTCGAAATAATATATTGTTTCGTCTGCTACGTGCGCTCAATGTCCACTGATTTATTCCCGGCTCGGCCAACTTTCATTCTGACGTTTGACAAAAGTCATTGCGACATGCGTCATTCGTCTTCCACCAATGGGCTAAGTCTATGTGGAAAAGCAGCCAGTTGCTTGGGACGATTGTTGTGTGGAGTACTGGTGTGCGAAAACCAGGAAACATATAAGTAGGTGAACTGGCCGCCGTGATATGACTGACAAATTGTTAAAAACGGCGTTAAACCCCAATCAATCAATCCACTGATTTATACGGTAGTGTTTTTAGAAGTGTTGCTGGTTCGTGACCGATGAAATATCGCTTATCTTTTCACAGGCTACTTGCATGTATTTGGTTGATATTGATATGAGTTCACGTGTACTAGCCTAATCCACTTTCAAATTCAATATTTCTTCAAAAATCATTGACAATTTGGTACTATCATTTGCTTTTTCAAAGTCATGACATGTCATGTCCGGTAGGAACATAACTAGCACTTGTTGTATGGCGCTTTCGTTTGCCTTTATTCTTTGCCGTAAATTCCCAATCAACTGTTTCATCATCTTATGCTATGTTTACCTGATAACAGTTGGTCGCCATTTTGTTTAGTGTTTGGTAAGGAGCACGAGAAATATGATGCACTCGTATTCTGAATATGGTGGTGTATTTCAAGCAAATGTACAAAGAGAGATTGTTCAATCAATTTATCCTTTTTAAAATAAATCAATTTTCACTTGGATCTCATCAAACCCGTTACCACCCTGCGCCATCTTGCATACGTCATTTTTTATGTAAATGACGGTATTTTGTGTTTAATAAGTCTTGGTTTAAATCGCCGACAATAATGTTTGAATTTGATTCGAAAGCACGTTTAATAGAAATGTTAATATTGTCCCAAAAAACTAGTGTCTTGGGAGAACGATATACATAACAAAATAAAAAGGAATAAGATTTGTAACTTATCTCCACCCATATAGCATAAACTAAAGTACTTTCTAGATCCTGCGTCTTTTAGATAAAATTGCATTAGAAATGTTAAGTTAAAATACCTCCCGAATGGGAGGTACACTCTTCTCTATATATACAACCATCAAAATATTTATAGCCAACTCGTCAGAAGATATTCATATGGGACAATGCTCGTCATGCAAAAAACAGGGGAGACAATGTACCACTGTTTAAGCCGTACTAATTGTTGACTAATTTGATTGTTATCTGCTCTTGTTATCATTTTGCTAATTGGCGGAAATTACCGGACATTTGTGTAACATTCGGTATGTATACATCGATAGTGCTGCCGGAGGGAAGTAGAGAGATACACAGGGTACTTCAACATGGGATTATAGGGTAATAAAACTAGGGTGTTATGATATCGATATTTTTTAATCAATTTACCAATAAATGATCGAGCCATTTTTTTTCATCATTATCAATTTCATAATACATGTACATTGTTACAGACATGGAGCCCGTTTTTTTTATTATTATTCATAATGAAATAAGTGTCAATATTGTATATATAATTATCCATAAGTGTGTTTCCTCTTTGCAATAGAGAGCATCAATTAACAAATTAGATCCATCAAATACGGTTTTATTTTGTTAAAAAAAATGTCGAAAACATTGCAAAAAGAGTTCAAACGAGAAATCTCAATTATTCTAACACTGTTTTCAAATATGTGTGAACTCGCGTGTTTAGTCCATTTGTAAATATTGCTGAGCCTAATAGAAGTAACCTCCCGTTCTAGAAAATATGAAAAATAATTCGGAAAAACTACTTATAAATTAAATTTAATACCGTAAAAATATCATTAAAAACTAGGTATAGATCTATATGATAAATAGATATTTCTGAGTATATTTGTTTAGGACAATTACACAACCTTATTATTTCAGTGGGGTAATGCCTATTAAAGTTTAGTTAATACAAGTCTACTTTTTTTTCGTGCAATGGATCAGTTCAATGAGTTTTTCTTTTATACGCAATTTTGTACAAACTCCTATTTTTTTTAATATGAGCTTGAGCTCAGCGATTCTTAATTCGTTGAGGCTTTTCCCAGAACTGTCCTGATTATTCTGTACTCCGCGGTAATCGACTTCTTCCCGTTTAAGTTCATTCTGAATTTTCTGTTTTTTGTTTTTATTTATTTCTTTTTTTTGGATGGTAGCCCTTCGTTTTTTCTGTCCAATGTCCAAAGACTGCGTAATAAACCTATGCACCATTAAGACATTATCCGGATTGATGTCAATTATCGCGTTATATACATGACGTTGATTAGCGCCAATCAACGTCCCTTTGATGAAATTAGTTATACGAATTAAACCAATTTTAAACATATCAAATTGAACTGTTTGACAAACAAACTTTGATAGAATTCTTACATTTAAAATGAGTTATGACAAATTATTAAACGTTTTAAAATTTCATTCATAAATTTGGACAAGTCATACAATATGCATAGATATCGATCACCTTATGGTTTTATTTAACAATTAAATAGTTATAACAATCATCCATTTTATTTTAGATAGGATAATATTAACAAATGTTGACATTTATCCGTTCTGACTATACAATCGCATTTTTTTCCTAAAATAAGTAACTGGGGCTAATATCCGTCCGCTTGTGTCCATATTTACATTTTATTGCATCGAATTTAGGTAAAAGGCATTACATGCTGATATATATGTAAGATAACGCAATATACACAGTCTGCACAGCGGGGGTAATAAATAGATATATGCCCCCATCATAAATCGTCCGGCAATGGTCGGTAATCATCGGAAGCTTTCGCTAGCAATCACGGAAACGTAAATGTTATGTTAAAAAGGACCAAAATTGTATTACTTTATTTTAATAAAATATATGTCAAATAAAAGGTAAATGAATTTACTACATTAAGCCGTAAGTGCCCTGTTAATTTTTTATTTCTAAAAAAAGATATTCACTGAAGAACGTGTAAAAATTAGCGGAAAAATACCGTTTTCTTAACGGTTTATATGTAATAAAGAGGGAAATTAGGGTGACTGTATTCAAAGTTAAAAATGACCAAAATATTATTAATATAAAACAAATAAAAAAATATATTTATATTCGGGAGATATTTGTCTTGAAAACTTGATAAGTGCCTTTTTAAATTTTTGCAATATAAAATTGTTATTGAGTAGAAACTAAAAAGTTGCTCTATAATCCCATGTAATTTAAGTTATCGATTTTTGATAGTCGCTGATTCTCATAGTTGGATATGTATATTGTTAAGATGAGTTTCAGTGAAGCACAAAATATCAAAGTCTTAAAGAGGTTGAGCAACAAAATCAAGTTTATGGATAATACTCCGTATGTTTAAATGAATAATCGAAATGTCACCTAGTATGTTAGAAGTATATCATACGTTATATCTCTATTTAACTCTCTGCCCCATAAGTACCTTTTTTGGACTCCTCTAATCAAAAGGGTGAACCATATTTACACTCACTGACAGAGCGGAAAAACAGTGCGTTACGAGCAAATTAAACTCTCTATACTGTTCCAAAAAGCATCCCATTACAGATGCGGGAAAATGCATTATCACGGAGCAATGTGCCAAACAACAAAAATATTTCCAAGCTAGGCCATTTCAAAATGAAACTTGACCTTCGGTGTGTCACAAGATGGTCAAGGGTCGACAACTCACTAAAGTAGAATTGAACGCCGATGGTTGAATAACAATATGTTTAATTTACAGTTATGAAATATATCCCAATCCTTGGGCCTCTCGCTACACATACGCTTAATCATCCGTTTCAATGTTCCATTAAACTTTTCCACCAATCCGTTACACATTGGGTGGTATGGCGTTGTAGTCAACTGACGTAAGGATAAAAGTCTACTTACCTCAGCCATCATCTTAGATGTGAACTGTGATCCCATGTCCGTCAACATCTCCGGTATTCCCAGTCTACTGAACATATCGACCAATGCTTCCGCTACTCGTTCAGTCTCAATCCCTGGTAAAGCAACGGCTTCCGGATACCTTGTAGCATAATCTACCATGACTAAAATGTACCTGTTTTTCCTGTCTGTCATTGGTCCTACTAAATCAACTGCTACACGCTTAAAAGGCGTTTCTATTAATGGCATCTCTCCTAATGGTACTTTTTGAACCTTACCTTTTGGCATCGTTCGTTGACATATATCGCATGATCTACAATACCGACTGACTTCCGAACAAACCCCTGGCCAATAGAACTCTGCTAATGCTCTGTCCCTAGTTTTCCGTATACCTAAATGCCCTGCCATCAATGACTCATGTGCTATCTTTAACACCGCTTCCCGACACGTCTTAGGAACAACTAACTGATAAGACTGCTTCCGATTAGGAAATTCAAATTCCCTATACAATCATTTGTTCTTAAACAGATACCTTACCTGTCCACCCCCTTTGCAATTATGAAAAGTTCTTTCACTCGCCTTTTCTCTCGTCTTCGACAAAGTTTCATCTGCCATCTGCAGGTCGCGGTATTCTGCTTGCGATATATCTAAAATCTTACCTGGAACATGTAATTTCCTGTATGGTTTAGGATTTTGTTCTGTTTGCGACCGAGTCTGCATTGCATTTGATACATCTCCGGGTTCCGGATATTTCGCGCCTGTAATGTTACCTACAACTAAATCATAGAGTGGAGTGTCTATACATAACGCATCCGTTGTACCCTCATAATACGGAGTCTTCACCTCTATCATTGCTACCGGAAAATAATGCTCAGATCCATCGATATATTTGCAACATCTTTCCTTACCTAAGAACTGGTGTTCCTGTACTAACCGTTTCCTTACAACTACGCACGTGGCACCCGTGTCTCTCATGTTTACTCTTACTCCGTTAACTGTGCCTTCCTTGGTAGGACAATTCCTTTCCATACATGCACCTAGCTGTTCCGAACTATCGTTACACAAATATATGCAACTAGAACTGGCTGTTCGCTTTAATCCACCACGATACAGACCTCGAGGCTTTCCTCTTCCTTTGAAATATTGGTTACCCTGATTGTGGCTATACCTTTCAAATGGACCAGTACTTGCATTCCTAGTATCTCCACCCGATGTAAATCGTCCACCAGTATCGTCGACAGCAGCCATACTATGCCTACTACCCCCTTTTTCTACAATCTTCCGATCTGTGATTACCACCACAATAGCTACATTTCCAATTAGTGAAAGAATTACCTGCCTTCTGCGTACTGGAACCCTGTCGTTGTCCTGTATCGGACCTAAACCCTCTAGCAACCTGATCCTTTTCTTTATTATTTCCACTTAAAACATTCCTACACCCACCTCTTGCTTCAGCAAATAGATCCGCCTGTACCGCCATCTCATTACCATCTGTAAACATCTTTTCTTTCAAAAATAAATACAAGTCCTTATTGCAAATTGACAACTGATCTCGTAACAAAAAATCAATGACGCCTTCGTACGATTTTACTATCTTTCCTAATTCCAACCAACGTTCGAGATAATTCATTGATCTCCGTAAGTACTGAACAAACGTCTCTCCCGTTTCTGGTCTAGCTACTTTGAACCGTTTTCTAAACCCTTCAGTTAACTCAAAACGTTGCAATAATGCGGACTTTAACTTAAGTCTAAAGCGTCCTCTGCAGGTAATCTAGAATAAACATCTAACGCCTTACCTTTCAATAATGCACTAAGATGTAATGACCACTGATCATTCTTCCAACCTTGTGCTTCTGCATATCGCTCAAACCTGGATAGATAACTGTCCATATTATCCTTATCCTCGTCAAACCATGGTAATTTCGGTCCTTTGATTTTATGATCTTTAATAAAAGACTTACCTACTCCCTGTTTGGCCAACTCCATCGCCTGCTGATGTTCTACTTGAACTAACTCCAATGCTCTCCTATGCTCCCGATCCCTCAGCTCTTCTTTCTCTCTCTCTAATAATCTCTGTTGTTCTAATAACTTAACTTCTTTCTCTTCCTTCTCTCTCTCGAATTCTCTGTTGTTCCATTAACTCTCTCAGCTTCAACTTCTTTCTCTTTCTCGAATTCACGATCTCTCCTTTTGAAGATTCTCACCTTCATGACCGAACTCCTTGCCTAACTCTATCAACTCCTTCATACTAGTCATGACTATCAATAGTACTATACGCTAACCCTATATCAAAACTTAATAACTACAATCTAAGTTAATAATAACTACACTTCATGGGACTTCAAATCTATATTTGAATTCTCTGCATATCCTGTACGGTATAATCCACTTTCGAGACTCACTATGCACGACCCTAAATCTATTTATAATGTTCAGATATCAGTCTTAACACTTTTAAAGCACACCCCTTCTATCCCTCAGACTCCACGCTTTACTGCAGAAACGCTTATGGCAGCGCCGCTGTGTCTCACAGGGAATAAACAAAAAAATTAACTTAAAACAGGAATATCTGCAGAGTTACAATTAACCTATCCAATTCTACCCTAGTTCGTTGCCGCCTCGATACATCGAGCGAATCATCCCACTTCTGACACCATTTGTCACAAGATGGTCAAGGGTCGACAACTCACTAAAGTAGAATTGAACGCCGATGGTTGAATAAAAATATATGTTTAATTTACAGTTATGAAATATATACAATTTAGAATAACAATTTCTTTCCTAACAATTCGAGAGGCTATAAACAAAAGAACTACTCACGCACTCTCATACACACTCTCACCCCAGTCACTTAACTGTCCCATCACTTCCGTTACTGTACCCTGTATTTGGAATGTTCATACACGTTGTACTTCACATCCAACTGTATCCGTTTCCCGACTTCACCGAGTCGTTGTACTTATATTCATTGCGTCGCGTATATCCTTGGATTCCGGGATCGACAAGCCACACAACTGTGGATATATGGTTCTACACGTCCTATGACGGCACTCCTAATGTCCCCCGTTACGACGTCTTATTAAGTTGTGGACTGCGTCACACACTGGTTCTTCAAACTTCTGCGTTTGGACCTTCGGTTGTCTGGCTATCGATATGGACTAGCCATAGACATAAAACGGCTAAAATTGTAATAAATAACCATGTCTTACAATAATATCAATAATGTTCCGTAAACCTAACAGCCTACCATTTTATACTCCTATGGTAGCTCATCTCTGTACTAATATCCTTTTACATTTCCCACTTCCATTCTTATCCTTTTCATACAAACATATCTTTCCCAATAGCATAACACATTGTCTCGCTCCTAACGGACTCAATTTCTGTAAAAAACATTCACTTCGTGAACCAGAAATTCTCTAAACAATTCAATCATGTAATAATTATCTCAATCCCTAACATTGTAAATTTGCACAGATTCCATTCCTTCATTATGCCGAAAACCCCTTTGCACAATAACTAAGAATTTACATACCCATATGCCGTGTGAATTGGTCACATCAACTACCTCTCACTATAACGAGTGAAAACCATCTGGTAACTCCTTTGATACTGACGGTCAAAACAAATGTTTGAGTAAGTTATATAGCACCAATCAACCTCTGGGTCTCCTGATGACAGGCAAAATTCCCGTGCAAATCGTAATTCACAATCAACAACTAGTTTCAATACAATTATAGGCCAAATGAAAATAGCAACATAGTTTAACGTAATTAACGTTTTTAAACCCGTCAATTCCTTAATTCTCAACGGATTTACATGAAATGAACTCTTAATATGCTTAATATCATTTATCACATATGTATATGATAATAACTTCATAAACAATGATCTCCCTGACAATCCTGCGATAAGTTAAAACCATACGTGACCAACCTGCACTGACTGACCGTCTTTTATTTAGGCCACGCCAAATCTATTTTGTTACACGGTGATATGAAAGTGACAAAAAAGAAGCAGAGTTCAAATAATTTGAATTACATGCCAGAACAAAGATATAAAGTTTAAAGTTTAAAGTTTATTAGCAAGCAAAAGACAGAACTGTCCATCATGCAAATACAAACTAAACAAGTAACATATATACATCAGTATGTTAAAAATATAAATCTGTCCGGTTCCTTAGTCAGACTGCTATGTATTAGATATGGAGAAAAACGAGATGAGAGTTCTGAATATATATCATTATGTTTGAAATGCACTATTCCGTTTTCTAATTCATTTTAAATGTGTATATCTATGCATTCATTACTATATTTATATTGTTGTATATACATATCTACAATTATCATTTTATTTTTGTGCGTGGGGTGTGCGTGCGTGTGCGTGCATGTGTTTGAACTTTCGCGCGTTTGCGTTGGTGAGTGTACGTGCATGCGTCTGTTTGTGTAAATGAAATACTCAACAATTAACATTATAAAAGTGCAAAATAGTCATCACTGTACATGTACAAATATATACAATTCACATAAATATCAACGTACATGTAATTCACATTTAAAGAGAGGAGAAAACAGAACATAACTATCAGCAATATATTGTATTTAAGATATAGAATTTAAGATTAACTTTAATAATATCATGTGTAAAGAGTATTTATTCTTTTGTTGAAGCTCTTTTGGATGAATATGCCTAATTTATTAATTGTTTTAGGGTTCGTTGTTTTTAATAATTCTATAAATTATATATAATATCAGAAAATATTCATTATTTTCTGATATCAAGAAATTGATTTCCTGATATCAAAAAATGATTTTCTGATATAAAAATATCGAATTCCTGATATCAAAAAATATCAAGAAATATGCTCTATTTGTCCTTATCAGATGATTTTCTGATATCGAGAATTCGAATTCTTGATATAATAAAATGAATATTTGATATCAGAAAATGTATTTCTTGATATCAGAAATTCGTCAGTATAAGTAAATATTAGGAAAACAATATGTTTTATAAACAGGCAAGGAAGCATCGTTAGACGAGGAAATAAAGATTGAAATTTGAATTGTACTAAAATGTCGACTGCTTCAAATGCACATCAAGTCTGCTATATCAGAGAATGGGTTAAAACGATCTTTTAAATAATGTATTGATTTTTTTTCTCCATGTTTGAATTGAAAAAATGTACAAGTATTAACTTCCACGGTTAAACATTTGGGTTCAAGTTCAAATATATGAGGTGTGTTTTTTTAACTCGCATGAGCACGATGAACTATTGTGATCACTTACTGTATGTCGGTGTTTTGTGTTTTCAAATCTTCTCTGAAACCACCGGTCCGATTTCAAAATAATGTAATGACCCTCTAACAAAAGTATTCAAGTCGGACGGTCCGCTCCGCTACACAAAATGTTCACCAGAGATTTAGAAAAATCCAGAAAACGACATCTTCCAAAAACCGCGAGCCGAATAATAAAATAAATTCACATAAAAGTGCCATTTGTGACTTTCTAACAAAATATGTCACATGGATGTTAGTTAGATTGGCCTTTTTCAAATGTGTACAGACGGTTCCGATCCGCTGCGCAATATGGTCTCCAGAATTAAAAATGGAAATATGATGAATTCTCCTTAACTACTGTCTCATTATCAAAATAAATTCACAAGAAAGAGTCTTTTGTGACCTTCTTATAAAATATTTGAAATCCATCTGATCTAAAATTTAAAAAAAGAAATCGTTAAATGACTTCCTCCTGAACCATTGGTCGGTTTTAATGAATAAATTCACATGAATGTTTCTTCATTGGAATGGAGCCGCGATTGTTCAGGCTGTAGCGTCGGGAGCTATCAATCCAGGGTTCGTGGACTCGAACCACGGCTCAACCATTCATTATTTCAAATGATTGTTAAAATTAAGTGAGACTCGCCCCCCCCCCCCCCATACCCACCCACCAATGGGCTAACTTGTGTATGTGGGAAAGAAGCTAGCTGCCTGGTAAGAATGTTGAATGAATGAAATACTGGTGCGCGAAAACAACGGAAACACTTAAGATGAATTAGCCGCCGTGATAGGACTTACGTACTGTTGAAAACGGCATTAAATTCCAACTAATCAATCCTTTAGTGGCCCTCTACCAAACATGTTCAAACCGGTTAGCTTCGCTGCAAAACATTGCCATAAGAGCCAAAGGGCAAATAATCCACTGGCGTCATTTCAAAACCCGATTTAGGACTGTCCTCTCTGTGAGTGTCAAAATCCCATTACTTAAATATATCATATGTCACTACTAGTTTAATTTCCAGTTTTACGCTCAAGTCTTTGTTACAAAGCTGAATCCAAACTATGAAAATGACGTCACGTCAGCAGTTTTACGTTATATAACGTTAGTCACTTTTGTTCATGTACATTTTTTCGAAATACGCCTCATAAATCAAGTTATGAGATAAGTAGAATGTCTAATTCATGTTTAACTATTATCGCTTTTTATAAACTCGTAAACAAACCTGAAAATGACGCTCGCCAAGGCTCGTGGCATATCATCTTAGTAAACTCGTTTGTTAAAAGTGATAATAAATAAACATTCATGAAACATCCTCTATATACCGTTTTTGTCGTTTTAGGCAAACTAGTTTTCCCTTTCGTCCAAGGATACATTATGTTTGACAACTGCTGTTACGGCGTTAAGCGAACTGCTCGTTTGCAATGGGCATGGCGTCATTTGTCCTGTAAACTCGCGTGCTATTCTCAGACCAGTCTTACTGTTATCTTAGTCTTCATTGTGTCTAGACAGTGACCGGTGATACAGGGATACCAAAGACAACTACCCACAGTGAGTTCTCAAGACGAACCTGTGCATTCACTGTCGGCTCAAATCTAGATGAGCCATGGATGTAAATTCTTATGAACAATCAAAGTACTCAGGACTACTGAAAGTCGGGCTCACATCAAAACACCAAAAATTAAATAAATCGCAGGGATACAAAGCAAATACATGGATAGTGGCGTGTAAAAGGTTACGACAAATGATAATGGTCAATATTCTGCTAATACAACATGAAAAAGAAACGGAGGAAATAGAAAAGGCGAGAATGTATCCCCTCTAATTGACCATAACCTGGACACATTACACAATAATACGAAAAAAAACCATGAATGGTTTTTTTCGCTTATAGTTAACGTGCGTGAGAATTTTTTTTTTTTTTTTTTCAATACCCATGAAGGTTTCTGAAATGAAACTGGAAAAAATCAATGGGGGCCGCCATTTTGGATATGTTTAAAATGCGGCCGGTCCGACGTATAAAACACAGTTTGAAAAATATTGTCGTCTAGTCAATCATTATTAATTCTAAATCGATGTTTAAGCTAATAAAAGAACTGCGTTATTTCGTGTGAACAGACAATTTTAAGAAAAAGCGAAAAATGCGTGGAACTGAGAATGAAATATTTTGTTCCAGTTTGTCAAAATAGCCGACTAGTACCGTACTAATCAAGGTGATCTAGACGTACGCCATTTATAGCAGCGCTTTACAGACACAACGAAAAATTGCAGTTTGAAATCTTAAATGTTACTGTATCCCGAATAATGACGACTTAAGACGTATCTGGTGAAATATTTAAATAGAAACAACTCCAATGTATCGTCTAAAGTGTTGGTAAGTAGGCCTAACATTATATTGTAGAGATGTCGGCAGTTTTCGCGAAAATCTTCAATCATGACTGTCGGACAACAAATTCTTCGAACTGACAAATATTCAAACACATTCTCATTTTCAACCATCTGATTACTTTTACAACCTGGACTACACTACATTTACATTACAGTTGGGAATTATGCAATAAGATATAGTGAAAGAGAGTGGGATACATTTTAATTTTAATGGTACTGTGGCAAATATACAGTGTAGCGAATCCGACTTGTTATAGTTATCCAAAGTTGTGTCCCTTTGTTTAATTAGATCCATTTGTAATATGTTAATAGGCAAAGCCTAGGTCGTGTGAAAGCAAGAACAAATTAATTAAGCACTGTCTGTCCCCCAACAAGAAACAAATTAATAGGCAAATTGCAGAAAGTTACAAAAACAGAATTTGAAAAACATATTGAACAAAACGAAACTTAGCATGCATTTTAGTTTAATTTGTACATATATATCTGTTTTATATTTTATTAGGTCAGGATTGTAACAGACTAAGATTTCCAAGGATGTTGATGGAAAACAACACTAGAAGGCATTGAAGAATGTTCTGATTTATTTTTTACAAATGCCAGTTATTTGTAAACTAGTAATACATATAATTGGAAACTGACTCTTACCATGGTTGATTGAATGACTTGCACTTAACATTACTTTCAATGGTACTTCAGTTCACCTAACATTTTGCCCTGGCTTTCTAGAATACTAAAATACTCCACAGTCCACACAACAATCTTCCAAGGCAGATGGCTAACTTTGCATGATCTGGCTGAATGTATAATCTTGAGACAATTTAAGATGAGAACACTATGCATACAGACTGAGAAAACTGTAATTTTTGACAAATATTTTCAAAAGTCCCATTTATAATGATGTATGTTGGAAAGGGTAAAGTTTAGCCCCTTGTCTGATGTAAATTACTTAATTTCTGTGACTAATCTGAATACATTGTCGGATTGGTGTAATTGATCCAAAATGAACATATCCAAAATGAACAATATGTTCCTATTCAACAATATGTTCACTTTGAACCCCTATCTCGTTTTCTGGTTTTTAATTTGTAAAACATGAAACAGCATCAGATTATTTGTTAATAAGTACCAGACTTAGTGTCAACAACTGATTATATATACATGTATCTGAAATATGTTGTTTGAAAAAAAGAAATGGATAATGAAAGATCTGATCAATATATTCAATATATATTTTATTGATAAAACAATAAACAGTATGTTTATAGCAAATAAAGAAATTATAAAATGTACAAACAGAGAAATGGATTTTCCAGAAGAATTTGCAATAATTTAACGAAAGCATCGTGGAACGGTTCCCAACAGATACTAACAAATAATTTAGAAATGAAGTTATATTTTTAAGCAAATTATTGATATAATAAATATCCTACCTTGAAATGAAGCTATGTCGATACAGAAACAGAATTGTTCGTCCTTTTCAGTTTTTAAATAATATCAGAGGCCAGTGTAGCGAACGATAACTTCCGTTGAAATATTTACAGTATAAATTCCATGAAATAACTATGACAGGTACACAAGAATAGTCGACTTACCCTTCATAAAGTCCTTGCAGTGAATGAAATCCATTTCTGACGAGTCAAACTATCTTTTCCTACCATTCCTGTCGTTTTCCTTTTGTTAACCGTGTATTACTTGCCTTACAATGACGTTACTTTCGTTGCAATGACGTCACATTTGGATGTGTTTACTTCCGGTTGAGAAAATATCATTTTAAAAATAGAAAAACGAGTGCAATTACACGCAAATTATCACGTGTCAGATTCCTTGTTTTCTTTCCTTTATCGAGAAGGAATTTAATTTAATTTTTCTGTCTAGTTCTTAGTATTTTTTTATTTGTCAAAACATACGAATATCGTGAATGCGGGTTTTACCGGTTACGAAATTTACGTTACGTAATTTGTCCGTCCAGTAAGACCGGAAGCAAAATGGCCGAAAAAAAGTGCTATGGGGTTGAGATTTGATATGTGAAAAACAGTAAGATTGTACTGAATTCTCGTTGTGTTCGTACGTGTAACCTATAGGCGTGCTTCGCTCGAGCCTTCGGCTCGAGCTTTCACACGTATAAACAACAAAAAGGAAAAATTAATTCTGGTTAGTACGGGTTTAAATATCCTATAAACTAAAGCCTTGAGATTTTTTAGAATCAGATACATGCATATATATTGTCATTGCTCACAATGCATACCCAGCCTGTTGTTTCTTTTCTTTATAATTTACCCTTTCCCACATACAATAAAGATGCAGCAGCCGACTTTGAAGTTATCAAGTCCGAAAGATCTAGATTCAGCTAACCAAGTGTTCAAAATAGCTAAATTAGCTATCGCTTGAGTCTACAGCAGTACAAAAACCACGGCTGTATTCATATTAAACTAACTAACCGAACACTAGGTCATGTGCTATTAAAAGCTATTATTAAACTGGTTGATCCAGTTAACAAAATCCTAGTGTAAATACTGGTGTATTGCTATTGCGATAGAGATGGAGACCCGTGTTATCGTCAAGCTTTTTTATAAATTGTCTATTAGTAATATATCTATTTATATTTGAAACTTATTTTCAACAATTGAGTATATATGATGGGTAAATCAACAATTTCTCTCATGTCACATTCTTTATGTATTAAAATCCAACAAGGGGCTTGTGAATTGTTCCCAACTTCACATGTAATCACATGAGTGTGGTATTTCAATGGTTAGATATTAAAAAAATTCTGATTATGTAAGATATGATTCAACATTGTGTAATCACACAGGAAACTTGTTATACTTGTGCTAAAATGACAAACATTTGTTTCTAGCTATGTTTTTAATTATATTTCAGGTATCAGGCCACTTAATTTGTGTTCGACCAAGCAAGAAAAACCAATTTCCTGTCACTGATATGGGTTATTTTAAATAGTAGACAACACCAGCAAGAAGACCTCTTGTAAGACGGCCAATTGAACTCAATGTCCCTGTACAGCTCGATACAGAAAAAGATAAAGGCGTTAATTCCCATCATGGAATGCGATACTGAGTCAAACCTGTCCTACACAGGCTACATTGGACCTCGTTTAGTGACCACTTATATACACATTACTAACATTTCAGAAATTTCTAAATTAGTTTTTGCTGGGTGATAAAATCATGGCTGTGAGAGGTTTTACTATAGCCGGTGATTTTTGTGCTAACATTCTAGATTTCATGAAGGGAAGGAAACAACTTTCATAAGCAGAGACAATAGAAACTTGATGGATCTGACAGCTACTGTCGGAGCATATTCATGTAGTGCTGGCAAATTTGTGATTAAAAAACTCTGAAAACAGAGCTTGGCATAATAGTCATTGGAAAGAATAAATACTATTCTTTTAAGGACAGCAGTATTCAGAGAATCAATGATTGAAGAGGACACTTTAGATCAGATAATTCTGATTAACACTGAAAGTGTTTCGTTTTTTATTCATGGACTCGTAATCATATGAAATAAATCCAATCATAGCTGTTATCATTTAACGCATGAAGCAAATAAACTGAAAAATAAGCAAATTCTTAAAAAAATTGTAGCATATCTATTAGCGTTTTCTCACATAAATCAGACTACAGCAGACCTATTTGAAAACAACTCTGCAAAAACCTGTGCAACATCTATCAAAGGCCATGTAATAATTGTATACAATAGAAAACATTATGACAAAAAGAGAAATTACTTGTCAGGATTTTCTGATTTTACAATAATGTTATTTAAAGTTATAACTTCATCATTTTAAGTCATCTGCATGTGGGACAGGGTTAAACACTTATACATGCTTGAACATATAGCTTTGGGGAAAAACAAATTATATTGTGACAAATGATAAATATAATTTGATGTTATTCCTGAAAAGAAAATATTTTTGGAAAGGAAGAAATTCATCATTATCAGCATGTTCTCCTTTTCCAACAATTTTCGAGAAAAAATTGGAATGCATCTCCTAATATAATATCTGTCCATAGAAAACTTTTAAAGGATGGAAGAATTTTTTCTAATAGGAGAAATTTCTCCTTCCCTACAATTATTCAAGAAGTTGTCTGCTACTCTTCCACAGCCAAGCATTACAAGTTTTGAGCATTTTAATTTAACCTGTTACCTTAACCCTTTCCCTCATATAGACGCTTTCTGACGCCTCTGCAGCAGACGGCTTTTTGAAAACATAGTGACAAAAGAAGAAATTGCACAAACGTGCAATTTCTCCTTTTGCCACAATGTTTTCCACTTTTTGTCATAGGTTATCCATTCAATTATGAAGATTTTCCACGTTTTGACAAAATACTTTCGAAGTCGTCTGCTGCAGAATTGTCGTATGAGGAAAAGGGTTAAAGTAAATTGTGTACATGTAAATTATTTTTAGATTCTTTCTTAGTTACCCTTTCCCACATACAGACGCTACATCAGAAGTAGTCTGTTAGTAGTAAAGGGTTAAACATTTTCTACATTTTGATGCTTTCTGACGCCTCTGCAGCAGACACATTTTGAAAACATTTTTGCAAATGGAGAAATTGCTTAAAATTGGCTATTTCTCCTTTTGCCACAATGTTTTCATCTCTATTAAATTAATTGAGATTTTCAGTATTTTTAGCCCACCTATGCAAGAAGTGCAAGGTGAGCTTTTGTGATCGCTCACCGTCCGTTTTCCTACAAATGACTTCTCCTCCTAAACCAATTAACCAAATTCAAAATAATTTTACAGGAATGTTCTTGGGTGGACCTCTTTTTAAACTTGTTCAAAGAATTCTATTCCATGCAGAACTTTGGTTGCCACGGCAACAAAAAAGGGGAAATTAACCAAAACTTAAAAAAAAATCTTGTCTGAAAGTAGAAGGCCGATGCCTTTGATATTTGGTATGTAGTATCATCTAGTGAACCTCTACCAAGATTGTTCAAATTATAACCCAGGGGTCACTTGTTTTTCATAGACTCATATAGGGAAAAAACTTTAAAAATCTTCTTGTCTAAGAATAGAGGGCCCAGGCCTTTAATATTTGGTATGTAGCATCATCTGGTTGACCTCTACTAAGATTATTCAAATTATAGCCCTGGGGTAAAAAATGACCCCATCCCGGGGGTCACTTGTTTTGTATAGACTCATAAAGGGGAAAAACTTAAAAAATCTTCTTGTCTAAAAGTAGAGGGCCCAGGCCTTTGATATTGGGTATGTAGCATCATCTAGTGGACCTCTATCAAGATTGTTCAAATTATAGCCCTGGGGTCAAAATGACCCCTCCCCTGGGGTCTATTGTTTTACATAGACTCATATAGAGAAACAACTTAAAAAATCTTCTTGTCTAACAGTAGAGGCCCCAGGTATTTGATACTTGGTATGTAGCATCATCTAGTAGACCTCTACCAAGATTGTTCAAATAATAGCCCTGGGGTAAACAATTAGCCCTCCCCGGGGGTCACTTGTTTGACATAGATAGGGGAAAAACTTTAAAAATCTTCTTGTCTCAAACTAGAAGGCCCAGGCTTTTGATATTTGGTATGTAGCATCATTACATATAGTGGACCTCTACCTAGATTGTTCAAATTATAGCCCGTGGGTCAAAATTTACCCCTCCCCAGGGGTCACTTGTTTTACATAGACTCATATAGGGAAAATACTTAAAAAAGTCCTCTTGTCTAAAAGATATTTGGTATGTAGCATCATCTAGTGAACCTCTACCAAGCTTGTTCAAATAATAGCCCTGGGGTCAAAAATGATCTCTCTCCGGGGGTCACTTGTTTTACATAGACTCATTTAGGGGAAAAACTTCTTTTCAAAAAGTAGAGGGGCCTGGCCTTTGATATTTGGTATGTAGCATAATCTAGTGGACCTCTACCAAGATTGTTCAAATTATAGCCATGGGGTAAAAAATGACCCCTCCCTCTGGTCACTTGTTTTACATAGATAGGGAAAAAACTTTAAAAATCTTCTTGTCTAAAAGATATTTGGTCATACCGTATGTAGCATCATCTAGTGCACCTCTACCAAGATTGTTCAAATTATAGCACTGGGGTCAAAAATGAGCCCTCCCCGGGGGTCACTTGTTTTTCATAGACTCATATAGGGGAAAAAAACTGAAAACTTTTTAAGTTTGATTAAATCAGGTGAGCGATATAGGACCATTATGGTCCTCTTGTTAATTATACATGTACATACATACCATATAGTACTTTCTCTTTACTTAACCCTTTCCAACCTGGAACAAATCTGCAGCAAACCACTTTGAAAACATTTTGGTTTTATTTTGGAAAATGTATTAATAGGAAAGTGTAATTATTTGATAGAGTAAACAAATTGTGACAAGGGGGGAAATTGTTCATCATGAACAATGTGTCCTTTTGTCACAATGTTTTTCAAAAATGTTCTTATGCAGAGGTAGCAGAAAGCATCTACATGTCGAAAAGGATTAATCCTTAACCACTTCCAGACTACTTCTGATGTATCCAATGAAATGAACAAATAAATTTCTCATGATGAATATTTTTTATTTTCCAACTAAGATTTGAATTAAATCTCAGAATTGCAATTTCTTATATTAAGATTTATCATGCTTTACTCAAGACTATGATCATTTTTAAGTAATCGCCTTCAAATTCCTTGTATGTGAAAATGGGTTAATAAATGCTTCTCTTATGCCATTTTGTGTGTAAAATATTTTCTTTCACAATATCTACAACAATTGAAGTTAAGATTTGAGCTTTAATGTTACACTTTTACTTTTCAGCTCACTTGTGCACGAAGTGCTCAATGTGAGCAATTGTGATCACATTTTGTCCTGCGCCTGCCCGTCGTCAACAATTGCCTTGTTAACACTCTACAGGCTACGTTTTGCATCAGATCTTCATGAAAGTATATTAGAACATTTATCTCTATCAGATCTTTGACAAGTTAGAATATGGGTCACATTGGGTCAGAAACTAGGTCGCTAGGCCAAATTGAAAGGAAATCGTGTTAACACTTTGGATGCTGCATTTTTAACTTGAGCACGTTCAAACCTTTTCAGATGATTGTCTTGATGATATGTAGTCCCTTTTTCAAATATTGGTCATGTCTTTTTAAAAACTAGGTCACTAGGACAAATTGAAGGAAAATTGAGTTAACATTGTAGAAGCCGAACTTTTGATTCAGCATCTTTAAATTGTGTCAGAATGTTTCTCAGAATAATATCTAGGTCAAGGTCGAAAATGAGTCGTGCCTGATCAAAAACTAGGTCACTAGGTCAAATTGAAGGAAAAAGTTGTTAAAACTCTGGAGGCCGCATTTCTACTATGAGCAAATTGAAACTTTTTCAAAAGGATTGTCTTGATGATATCTAGTCCATGTTCGAATATGGGTCATATCAGGTAAAACAAAAAATAGGTCACTAGGCCAAATACAGGAACATCTTGTTAACACTGGAGGTTGCATTTTAAATATTTGTCAGAATAATTGTCTTGATGTGTTTTGCATTAGAAATCATTCAGGTGAGCGATCTAGGGCCATAATGGCCCTCTTGTTTAAAGATCAATTTCAAACCAAAGGCTCAATGTGTTCCATTGTTATCACTCACTGTACGGCGTACGTCAAACGGTCAAATATTCTCTGAAACTGCTGATGCGATATTAACCAAACTTGACATGAATGTTACTTTGGTGAACCTCGTTAAGAATTGTTATACCATTTATATTCTACCTATAAATTGGTTTGCTGCGATTTCAGAATGAGGTGGAAATTGCAAAACTTTAAAAATTGTTCTCCTGTGAATCCGCTTCTTCGAATTCCAAGATGTTCTATGGGTGACCCTCTACAAAATGGTTCAAGACATATTGATTGGGTGAAAAGGGTAGTCTCCAAGTGGCATCAGAAAAGGGCTGGAATAATCGTCTGTTTTAGGGATAGAATTAAGCCGAAATGTTACCCCCTACAATATTTGTTCCAGCCTTTCAGACCGGTTTTAAAAGGTAGTCGCCAGGTGACATCAGAAAAGGGCTGAAAAGAAGAAATTACCCAACGACCCCCGTCTAGTCAAATACTTTTAAAAATCAACTGTAATTGCCAAATTATGCTGTTTAATTTTAAGTGTTTTTTCGTAAATAGGTAGCACCTATAGATATATTATTCCTGTGTTTACATACGACGTGAAACCTTGCATAGAAGAAAGTCGATTCGCTTTACTCCGCTGTATGAATTATTAATTCCTTTGAGGTTATTGCCTATATACAGGTAACTTTCTTTTATAAAAACCCAACATATTGGCTATATTTTGGCGGAATATTTATTTATCCAAGAGGGAAAGAGAAAACAAGGATTGAAATCGGACCCTTCCGTCAATACTGAGCATGATTACATGTATGTGACTCGAGTGTCTCCGGTTATCTCACGGAAGTAACCGAATAACATCTATTGAATCAAAACCATACATATTCTAGTTTCCAGAGTTGTTCACACAATATATTTGCCTATTTTGAGTGTTCAATAAGAATTGGTAAAGTATTTTACAGTGCGTACACGTTTTGTTTGCGACTGTTCGGTCAACGTCCGTTAAAATAGTTTCGGCCGCAATAGTCCGGTTTAATTGCTTCGCCATTGAACCCGAGTAACTAGTAATGCTATGCCAAATCGCGTACTGAAGCAGTAAGACGAATTGATCATTGCTCTGCAAGGTCAATCTAAACGTATGGATTTTCTCTCGTACCCATGTTATCGTATTGAAATGGACAGCGTTTGTAAGAAGTTTAACTAATTATTCTGCAGAGTCAGATGAGGACTGCGCGAATGTATTCTATTATATACTGAATCTACAATGGTTGCCAATGTCTAACAGTTGCTTTTGTAGGGCAGCGATCAATTATGCTATTACGAGTGTGTAATATAATTGAATTAACCCTTTCAAACATACAACAAATCTGCAGCAAAATATTTTGAAAACATCTCAACAATCATTTGGAAAATCTCCCTAAATGAAGACATAATTATTTAATAGAGTTGAACACATGGTGACAAAAGGGTCACCATAAAGTGTCTATATGAGGGAAAGGGTTACGATTGTGTAAATAATTAATAATTGACTTAACCGGAAATTTGATATACATTTTTCCGCCTAGCGAATATCTGATATTTCATCTGAACGCGTTAATATTTATTCAGAGTTAAACACGTTGTAGTAAGTGTCCATTGTTTCAGTAAATAAGGGTTAAGTAGCTAATAAAAACACTTGCGCGAAAACAGTCTTGTCTTTTTCCCAATGAGATTAAGATGCCGAATAACATTAACTTAATCGATTTAATAAATCTTAATCATTTCCTGCATAGAACAAATCTGCGACAGACTCTTTTAAAAAGTCCACAAATTTGGAAAGTAAAAAACATTGTGGCAACTTAAGAAATTGCTCGTTTTGAGCAATTTCTCATTTTGTCACATTGTTTTCAAAAGTCGTCTCTTGTCTTTAAACATAAACGTATATGTTTAACCCTTTCTCACATACCTGCAATTCTGCAGCAAACGACTTGAGAACATCTCAGCAATAAAATGGAAACTCTCTAAAATGAAAGAACAATTATTGAATAAAGTTTAAAACCATATGACAAAGGGTGTCTGCTGCATTGGCGCAACAAAACGTCTATATGTGGGAAATGGTTGGCCTCTAACCCGCTGTAGTATTGCAACAGTCGTCCTCACTTTTGTTTTTTAACAGGAACGTATATGTTTAACCCGTTGACACATACAACAATTCTGCAGCAGACGATTTGAGAACATCTCAGCTCACTAAATTCAGAGTTGTATTTTCACGGATAAGGTTATCTTCTCATCAACTAAGAATAGAAACAGGAAGGTATGGCAATGGTAGAATTGAGCGCAATTTGCGTATTTGTACCTTTTGCAATACTTGTGATATCGAAGATGAGTATCATTTTATAATTGTATGCCCATCTTATATGGATATACGGAAACAATACATTCGTCAGTATTTCTATGTTAGACCGAGTGTATATAAATTCACTGAACTTATGTCTTCTCACAAAAAAACAGTTTTGTGGAATCTTGGTAAATACATGTATCATGCCATCCTATTAAGACAAGCTAATGTCAACACTGTTATATGACTATAATTTTGGTTGTTACCTGAAATAGAGTTCCAGACATATATTTGTTTATGCGTGATGTTTGGTTCACCCTCCAAATATAATGTTGCTTCAGTGTATTGATTGGTTGAGTTGTGCTGTGAAGATTCGCAGCAGGGCTCAATTATCAATATACTTAACTATTATCACTAGGATTTGAATCGAATTATTATCATTTTGACTATATATGTTATACTATTATTATTACTAGCTTAAACATACTGCTGAAATTATGTCACGTTGATATCTAAAATGTATATACACTTATGATGTAACTAGAAACATGTATGTTTACGTTACGAAATAAAGAAATTTGAATGCTTGAATCCTTGAATCTAAAAATGAAAGGACAATTATTGAATACAGTTTAAAACCATATGACAAAGGGTGTCTGCTGCAGAAGTGCCACACAACGACTATATGTGGGAAATGGTTGACCTCTATCCCGCTGTAGTACAGTCGTCCTCACTCTTGTCTTTTTACAGGATAGTATATGTTTAACCCTTTCCCCCATACAACAATTCTGAAGCAGACGACTTGAGAACATCTCAGCAATAAAATGGAAACTCTCTTAAATGAAAGAACAATTGAATAAAGTTTAAAACCATATGGTGTCTGCTGCAAAGGTGCCAGAAATCGGCTGTTCAGTGTTCAGGACTAATCTGTATTGAATGTTGATAAATGAGAATCGAATAATGTAGAGTAAAATGTTACTACACGAATATGCGTGCTGATCTCGGTCTACATTGTGGTCTAAAGTTTAGTTTAGGTCGTGCCTAATATAAAACTCTTACAGGGGAATGTGGGTTAATGAAATAATTCGACATCATGGCATATCAACTGACACTAAATGGATAATTACGGCCAACGTTTGTTTTACAATTAAGTTATTTGTTAACATAATTAAATTATAGATATACACTTCAACTGACGCTAAATGGATAATTACGGCCAACGTTTGTTTTACAATTAAGTTATTTGTTAACATAATTGAATCATAGATATACACTCTGCTAAATGTTACATTGGTAAAGAGCCGGCCATGTGATCGGAAGATTCCGGTTCTAATTCATTGAGAGCGGGACCTCTATTTGGGAATACTTCCAAACGATAGAAGTTGGATTGCTTGAATATAGCAGGGGAAGCAATAATCGAGGCTTGTTTCATAATCGATGTGAAATAAATGAGACGTGTTGAGCGATTTGGGTTCTTAATGCATCGACACAGTCTCATCACAGTCTTTATCGTCCGCTGCTGTGTTAACCATACCTGAATGCACCTTCTGATACATAAAGAGCTGGCCGTGTACCTCCACTAGATGTATGTCTTTAAATGATATCAACGCGGAGTGTCATTAAGACCTGTAATCACTAGACACGGCCCAAATGAGCCGTTCCACGAGAAACCCAATAGTATGGCCTCTGCGTAATGTAACGACCCAGATCAGCCTGCGCAATCCACACATAGTAATCCCCGCTGACACATTCCGTCTTAGGAGAATAGAGGGATAGATAATGACTCCCGAAACAGAACATCCACATGGGGCGAAAAGTGTCTGTCCGGGTTAGCCTGCACAATGTTGCTTTTCTCGTAACTCTGCTCAAATCAGTTTAAATTGTCTATATATACTACATGACAGAAGGGGTAGGTCAGGAGTGTGTTCGGATTGTCTATAAACTACACGACAGAATGGGGTAGGTCAGAAGTGAGTTCGGATCGTCTATTAACTTCACCACAGAAGGGGGCAGGTCAGGGATTTATTCAGATTATCATTCAGGGATGTATTCAGATTATCATTAAGGTTAGACACGGCCCAAATCAGTTTAAATTGTCTATAAACTACACGACAGAAGGGGGTAGGTAAGGAGTGTATTCGGAGTGTCTATAAACTACACGACAGAAGGGGGTAGGTCAAAAGTGTATTCGGAGTGTCTATAAACTACACGACAGAAGGGGGTAGGTCAGGATTGTATTCGGAGTGTCTATAAACTACACGATGGAAGGGGTAGGTCATGGGGGGTGTTCGGATTGTCTATAAACTACACGACAGAAGGGGTAGGTCAGGAGTGTGTTCGTATTATCTATAAACTACACGACAGAATGGGTAGGTAAGGAGTGTGTTCGAAGTATCTATTAACTACTAGACATAAGGGGGTAGGTCAGAAGTGTGTTAGGATCGTCTATAAACTACACGACATAAGGGGTAGGTTAGGATTGTGTTCGGATTCTTTATGAGACTAAACACGGCCCAAATTAATTTAAATTGTCTATAAACTACACGACAGAATGGGTAGGTAAGGAGTGTGTACAAGACAGAAGGTGTTAGGTCAGTAGTGTCTTCGGTTTGTCTTTAAACTACACGACAGAAGGGGTAGGTCAGGAGTGTGTTCGGATTGTCTATAAGACTAGACACGGCCCAAATCAGTTTAAATTGTCTATAAATTACACGACAAAAGGGGAAGGTAATGAGTGTGTTCGGATTGTCTATAAACTACACGACAGAATGTCAGGTAGACAATGCCCAAATCATTTTTGATTGTATATAAATTACACGACAGAAGGGGTAGGTCAGGAGTGTGTTCGGAGTGTCTATAAACTACACGACAAAATGGGTAGGTCAGGGGTGCGTTCGGAGTGTCTATAAACTACACGATGGAAAGAGTAGGTCATGAGTTTGTTCGAATTGTCTATTAACTACTCGACAGAAGGGGGGAGGTCATGAGTGTGTTCAGATTGTCTTTTAAATACACGACAAAAGTGGTATATAAGGAGTCTGTTCAGATTGCCTTTAAACTACGACAGAAAGGGTAGGTCATGAGTGTGTTCGGATTGTCTATAAACTACACGACAAAAGGGTTAGGTCATGAGTGTGTTTGGATTGTCAATAAACTACTCGACAGAAGGGGTAGGTCAGGAGTGTGTTCGGATTGTCTGTAAACTACACTACAGAATGGGTAGGTCAGGGTGTGTTCTGATAATCTATAAACTACACGACAGAAGGGGTGAGTCAAGAGTGTCTTCGGTTTTTCTTTAAACTACATGACAGAAGGGGGTAGGTCAGGAGTGTGTTCGGATTGTCTATAAGACTAGACACGGCCCAAATCAGTTTAAATTGTCTATAAATTACACGACAGAAGGGGAAGGTAATGAGTGTGTTCGGATTGTCTATAAACTACACGACAGAAGATCTAGGTCAGGGGTGTGTTTGGATTGTCATTACCACTAGACAATGCCCAAATCATTTTAAATTGTATATAAATTACACGACAGAAGGGGTAGGTCAAGGGTGTGTTTGGATTGTCATTAAGACTAGACACGGCACAAATCAGTTTTAATTATCTATAAACTACACGACAGAATGGGAATGTTAGGAGTGTGTTCGGAGTGTCTATAAACTGCACGACAGAAGGGGTTGGTCAGGAGTGTTTTCGGATTGTCTATTAACTACATGTTAGAAGGAGTAGGTCATGGGTTTGTTCGAATTGTCTATAAACTACACGACAGAATAGGTAGGTCATGGTGTGTTCGGTTAGGTCATGAGTGTGTTTGGAGTGTCAATACACTACTCGACAGAAGGGGTTGGTTAGGAGTGTGTTCGGAGTGTCTATAAACTACACGACAGAAGGGGTATGTCAGAAGTGTGTTCGGAGTGTCTTTAAACTACACGACAGAATAGGTAGGTCAGGGTGTGTTCGGAGTGCCTATAAACTACACGACAGAAAGGATAGGTCGGGAGTGTGTTCGGAGTGTCTATAAACTACACGACAGAAGGGATAGGACAGGAGTGTGTTCGGATTGTCTATAAACAACACGACATAAGGGGTGGTTCAGGGGTATGTTCGGATTGTCTATAAACTACACGACAGAAGGGGTGGATCATGTGTGTGTTCGGAGTGTCTATAAACAACACGACATAAGGAATAGATCGTGAGTGTGTTTTGATTGTCAATAAACTACACGAATGAAGGGGCATGTCAGGAGAGTGTCTATGAACTACACGACAGAAGGGGTAGGTCAGGAGTGTTTTCGGAGTGTCTATAAACAACACGACAGAAGGGGTAGGTCAGGAGTGTTTTCGGAGTGTCTATAAACAACACGTTAGAATGGGGTAGATCAGGAGTGTGATCGGATTGTCTACAAACTTGGGTAGGTCTATTCGTATTGTCTATTAACTGCATGACAGAAGGGTATGTCAGGGGGGTGTTCGGATTGTCTAATAACTACACGACAGAAGGGGAAGGTCAAAAGTGTGTCGGAGTGTATATAAACCACACGACAGAATGGGTAGGTCAGGAGTGTGTTCGGATTGTCTAATAACTACACGACAGAAGGGGAAGGTCAAAAGTGTGTCGGAGTGTATATAAACCACACGACAGAAGGGGTAGGTCAGGAGTGTGTTCGGATTGTCTTTAAACTACAAGACAAAACGGGTAGGTCATGAGTGTGTTCGGAGTGTCTATAAACTACACGACGGTATGGGTAGGTCAGGGGCGTGTTCGGATTGTCTATAAACTACACGACAGAAGGGGACAGGTCAGGGGTGTCTTCGAGTTGTCTATAAACTACACGACAGAAGGGGGTAGGTCAGGAGTGTTTTCTGATTGTCTATAATTTATACGACAGAATGGGTAGGTAAGGAGTCTATAAACTGCAGACGGAAGGGGTATGTCAGGGGGGTGTTCGGTTTGTCTATAAACTGCACGACGGAAGGGGTAGGTCAGGGGGTGTTCGAATTGTCTATAAACTACACGATAGAATGGGTAGGTCATGAGTGTGTTCGGATTATCTATAAACTACACGACATACCGGGTAGGTAAGGACTGTGTTCGGAGTATCTATAAACTACACGACAGAATAGGTATGTTAGGTGTGTGTTCGGATTGTCTGTTAACTACACGACATAATGGGTATGTCAGGAGTGTGTTCGGATTGTTTTTTAACTACACGACATAATGGGTATGTCAGGAGTGTGTTCGGAGTGTCTTTTAACTACACGACAGAATGGGTATGTCAGGAGTGTGTTCGGAATATCTATAAACTACACGACGGAAGTAGTAGGTCAGGAGTGTGATCGTAGTGTCTATAAACTACACGACAGAAGGGGGGCAGGTCAGGTGTTGTCTTTAAACTACACGACAGAATGGGTAGGTCAGGAGTGTGTTCGGAGTATCTATAAACTACACGACAGAATGGGTAGGTCAGGAGTGTGTTCGGAGTATTTATAAACTACACGACAGAAGGGGTAGGTCAGGAGTGTGTTCAGAGTATCTATAAACTACACGACAGAATGGGTAGGTCAGGTGTGTGTTCGGAGTATCTATAAACTACACGACAGAATGAGTAGGTAAGGGCAGTGTTCGAGTGTCTTTACACACCGAGCAATAGAACGTATGTCGAATCCACCAATCAAAATACCAAATTGTAATATGCTTACGCCTGAGTGTTCGGTGCTTAAGGACAGTCTGATTACATACACCCTGTATTATTTTCAACCGTTATCATTTTTTTTTACACCGACGAAAATAGTATACATGTATATCAACGCTTTCCAACATTTAGACGCTTTTATACGACTTTGGTGTCAATATGTTTTCAACTGTATTAAATTATTACATTTTCATTCATTGAGGTTTTGTATACGTCCAAGTCGTTTGTAACAGAATGGTGTGGGCAAAGGGTAGAATTGATTGATTTAAGTCATACCACAACAGTAATCCAAGCAAAAATCTGTCCAACCAACTGGTTGCTTTTCCACATAGTCATTTAGCCCATAGGTGCAAGACGAATGACGCTTGTCACAATGGCTTTTGTCAAACGACGACATGTTGACCGAGCTGGGGTTCGAACTCACAATCCCTGGATTGACAGCCCGCGTCGCTACCGACTGAGCTACCGGGGCTCGCCTAACTTTATAGAAGCAACTTACATACTTATATAATTGGTTTCGTTGGCATTCGACTAGATATCGAACAGGGAAGATCCTGATCACACTGCGCTGAAAAATGTGAGAAAAGGAAAAAATGCTTAAAATGAGCAATGTCTCTTGTATTTATAAAATAAGCTGGGTGTTGACAGGCTATAATAGTGGAGATTACGTTCACCTTTTGACACAATGTTTTCAAATATATTCAATAGTTCAATGCCAATATAAACAGATTTCCATTTGTTTGCATATCCTTTTAAAAGTCGTCTGTTGTATGTAAGAAATGTTAATTCAATTTACAAATTAAGCTGGGGTTTTCATACGATAACGAGTTTTATTGGTGGGAAGTCAAAGGTCGTCTGCTACAAGGGTGTCATATGTCGTCTGTATAAGAGAGAGTGTACTCCACGTGATAAAGACAGCGTAACGACAACGTGCATGTCATTACCAGAATGGCTGACAACAGTGAAAGGTTTCTCTTGTTGATAATTTGTGTGTCTGGATTAAACACAGGTAAACATTTTCATACACAATGGAATCATGACAACACGAAGTCGAAAGGGACACATAACTTACTTCGAACTATCGACGTGTTTGAGTGGTCGCTCGTTTATGTTCAATTAGTGAATGCATGTTTAGCTTCGTAATCCATTTATACTTAACCCTTTCAGCGCCGAATTGTTTAAAGTAGACTCTTCCATGTTCAAACTCGGACGAAACTATTTTCATGTTATAGGATTGTTGGAATATATTTATAACTTACAGCCAAACAATGCCTATTTCAGGTGAGACAGCTCGTTACGAGCTGCCTCACCTGAATCTGTATTGTTTGCAAAAAGCTCAACATTGCCTTTGGCGCTGAAAGAGTTAAGCGTGTATTGTTAAAAACAAGCCATTTATAAAAACGTATAACGAAAACAGCAAAGTGATAGTACTTATGAGTAGTCCAAACTGCTGCTACGCTGTTTTAAAAAAAACCCAGATATTTCCATGAATTGGTTCGAATTAAAAGATATATTCGTATGCTTCCATGGTCGAGTTATCGAGAGTCCACTGGACATTTTTGTGGCCTCTGTAAAGGACGACAATTTGAATATATTGTGAAAAAGTTGAAATTGCTGTTCACTTAACTAGTCTTAATGGCCCGTTGACTTTATAGAAGGGATGGGAACGAATAGTCTAATATAGTGAACAGAGCATGCCCTGAACATACTGGATCTGGAGCGAACGTTACATGTCCGTTTTAATGATTGTTATATTGTTGTTGTTGTTGTTGTTGTTGTTGTTTCAGTGTATTGTTACACCGTGTGTCCTGAGGGGTATTGTAGACATTCGAATGGGTGCTACCTTGTCGTGGGATTGCAGGTATCCTGGATTGACGCCAGAGTAAGTTGACCGGACGACCGAGTAAATTCTCATCAACCAGTTTAACACTTTGCTTGGCAAAGACGACTTCTTTAAACAGTAGGAGTCTTATATAATATAAATCATGGTAAAAGGGAACACAAGCAATTTTTACTTTTTCAACAATGCTTATAAAAAATGTACTTCCAAAGTTCATGTTTTTACAATAGTTTTCTACGATGTTTTCAAAGAATACGATTCTAAAACCACCATGCAACAAGTATGGTCAATCGACACTCATTGTCAACGTTGAACATGAAAACACATTTCATTTCGAAGAAACGACATCGGTTTTCGCATTAACGTTCATGAATATGTAGACTAAGATCAGACTGTACGAATGTGTAGACCGATATTAGTCTACATAGTTCGTAATGACTGTTCATCCTTGTGTATAGTAGGATATGCAAATGTTGTAAAAAGTCGCATATGAGCAAATATTGAAAGTGTTAAAGCTCGAAAACAGAGAAATTATAAAAGTGGATAGTGGTTCAGATGTTTAGACCTTGTCTCATAATCCATAGGTCTGGGGTTCAAACCCTGTTATAAGAGGGGTCGGCCATTTGGATGTTCTCCACCCCCAAATAGACCTGTGCACGATCGTGAAAGCCCACCGCCATATTATTCAAACTCTTCTAGTTTAGAATGTAAAAAGTCCTGAATACTAAGAAGGAGCACATCGGAAAAATCATAAATGTTGTGAATATAAAAAAACAATCAATTACAAATTGAATGAGTATTAATATTAACAATTCAAGTGAATTGGATTGTAGTCACGTTTAAGCCCTTTCCATAAGCAGCATACTAATTTGAAAACATATAGGCAACACTGGAATATGTCTATAAATGATTTCTTATTTGGGTTTTACGCCGTTTTCAACATTATGGCAGATACGGCGACTATTCGCTTATTCGTGATCCCTGGGTAAACACACCAGTACTTGTGCCTTGCCCAAAGGTCCTCCACCATGACCACCGTGACTGGGGATCGACCCCGAGACGCCCCGTTCAAAATATCCGATGCTAACCATTCGGCCACGGCGGATTCCTGTCTATAAATAGAACCCTAATTATTAAATATATCTGAACACAGTGTGGCATTATGAGCACTCTATCTGTTTGCAACAATGTTTTCAAGGGTCATCTGCTGCTGGTGCGTCTAAATGTTGTACATGGTATATTGATACAACTGCCTTGTCGGTACTTGCAAATCTTACATAAATGATCCAGTGCATTAGAAAAGGTACAAGTTGTCATTTCTGAACAGTTTAGATTATCTTGACCACCCGCTCAGTCTTATCAGGGTCTACACAAGTTGATAGAATATTCTAACTGTGCGGATGCTCAGGCTCTTCTTGACTAAACTGTTCACAAGAGCCAACCTTTATCTGTTCTCTTGCACTGGGTCAAAGGCGGTTGTCCACCTTTTGTTTAACGTAAAAGCCGCGTCGTCGCGTATGTGAACAGTCAATACTCGGACACGTCTGTTTATATACACCCAATCTCTCTCGAGACTTCACCGTCGACATGTTACGAATCTGTACATGTGATTTATATTAGAATGTAGAAGTGTAGCTCTACAAGTAAGACGTCCCGCGAGAAAACCAACATTGTGGACCGTCTGCATAATGCATCGACCCGGATCAGCCTAAGCATGCCACACAGGCTTACCCGATTAGACACGTTTCGCCACCTGTGGATTTTCTGTTTCATGAATCATTACTTTATACCTCCATCCCCCTGAGACGGAATGTGTTGGCCCGGATCAGTCTGCGCGGACTGCGCATGCTGATCTGGGTCAATACATTACGCAGAGACCATACTGTTGGTATTCTTGCGGGACGGCTCAAGTGTCATTTACTGGTACATCTATGGTATCTCATAACGGATTCACGACATACTACCTTTTGTCTAATGCGTATCAATGATTTCTTTTAGATTTACTGCACAACGCTTGGTGGAAAGTTACTATCAATTACATCTGAAGAAATGCACAGTGCTGCCGAGGGAGCGTTGAGACGATCTATTGGTGAATATGACAATACTTGAATTAAACCATGCCCGCATATGTCGCTTTTTGACGCCTCTGCAGCACCCGTCTTTTGAATAAACAAATATATGTATAAACAAAAAAATACGTCACGTTATAAAGTGTCAGGTTTCTTTTTTGGCTGAGTATAGGCGCATCAAAGCTTTAGAAAAGGGGCGTTTTGCATGTTCTAAAATCCTTATTTGTTCATATAACCCTATGTTGTAGGTACTCATAAGAATCATCTCAGTGAGACGAATATTTTGAGTACCCACCTCGTAGGGTTTGGTGGGATAAAAAGAAAAATATTGTGGGGAAAAGAGCTGTATACTCCTCCTTATCTTGACATATGTGTGAATCATTTGTTTACTTTCTGGTCACAGGCATTGCTACTCCGGGTAAGTTTTGGTTGGACATCACCGATATTCTAAACCCACGTGACTGGAGAGAGATGACCGGTCGTAGCAGCTTGACCTACACGAACTGGGATCCACTTGAATTATTTAAGAACCAGACGGACAACCTGAATTGCGTGTCAATGTCGGAAGAACGTGAATATTTTTGGACTACAGAAGATTGTGGGGAAAAACTGAACTTCGTCTGCTACTCTTCTGGGTAAGCAACGTAAGTACTTCGTTCATGTCGTTGTGTGATTGAGTAAGCAATACAACTACACGTTCTTGTTTGTTGTGTGATTTGTTAAGCAATACAACCACACGTTCTTCTTTGTTGTGGGATTGGTTTAACAATACAGCCACACGTTCTTGTTTGTTGTGTGATTGAGTAAGCAATACAACCACACGTTCTTGTTTATCGATAACTTTAAATTAGGTAGGAAACACCTGCTCGGAGATGTCGTTAGAGACCGTATTGTTCCTCAGCTTGTAAGTATTTTCCATCGAAAATGACCAACAAGTCTTGCATTAAGCATACTCTACTTTCACTTTCAAACAAGGTCAAAGTACTAAAAATTATCAAATCAATAATTTCAGTTGCATCCTATACACATTTCCCGTGAAGTTAAACTCAATGTCATATAGTCAATGCATTCTGGTGAAGGTATACACGTATTTCGTCGCAAACAAAGGACTACATGTATTTCGCATGGTCGCGGATGTATTGGGCGTAATTTGGCATTAAGGCCGTTCCATCTTAAACCGTAAATAAGGAAATTGATCACCGGAGATTTTGAAATTAATGGCAACTACCTACCTGTCTGTGTTTATGTCATGCTCTTTCACCAGAGACTTCTAGGATACGTCGACGACTTGGTGTCAAACGGGGAAGACCCTGATTATTTTCTATAGATGAGAACCGGATTTTCATTGGTTGCAAAGTCTTAGAGGAAGTGTTTAAAGCAAAAATAACATTATTATAATACAGTACGTGGATTATGTTGCTGTAATCAATATAAGGTTGTTCATACTGTGTTTAAGTAAACTAACTTAATATGAGCCGTACCGCGTGAAAACCAACATTGTGTACTCTGTGTAAGGTATCGAACCGGATCAGCCTTGGCATGCCGCGCAGGCTTACCCGGATAGACACTTTTTCGCCTTCTGTGTATTCTCTGTTTCAGGAATCATTACTCTATACCTCTATCCCCCTGAGACGGAATGTGTCGGCCCGGATTAGCCTGCGCGGACTGCGCATGCTGATCTGGATCGATACATTACGCAGAGGCCATAATGTTTGTTTTCTCGCGGGACGGCTCAATTATCTTACAGGATATTTTAGTAACTATTAGCAATGCCAAAATGTTGTTAATGTTATAGTGTTGACCATGACCTTTGAGAAAAGATGGATGTTATTATCACATTGCCGTATTTTCATCAACTTTGTGATTTGTTTTATCATATACAGTCAAACCTGTGTTAAAGACCACCTTTGTATAGCAATTCCCTGTCGGTAGCAACCACACTTTTTCCCAATTACTCATTTACTGCTTAAATGATTCTGCAAGTAAAGACCACCTGTGAATAAAAACTGTTTGTTCTCGTCCCATGGGTGGTCTTCTAACACTGATTCGACTGTAAATATAATATTAAACCGCACAAAATATACCGGAACAAGTACATGTATTATAAAAAGAAACAAAGAATCACTTTTTTACACTAGTTCAATTGCAACACCGTTTCAATTCATCATGGCAATATTTAACAATGTAGATATCGACATGATGAATGCAAGCTGGTTATCAAATAAACTAGTGTCGTAAAGTGATTCTTTTATAGTTTATAATTTTATATGTATGGGCCACACTCTACTCGATTTTGTAAGTCCAATATGTCTAGTTATGCTTGATATACCTGTCGTGTTCGTATGACGAATATTGACGTCGTATTATATATACATTGTGTATAGCGAAGTGAACGATACCTATATTTTATGGTGTTCTTCCGTTAGCGCCATCGTTGTTTCGTTGTTTCGCACTTTCACATCGTGTTTTAGGGGGTGATATTAATATCGTACTTTCGCATCGTGTTATCGTGGTTTCGCATCGTGTTATCGTGGTTTCGCATCGCGTTTTCGTACTGTCGCCCCAGGTCGAAACCGCGAAACAACGATGGCCTTAATAAAACACCGTAATATTTGGTTCGATAAAAGTAGATAAAACTTCATGATAATTGACATATTTGTACAAAGGTCGGGTTATTTTCGGGGGAAGGGTTGAGATAGCATCACGGAACCGTTGTCTAAATGTCGTATGTTGGAGTTAACAATATTCAACAATTATTTTTTTGTTTTCAGAACTGAAATAGATAACAGATATAACTATCGCTATCGACATCGACAACAACCTGATGAAGATTCCGTGATTGAATGTTGAATTACTCATATATTTAACCACATATATGATTCAGAATTGAATGGTGATTTACGTTTTGCATATAATTATCTACATGTATTAACAATATTGCTGAAAACTTTATGCCGTAACTGCAGGTTTAAACCGACTTACAAGTCAGGTAGAGGATAGGGAACTGCGTATCGACTCTATCAACAGATTCAATAATAAGGCCATTTTTTACAAGAAGACTACTGACTTACATAAAAGGTCAGAAATCTATTAAAGGTTGTATGACGGATGTACCAGCTCACGGAAAAATATTTAATGGTGGATATATTAGTTAGTTTTACAGACACTGCGGAATCATTTTCTAAGTATGCATGGAAACGACGCGTTCGTAAAGCAAAAATGTTAAAATCAGTCTATTGTGAAACTCTGTAAAATACGTAATTTAAACAAATATGCGCATATTATTTCAGAATGTTTCCATTTTTATCAGGTGAGAGAGTAGTAGCTTAACACTAGGTTACCATACACCAAAGAAATTCCTTCTTTATTTCAATGTAAATTGACGAGTTTCAGTCCTCAATTGTTACACTGTCTAAGTTTCTCATGTAGAACACCATATATCATTGGAAAGAGGTACCTCTAAGCTTTAAACAATCCAAAGAAAATGGGGGGGGGGGGGGGGGGGGGGGGGGTCATGCTTTATGCAAGAAAGAACTCACCAGGCGAAAATGGTTACCGTCATTTTAGACCAAATCTGGCCCGGACAAAACCGGACGAACGTTTCATTGTGTAGAACTGCGAGTTTTACAGATGTGTATTCACATGTGTAAGAACCACAGTATCTGCATATGAATAGCAATAAAAAGGTAATGTTGATACTGTAATATCAACACATCACAACCAGTACTTGAATTATTGAACATCGCACTCGTAATGTCGCTATGATCTAACTGTATTTGTTGTTTATTGTATCATATTATGCATGTATATATTATAGTTTATCTTGATGTTAATTAATCTCTCATGAGGAGGATGAATGAATACATGAATAAATATAACTGATATGTATATATTTGACTCAGTTGTCATTGAGCCGTGACTGCAGCTTATTAATATTGTTCACGATGCGTAAATGAATTAAAATAGTAAAATAGTTTCGAAATCAAGAGCGATGCCCTATAATTTTCGCAATTTCGACAGGCGACAATGTGATAAGTGGCTTTAACTTATTGTTCTGTGAGAACGAGAACCGAATTCCCGACGTGAGATATTTCACAGAGGCGTGCGTGTATTTACCCTTTAATGCGTACAACAAATCGGCAGCAGTCGACTCTGAACACACGAAGAGATAAAACTTGGAATATCTCTAGAAATGAACCTATATAATGTAAGGTAGTGTTGAAAATGTTGTGACAATAGGAGATGCTAATGTTTGGCAATTTCTCCTTTTGTCACAATGTTTCCAAAATTCGTTTGCTACAGATGGCGTCAAAAATGTGTCTGCATGTGGGACATGAGTTAACATGTATTATGTCTCGAATTCTAAATATTCTGTATTTATACATGTATAAGACAGACGACGATGCCCGTTGAAGAGGAGAGTAGTTCAGTAGCCTGAACAGGATTCTGTAAGAACAGTATTTACATTCAGTTAAGTTTGTGAATATATGCACATAACTTCTCTATAACAGCACGCACACAAGTTCTGGCTAGGTGTAAACGTCTTAATTAGATTCAGTCGAGTCATTTCTTTCCATGCGGTTAGATTCTTCTTTGGAGCTCACTGATGTGGATCGAGTTTCCGGTTCCGGTAAGTCCATTGGTACCACTTTCATAATGTCATTTTGGCATCCATTTCCACAGCAGCAGCACCACGCTGTGACGGCCAAACCAACGACAGCGACTAAAAATCCAAACCCTGCCAGCATTCCAATCATCATTTTTTCGCCCGTCGTCTGCAAAACGAAAACGATAAAATAGAAATAAGTCTAAACTGCTTGATACTATTTATTTTGTGTTTGGTCGAAGACTCGTAGATATGAGTCAATGGGTTTGGTAAAAGTTGTTGACATGTTGTTGTTATTGACTGGAATGTTTATCGTGTAGTTTGGAACCAATGTTGAAGCAATCAATTCATTACGTGCTATTTATTTTGTGTTTGGTCGAAGACTCGTAGATATGAGTCAATGGGTTTGGTAAAAGTTGTTGACATGTTGTTGTTATTGACTGGAATATTTATCGTGTAGTTTGGAACCAATGTTGAAGCAATCAATTCAATTACGTACACCTAAGTTATATATATGTACTCTGGATTGATGTAAAAGCAACAACTTATATAAATTGTGTTAATCTAATACAGGTATTTTGTTGCGAATTGTAACCCTTTCCAACATAAACAAATCTGCAGCAGACAACTTTGAAAATATATATTTACAAACATGAAAAATCTCTATAAATGAAAGAACAATAGAATTGACTAAAATTGTAAAAATTGTTGCAAAAGTTGTTTGCTGCAAATGCGTCAGAGAGATATAATTGATCTCAAATTAAAAGAAGATGTTGATGTTCTTCCTTAATTACGAAACAAAATCACAAAGTGTACATTACTTGGGCTGTTATATAATTTAAACGGGGTAACGAATGCCGGTTATATATTGCTTAAAATAGGTTACCCTTTTCTACACACGGACACTTTCTGGCGCCTCCGAAGCAGACGACTTTTGAAATCATTGCGGCATATGGGAAAGTGCTCATAGTGAGCTACAATGTTTTCAGCTCTATCTATTCTATTTCCATCTATTGATTTTCCTGAGTTCTGCATAGTTATGTTCAAAGTCTTCTGCCGTAGATTTGCCAAATGTTGGAAAGGGTTAAAGTAGAACCCAATAATTTCCCAATTGACAACCATTTCAGCCCACAGTTTTTCGGAATTTCAATTTCACTTGCGATAAATTACAAAATGACTAAAGAAGAAGGATAAGTAAGCCTTGAATAAAAATCATCTTCTCGAAGAGCATGTCTCAAACATTTGTATCTTTCGATTGAAAGACATGTCAAGCGAGTCAAATCAGTTATGGTTCTTACCTGGTTTTCCACCTCCCCCGCAACTCCTGAAATAAGAAAAGTAATGTAAGCCAATGCAATCGAAAGTTGAATAACTAGATTGAAAATTAATGAAAATAAACAAAGAAAGTATACGTGCATTGTAATCTTGGTTGAATATGAACTGAGTGTAGTTTAACGCCGTTTCCAACATAATTGAACAACGTGGCAT
Organism: Serripes groenlandicus; assembly: GCA_031761405.1. NCBI lineage: Eukaryota > Metazoa > Mollusca > Bivalvia > Cardiida > Cardiidae > Serripes > Serripes groenlandicus. The sequence goes on from JASEVX010000001.1 coordinate 75,507,591, forward strand.
TCTTGCTCCTCTACTCTATGAGACTAGTCACAATGAGTTTTGTCAATCATTGGAAAAAATAAATGGCCAAGCCGGGGTTCGAAAGCCCGACTCCTTGATTGGGAGCCCTCGTCGTTACCAACTAGTTATAGCGCTCGACTATGTATATATGTGTACATTTGTTGTAGACAGTCAGTATAGATAATCAGAAGCGCGCCGCTGTAATCACCCACACACACAAACAATAACACGAAGGCTAATGTTCACATCTTTGACCTTTTTAAACTCAAGATTGATTCCTCAAGTTACATCTAAGTTCGATATTTCTCAAATCTAAGTATAAATATGGTACCAAATTAGCACTGACATGATTGTAAACCACGTAAGTCTTTCCAGAAGTTATGGAGATTTTTATTTGGTCGCGGTGTTTTGCATTAACGAATGCCGACGCGATTTTTTAAAGCTCTATACAAACATTGTGTTTGGTGGCATTGTGGTGATTTGCAATGCAATCGCCACAAAAATGTGAAATGCTTTGAAATAAATTCAACGTGGCATATTGGATAAACCCTTAACCAGATGCAGACGACTTTTAGAAATTGCTCGTCTAACACAATGTTGTATAAAGAGTATTCTTCTTATTTAACATATGTCACAAGATGTTTCTCATATGTTTCCAAAGCAAAATATCGTTTAATTGTGGGTTCTTATTACATCCGCAACAATAAAGACTCAGATTAGTGTGTACATGACAACATTCTCACGTGAGTCGTCACTGTCTCTATAAACGGGAAAGATAAATATGTTCCTCTTCTGTAAGGAAAGCTAGAAATGTAGCCCCATTAGTTAGAGCCACACCGAAGAGTCAATAAGACAACTACCCGCTAGACACGGCTCATAACACATCAGTTAGACAGTTAAACTTTTTCCCACATACAATCAATCTGCAGCAGACGCTTTTGAAAACACCTAGACAAAAATATTGAAACTCTCTATAAATGAAATTTTAACTATTGAATAGAGTTGAAAATATTGTTGCAAAAGGAGAAATAGATCATCTGTCATATTGCCACAATGTTTTCATAAGTCGTCTGCTGCAGATGCATTAGAAAGCGTTAAACAATTTAACTCGTTTAGCGCCAAATTTTCTTATGCAGGCTTTTCCATGTTAAAGATCGGGTGACTCCATTTTTCATATTATAACAGATTTGAATATGTTAGATCACTAAAATGCAAACAATGCTGAATTCAAGAGTGACAGCTCGTTGCGAGCTTTCTCACCTGAATCTGTATAGTTTGCAAAAACCTCAATATTGCCCTTGGCGCTTAAAGAGCTACAGGATATTCAGGCCTAAAAGAACTCGGCATGATACCGTTTGGTTCAATAAGAGATCGAGGTAGTGTCAAATTCGGCGTTTATATTATAGATCAAATTGATCATAGTTTTATTATCTTATGTCGGTTTTTATATGGCTTGTCCCAATAACGAATATCTGAAACTTTATACTTGAAATGCTGATACTCTCTCGTCATTATTTATTCATTAGTAAATTCAGGTGATATAATCAATGATAATTGGTCGTTACAAATGTCTATTTGAACCTCTTACCTGATATCCTGCTGTGAGAGTCGTCTGTTGTAAAACACATGGTAAATGGGCCGTCTCGCGAGAAAACCAACACTTTGGTCTCTGAGTAAAGAAATCGAACCGGATCAGCCTTAGCACGCTGTGCAGGCTAACCCTCACAGACACTTTTCGCCTCCTGTGGATTTTCCGTTTCAGGAATCATTACTCTATACCTCTATCCCCCTAAGACGGAATGTGTCGGCCCGAATCAGTCTGCGAGGACTGCGCAGGCTGACCTGGATCGATACATTACGCAGAGGTCATAATGTTGGTTTTCTCCCGGGACGGCTCAAATGTTGACAAATATACTCAATAATTAGAAAACGTGGATTAAGTTGTTGGAAAAGGAAACATTGTTCAATAAGAGCTATTTTTCCTTTTCTTGCAATGTTTTCAAACTTCGCCTGTTCGAGTATCAGGCAAATTCATTTATAAATCTGGAATGCATGGCTTATATAATAGATCTACTGACTGAGCTTTTAAGCTGTTTCTGACAACCGGAATGATCAGCGATGGTAGTAGCTATGTATGAATAAGTAAATAACATAAGCTCTGTTTCTTGTACATGAATATAATAACAAAGTCACAGTGATACTTAAGCATGAAATTGACGTACATAGTTTCATCAATCTTTATTTCAAAGAATTCATTAATTTTCCTTTTGAGCTGTAATGTCATTGTTCGAAAAGTATGGGAGGTCTAAGTGCATTTGCACTTAGAGTTCACGCATTGCTGTGAAATATTATACCAATCAACTGCTATTTCTTCGTTCTTGCAGCCCTTTTCAGGACAATTACATTGTACCTTACTTAATCATAACATTGTTTAATTTGGCCATATTGAAATTGTGAATTGTATCTAGTGGATTGATAATCTGTTTTATTATCACCTGAGCTATCTTGGGATAATAATTGCTGTGTTACGTACGTGTTCGTCTGTGGAAGGGGTTACATGCGCCTAGATAATGATTCTTGATCTTCAGACCTTTCCTTAACCCTTTCCCATATAAAACAAATCTGCAACAGACAACTTTGATAAAATCTGAGCTAAAAGCATGAACAATCTCTATAAACGAGGTCTAATTATAAAAAAGAATTGAAAATATTGTTGTAAAAGTAGAAATTGCTCATAATGAGAAATTTGTCATTTAGTTGCAAATGCGTCAACATCCGTCTGCAAAGGGAAAGGGTTAAAATAATCTACGTTCACTCGATAGCAGACGTTTTTTTTGGTTTTTTTTAAGACATTTCTTGTTTGAAAAGGAGAAATATTCATAATTAGTAATTTAACTAAATTTCTATTTTCGGACTATGCAACAAAATCAAAATTAAGCAACTTCAGGTTTTACATTTAACCCTTTCAGCGCCAAATTGTTTAAGGTAGACTCTTCCATGTTCAAACTCTGACGACTCTATGTTCATGTTATAGGATTTTTGGAATATCTTTATAACTCACAGCCAAACAATGCAGATTTCAGGTGAGACAGCTCGTTACGAGCTGACTCACCTGAATCTGTATTGTTTGCAAAAAGCTCAATATTGCCTTTGGCGCTGAAAGAGTTAATATTGAACTTTACGTGTTAACGTGTATTGGCTTAGCTTATAAGGTAAGGAGTTAAAACAATCGATTACGCATAGTAATTGCTATTTTACGTCTCAAAACATGGTCGAGTGTGGACAGTTTCCGTGGAATAGACGTGATAATGCTGCCACAATTACTATTGATTGGCCATTACATTCTGTCCGATTGACAATGACGGGCGTGTTACCTTCTCCGGTAATGTTCCTATGTAACTAAACCACATAACCGTGGTCCGTAGCCCATACATTATCTAAATATCAATGAGTTTGATTTATTGGGGGTTTTACGCCTTTTTCAACATCATTTCTGCTATATCACGGCGACAGTTCATTTATTGATTTATTGGGTGTTTCACGACGTTTTCAACATCATTTCAGCTATATCACGGCGACAGTTCATTTATTGATTTATTGGGGGTTTTACGCCGTTTTCAACATCATTTCAGCTATATCACGGCGACAGTTCATGTATTGATAATCCCGTGGTGTACAAATAAAACACAGTGCTAGGCTAGGCACTCTACCTCGACTAGCGCAACTGGGGATCGAAGCCGCATGTAGCGATTTGTTGTATTAACCCTTTCCCACATACATACACGTTTGACGCATCTGCAGCAGACGTATTTTGAAAACACTGTGGCAAAAGGAGAAATGGCTCAACCATTTTCAACATTATTTAAGTTATATCACGGCGCTAGAAAATGTGACTTGCCCATGATCAATTTTCCATGACCGCCCTGATTATGGATCGAACCCGGGACGCCCGTTCAAATACCCGGTATGTTCATAGATGAGATTATGCAAATAATTGTTCATTTTCGCTTTTCAAATTCACGTTTCATTTACTTAATATTTAAATGTTGTGAAATATTTTTCCATATTTTTTTGACGAATGAAATAACTAAAAACAAAGGGGGACTATTTATTATGAGCAATTTCTCCTTATGTCATGATGTTTTAAAACGACGTCTGCTGCAGATGAGTCGAAATACGTCTGCAAGTAGGAAATGGTTATAGATGAGGTTCTTGCTTTTCGTATCATCTGTCGTCAAATTGACCACACTTATTCACTAGATAGTGGCAAACCGCCAGAGAGAAAGCGTTGATTGGATTAATAATGTATAAGTATGGTATTAACCGGGTATCCGATTGTATTTGTCCTCTCGTTCCGCAAATTAGTTACAATTTCATTCGATTAATTCGGTTTCTCTGTTTGTTTCTTGTACAGCTTTTGAACAAAAGGTTTTCCCCAATCTTTAAAAATCAGGACAGTTGATTTGATTGCAATTACAATTTCCCCACTTCTTAAAAATAATATACATGTACTTGGTGCCTGTATATAATGTACTCAGGTTAAATGTTCGTTTCAACAGTTTTAATCGGTCATGCCACCGCCTCGGTGGTGCAGTGTTAGAGTGTCCGCATCGGGTGCGGGAGGTCGTGAGGCTTACCGGGTCATACCAAAGACTTTAAAAATGGTAGTAATGACTGTCCTCCTTTGTGCTCAGGGTTGCGGGGTAAGCATTACGACTAAAAGGATAAATGGACGAGTAGTACCGGTACCAGGAAACGCCGTGATATAACTGAAACAGTGTTGAAAGCGGCGTTAAACACCAAACAATTAATCATGCCACATACTTTGAGCTTAGATTACGGTCAGATTCGTTGTCAGAGCAACTGTGCGTTCCCTATTGACAGACATTAAAGTGTCCTACTAAATCAGCTAGTATGCTCTTCCCTACTGTCAGACCATATTGTACTATTACTAATTGAGCTTATGTGCTCTTCCTTTCTGTCAGACCATAATTTACCGTTACTAATTGAGCTAGTTTGCTCTTCTCTACTAATCTACCTTAAGTTACCGCTTCCAAGTGAGCTAATGTTTCCTTCCCTACATTCAGACCATAATGTACCGTTACTAATTGAGCTATTGTGCTCTTCTCTACTAACATACCTTAATTTACATTATATGTGTCTTCACAGGAAAATAACTACTTTTGATGTATTATGTATATATGTTATATGTATATGGGCCGGAGGCCTAAGTATAAAATAAACTACTATACTACTACCGTTACTAATTGAGCTAATGTTTTCAGGCCATGATTTACCGTTACTGATTGAGCTATCGTGCTCTTCTCTACTAACATACCTTAATTCACCGCTACTATGTGAGCTTATGTTTCCTTCTCTACTAACAGACCTTAATTTTCCGTCACACATTGCTCTACGGGGTCCATTTATTGACATGCCTAAATGTACCGTTATACATTGAGCTAATGTGCTTTTCTCTACTGAAACACCTTATTGAAGTTATGTGCTATTACCTACAAATGTACTGACAGACCTTAATTTGTCGTTAAAACAATTTAGCTTATGTACTATTCCCTTCTGATACATCTTAATTTGTCAATATCATTTGACTACTGACCTATTCCCTACTGATACATCTTAATATTTCGTTACCATTTGAATACTGATCTTTTCCCTACTGACACACCTTAATATTTCGTTACCAATTGAGGTAAAGTGCTATACCCTACTGATACATCTTAGTATTTCGTTACCAATTGAGGTAAAGTGCTATTCCCTACTGACACACCTTAATATTTCGTTACCAATTGAGGTAATGTGCTATTCCCTACTGACACACCTTAATATTTCGTAACCAATTGAGGTAAAGTGCTATTCCCTACTAAAACACCATAATAGTTCGTTACCAATTGAATTAAGTGCTATTCCCTACTGATACATCTTAATATTTCGTTACCATTTGATTACTGATCTTTAACCTACTGACACACCTTAATATTTCGTTACCGATTGAGGTAAAGTGCTATTCCGTACTGATACATCTTAATATTTCGTTACCAATTGAGGTAAAGTACTATTCCCTACTGACACACCTTAATATTTCGTTACCAATTGAGGTAAAGTGCTATTCCCTACTGATACATCTTAATATTTCGTTACCAATTGAGGTAAAGTAAAGTGCTATTCCCTACTGACACACCTTAATATTTCGTTACCAATTGAGGTAATGTGCTATTCCCTACTGACACACCTTAATATTTCGTTACCAATTGAGGTAATGTGCTTTTCCCTACTGACACACCTTAATATTTCGTTACTGATTGCGGTAAAGTGCTATTCCCTACTAATACATCTTAATATTTCGTTACCAATTGAGGTAAAGTGCTATTCCCTACTGATACATCTTAATATTTCGTTACCAATTGAGGTAATGTGCTATTCCCTACTGACTCACCTTAATATTTCGTTACCAATTGAGGTAAAGTGCTATTCCCTACTGATACATCTTAAGAATTCGTTACCAATTGAGGTAAAGTGCTATTCCCTACTGATACATCTTAAGATTTCGTTACCAATTGAGGTAATGTGCTATTAACTACTGTACTATTCCCTACTGACAGACCTAAATTTGTTGTTACCATTTGACTACTGTACTATTTCCTACTGACAGACTTTTGTGTCGTTACCAATTAAGCTAATCATTGTGATCTTCTCTACTAACAGCTCTTACTTTTGTAGTTAGCAGTTGAACTACAGCGTAGTCCCTTACTGAGACAAATACAAAGAGACGGACATATAACAAGACAGCCAGATATTTAACAGCAAAATATGTTATCATAATAACTTACCTTGAAATAAAAGAACACATATCAAAACTAGATACATGTCTATTCGCCTATACATCACGTCAATTACTGGCTTGAGGTGACTCACACTCATCACTTTTTACTCCATGAGAATTAAAACCCCAAAAGCATTAATATTGCTTTACAACTGCATTATCAACCATTGTTATAATATGCTCATCCGGGTTGCAAGGCAGCTGTCCGTAAAAGTAGATCAATATCCTCAGACAATTTGGTTGTAACTGTAAAACTAAATAAATAAAATCTATATCAATTATACTTGTTTTTGAAAATAGATACACACTTAAATGAAAAATACCAGTGATATGTGATATAGTGTCCCTGAAAATACCAAGTAATATCCCAAAGAAACAAATCATGTACATTCTCTTTACTGTTTTGAACAAATTATTACTTTGAATATTTTTACCATAAAATTTCTAAAATCCTTTTTTTTTTTTCAGTAAGATCTTTAGACATTAAACAGAACATTTCATGTAGTTTTTAGAAAACAGAATACTCACTTACAGAACAAGAACAACACGGCGGCACGCACTGCAGAACTCACTTACAGCGCGTCCTACCACATAAGGAATCACTAGAGGTCGAGTCGAGTTCTATAATAAGAAAAAATCGTTAACCCATTCAATCTTGCAGACGCACTTTGACGCAACTGCAGCAGACGACTTTTGAAAACATTCTGACAAAAGGAGAAATTTGTCAAAGGTCAAGGTCGCAAAGTCAAACATGTTGGTACTGACAGAAAGGTCATGTCACAAGGAATACACATATGAAATATGGTAGCCGTACCTGTTATTGTTCAAAAGTAGTGGTCAAGGTTAAAGGTTTTTTTGTGCAGACAGACAGACGTGCAGACAGACGTGCAGACAGACGTGCAGACAGGCCAAAAACTAGATGCCCACCGAATCGGAGATTCCGGGGGCATAAAAATACCACACAAGTATGCAATTTGATTTTATTATGAAATTAACACTGAAACTATCCAAATGCGGAATTTGTGCTGACGCGGTTCATTTGAGTAAAATCCCCACGCGCTATGACGTAAGCATTTGGATTATAAGGGATTTTTATGCAGGTTTGTGAGAAATTATTTTACAATTCATTCTTTAACAAACAAATAAATCTTTTGAAAGTTTGGTCAAATATAAAAAAATGAATTTACTCTTTTATTGAACACGTCGACCATTTTCTTGTTGAAGACGCGTTTGTAGCAGACGACTTTTGAAAAACATCGTGAATAAAGGGGACATTGCTCAAAATTAGCAGTTTCTCCTTTTACCGTAATGTTTTCAACATTACCATTATGTTTTCAAATGTTTGCAATGATTAATTATACTTTATAGAATTTCCTAATTTCTTATGCTTTTTACACATGCCAAGGTCGTGTTTTTGTTTACCTTCCATCGCCTTTTTTTTTTACTGATAAATTAAATTAACGGCAATTACGTTCTCAAACTTCTCTACTATGATGAATTAATAATCTAAAACAAACATACATGTATGCAATATTTACACCATTAAACTTCAAAAAGTGGTCCTTCCTCATAATCGGCCTTTTTGTACTAGACATTTTGGGAAATTGGCCTTTCTTTCTGGACCTATAATCGGCCTTTTTGGACTGGCCTTTTACGCATTCGGCCAATTTTGACCTATACCTAAGATAAGATGGCGATCTGAAAATTTATTAATCCATACAGTGATAATCGGAAGTGGGTAACTGACGTCACAGGAAGTTGATTATAAGCAAAGATGGCGGCGCCCATAGGCCGACGTGAAAACACAAACTTTAAAAGCATATATCTTGGTAGTGCAAGCATGTAAAAAAAAGGTAATTACATCATAATGATACATTACTGTAGTGCTATTTAGTCATATAGTTTAAATTTCAGCCGAGCGTATTCCTTTAAAGACTTCATATCAGATAAAGAATGCTACATACAATATATTTTTAATCACTTCTAAACTCTTTCTCACAACGAATTTGAAAACATGTGAGCCAAATTAAGGAAAATCTCTATAAATTAAAATATAATTTATTAAAATAGTTTAAAACATTGTCGCATATGAAGAAAATTGCTCCTTTTGCCACAATGCAAAAGCCGTCTGCTGTAGATGAGTCAACCAATATCCCTGAATGATGGTATGAGGTATGAACTTAACGAAATTGTGTGTAGCAGAAATTCATATTTTCTTAACACAGCTAGAGATTGACTCTTTGTCTCATTTTTCTGCAATGTTTCTCTATATATGTTCCGCCTGCATATATGCTGATTTTCCTGCAAGTTAAATAAATCGCTATATACATAATCAATTTAATTACTACTTTAATGATGAGTTTCCATTTTCTAAATAACATAGACTTGTCATTCATTTCAACATTAAAAATACTGATATAATGGGATATTTGACCACCAGACGCTAGCGGACTCTATCAGACTCTACCATACTCTACCGGACTCTACAAGACTCTGTCTAGTGACATCGATAAAACGGGCGTCCCGGACTCGATCCTGCTTACCGCAATTATTGCATATCTTACTGGTTGTATACTCATCCTCGTATATCACGGAAAAAGGTAGGACTACTTGCACCGTCATTAACTGATATAGGCTGTTTAAATGGCATGAAACGACATCACAACATAACTCACCGCCCGTAACCCCATTGTTACATTGCTTTATGTTTCAAAGAGTTCTCATTAATTTCAAATCATTACTATGAAAAAACTTCAGTGTGATATAGCAAAGAATAAAGTATATCTAAATGTCGTTAACCCTTTCCCACATGCAATAAAATCGGCAGCAGTCGATTTTGAAAACATCTGTGTATAAATAGTGTAAACCTCTAAACATGAATGTGTAATTACTGAACAGAGTTGAAAACACTGCTATAAGGAGAAATGGCTCATCATGATCATTTTTTTCTTTTGCCACATCATTTTAAAAAGACATCTGCTGCAGAGGCGTCAGAAAGCTTTTATTTTACTTAACGCTTTCCAACATGCAACAAACCAGCAGCAAACGACGGAAAGTCGGCTATTAAAATTACACAATGAAATAAACTAGGAAAAAATGAGAAATTCTGTATAAAGGAAAGTGTAACGTGTACCGGAGTCAAGCCATCGAGGGTTACCTATTCAGGCACTAACCGCGATGAACGTTGCTCAACTTTAAGGAAAGGTCAACCACTCTACCAACGTCGCTATAAAACAACCGGCTTCCACAGCAAGGCTGTAGAAGCTGGGACCACTTATACGTATAATTGGTCCCAGGTAAAAGTGATAGTTATACTAGGGACACTATATATTACATGTAATATAGTGTCCCTGGTTATACCTATACAGTACCCTGTTCCCGTTACATTTAATTATAGAAAAGGGTTCAAAATATTGTGGCAAAATGAGAAATTGCTCGTTTATAGCAATTTCTCCATTTTCAACAATATCGTCTGCTGCAGATGCGTCAAAATGCGTCTGTAAGTGACGGCTTCGATGTAGGTTCACTCAAAGACATTTTGTGTATCTGGTTATCTACATGTCTTTTATTTTCCAGATATAGTAGGTATTTAGATAAGATATCCTACTTATTTGTGATAAATTCGTTTGATTGATAATTATACGGGTAAACAAATCGACGGCGAAGTCGGCTATGTTTCCCGGCAATAGGTAATGTGTATGAACTTTGCAAAACTTTGCTATACCGTCTTTCCAAAAAATGTGTCCAGAGTGGATTTTTCGACGCTTCTGCTACGTTTTGATTGGATGAAAAGAAAATATCGAAACAAAAAAAACTTCTAAAGGAAATAATTAAATATGATAATACGTACTCGATAAAGGAACGAGCACAATTAATTTTATGTGTGATAATTTCCGTTTATGCTTAATTGCCCCGTTCTCTTCATGGGGACACCATTTCCAACCAGTCCAAACTCGTCTTTAGTAAGTTTGAACCTGTTCGCAATTAGTTCTAGGCCTACTACGTTCCTTATACGTCGAAATCCGTTCTAACTAGTTCGTAACTCGACCATCTCGTTCAAAGACAGTCGAACTCGTTCTGAGTACGTCCTCATCTCGTTCCTAGTCCGTTCAGAACGTAATTGAAATCACGTCCTGACCTGACGGCTATAAAAAACCAGTACGTTTCTGCCAGTCCTCATTCTCGTTCGCCGCATCAAGCTGTGAAGACGAACTCCACAACAATTGTGACAAACATCGTAACCATCTTGCATCCTTGTGATCATCATGCCTCCAAAGCACTTGCTCAACTGAAGCCCGTCCAGATCACCCCAAAGTTCCTGAGCCCGTGAACAAGTTATTGGTCTTCTTCTTCCTCGCCCTACCAACTCATTGTATTGTTGCTCTGCTTCCAACAAAAAGTGTACGAAGCCAACATTCAAAATGTTAACAGCTGCAAGATTATCCATGGTTCAAGGCATAAAATAGTGTGCGCCCAAATGATGAACCAGTGAGAAAACGGCCCGTATTTATACCATATACTTTGTCTGATTGTACTGCAAACGGGGTGGACGTTGTAAAAACTGCGTAAGAACGCAATAAACGTACTCGAAACGAGTATAGCGTACTGAGAACCTACTGCGAACTTTTAGAACTGTGTGGAAACGTGTTGCAAACTTGTTTAGAACTTATTTTGTTTTTATATATTTAGACGGAATAACAACGCACTAAGGACGTAATGCGGTCGAATTGAGTCTGTCTGTGAACGGGATGAACGAGCTACAAACGAACCCGATCGGTGTGCACACGTACTACCAATTGACGCCCGATCCCATCACGTCATAGCACGTTCCTAGTACGATCCAAGTACGGCAATTCAGTTCGAAGTACGTCCATCCCGTTTTAAGTACGTTGTCACTCCGTCTAATTACAGAACGGGAGGGTCGCCCGGAAATTGTTAACAGGCTCAAAGTTCTGGAACACCATTCCCGTTCAAACCCGTCCGAGCTCGTCCATGAAGTTCGTAATCAGACCTTAAAACGTTGCTACTATGTCCAATCCCGTTTGCACACAGTTTGAGCCCGTTAGGCTACATTTTTCAGAACGTAGTGAGAACGAGTTCGGTGTAAAGGGGGTATTAATAACACTCGTCTATTTCTAAAACGAGTTCAAATAATAACTCATAAGGGTTTTTTTTCTTTCCGGAAGTTACAAATCCAAATTCCTGTAATATGACGTCATAATAGGACGTCATTATATTAGCGCAACGTAAATGATGAATAAATAACCAAAAGGAAAACGACAGAAAGTATAGGAAACTTTAGTTTGACTTGTCACAAATGAAGTTTTGTAAATTATGGAATCGTTTTATTTGACGTACTATATGAAGGGCAAGTTGATTATTGTTGTACCTGTCATCAACATTTCATGGATTTAAAATCTTGGCTATATTTTAAAGTTAAAAATAAGCTTAACCTGATGATGATTTTTATTTTCTTTGCTTAGGTCGGTAGGACTCATAATTGACGTAAATAACTGATCGTGCTGCAAGCAAGGGGCTATATAACTGCAGTTCGCAGGACATTATATATAGTAGGTTCTACGAATACCGTGTTATCACGAATACCAAGGTAAACACAAAACCGGTGTTTTCTTTGTTGCGCGCGCACAACCGGATGCCGTATGGTTCCATCAGAAAACTCAGTTATCACGACTTTCAAATGCTACAATATTTTTTTTCAAAAAATCAATATTCTCAGAAATTACGACACATCATGATTGTTACCAATATTAAAAAGAAAATCCTACATGCCCTGACCCCTCACCAACAAAATCGTCATTTGTTTAGTAGAAAACCTGTTGTTGATTTTTTCTTTCACATTTGAACATGTTGTGTATTAACTGCTTATGACATCATAGGAATTTCAAGTCACGTGATAACATTCCGTGAAGTTTTCTAGAATGTAGAAAACATGGAAGAAATTAAGGACCAAAATTCTTAATTTTTTTTTGCCTGTATGTTTGTGGTGGTTATAAATGTTAACATATGCTATTTTTAAACTTTTAAATCATATACTGTGTTACAAAAATTAAGGATGTTATTATAAGGACTAAAAAAATAACAAAGAAATGGGTCATTTTTGGAAAATATGATTAAATTGTGCCAATAAGAAAATTTAACAAATTGATTCTGAAAATATCGTGTAAATAAGTTCATAGTTTGGAACAGTTAATAAATTAACATTTAAATTAAATATAATTGTTCTAGTGACAAATGTTTTATAGGATAGTCATTTTCACATTAAATATCAAAATCTTGTAAGGATTGATACAACAGGACCACCGTACTAATGCTTTTTGTAATTACACCGGTGAGTGGTTGACTCCCTTGAATGTCAATTTCAAAATGGGTGCGGATGGACACAATTTTTGAAACTTTGCACAGAAGTGAATGATAATTTTGCGTAAGTTAATTAACAAGAACATATAAAGGAATGAGTGACACTGGATATGATTTACAGTTAAGTTTGCTTTATTATTTTTTTTTTCGAAAAAAACCGTAAGTACACCGATAATAGGGAGTCCCATCCTACCGATCACAAAAGTTAATAAATGTTTACCCGAAATAGGTAGCACCTATACTCGTATTATATAACACATTAAACAAAACCAAAAAAAAAAAAAAGGACATATTATGTGTGCAGGCAGCTAGCGTCTGGCGAAAAAAGGCCTAGAATAATATTTAAAGGTACGAACATTCCCGCCAGACTGTCAGTTTATTCCATTTGGAGTTACCTCCCTTATCTTATATACAAAATGATCAACACGTCACCGGAGTTAATTATGAGTTGGATGTTCATCAATTAAACAGCGATTCCATACCATGGTTTAGTAAGGTAAAAATAAAAGATTGCTTAAAAGTTGATTTTACTATTTTAAATATTGATGCATAAGATTCAATGAAAAACTTTAGTTTTCTTCATGACATTCATTAATGTAGTAATTGTCGGAATGTATCGGTTTTCGGATATAAAATAACGGAGTGTCTCCTGCCACGTACTTGGCAGGAGACAGTCCTCGGTGGATGGGCTCGTACCACGTATTATCGATTTTTTAAAAAACGTGTGGATCCAGATAATGGGTTACCGATTATCGATTATCGATTAACGATTAACTAAATCAACAGTCAATAAAGCCCCGAGCTATAATTACCGTTTTAATTATGAGCAGCTTTAAATTGCTTCTTTTATTAAACAAACTTGCAAACATTGTTTTTCTTTTAGATACTTCAAACACATACCACATAACACATGCCGTTTAAATTTGCCTTTTAATTATGATCATCAATAAATTGCTTCTTTAATTAAACAAACTTACAAACAAACAATTATTTTAGATAATTCACTCACATTCCAAGCCAAGTGAAATCATATATAAACCGGGCACTTCTTTTTATAACTCAGATAATCTGTATCTACGATACAAAGTCTTTGAAAATTATGTCAGTGTTATACGTCGGAGATTCCATATTCAGACATCTGTCCGTTCGGGATCGCAACAACTCTGTGGTCTTTCAGAGCGGTGCACGTGTCGAGCATGTCGAAAGCCTTATGACCAACGTCGCTGAGTTCAGGGTAAGTCATGTTATTCATACTATATGTATTGACTTGATCACAGACGATTCCGAAATATCAATATAGAATATATACTGTGTCGATGTTTTGTAATAATCTGGTTCAGTATCGTATCCTGCTATATATGCACTTTTCCATGAAACGTGAAATTCATCTGCATTAGTGTGGTTCCTTTATTTGTTTAATAAACTTAGCCTATTTACTCCATTATTTTGCTGTTGACACAAAAGAGAAATTCATCTGCAACTTAACGTGTTAACGTGTTAACTTATGATTGAACTGAAATACTGTTGAAACTATTCTAAAATTGAAGTGAAATAATGTTGAAGCAATTCGCTATGTTAAACTTGTTAAATGATTGAACTGAAATACTGTTGAAACAAAACTAGTCTGCAATTGAAGTGAAACAATGTTGAAGCAACTCGCTATGTCTTGCTATATATATGTACTTTTAATATTTAATTACTTCATTGTGATTGAACTGAAATACTGTCGAAACAAAACTAATCTGAAAATGATTGAACTGAAATACTGTTGAAACAAAACTAGTCTGCAATTGAAGTGAAACAATGTTGAAGCAACTCGCTATGTCTTGCTATATATATATGTACTTTTAATATTTAATTACTTCATTGTGATTGAACTGAAATACTGTCGAAACAAAACTAATCTGAAAATGATTGAACTGAAATACTGTTGAAACAGCTAGTCTGAAATAGATTGAAATGAAATACTGTTGAAATAACTAGTCAGAAATTGATTGTTGCTATTGAACTGTTGTGTGCAGTACTGGTGTGAGAAAACCAGGAAATGCACGAGTAGGTGAACTGGCCGTCGTGATATAACTGAGAAATTGTTAAAAACGGCGTTAAACCCCAATCAATCAATGATTGAACTGAAATACTGTCGAAACAAAACTAATCTGAAAATGATTGAACTGAAATACTGTTGAAACAGCTAGTATGAAATAGATTGAAATGAAATACTGTTGAAATAACTAGTCAGAAATTGATTGAACTGAGTTACTAATTTAACTGGTATTTATCATTCCCTTTCCAGGCTGTGGTTCTTCATGTTGGAACTAACAACGTTCCAACAGAGTCCGTAGCTCAAATTGTTCGTCGGTTCGATACGTTGTTGTCTGCTATCCGGGAACGAGCTCCCCGGATATGTGTTTTTGTTTCGGGGATACTCCCTAGGGCAATAAACACTTGGGGCGGGAAGATAGACACCCGTTTCCTTGACCGTTGCAATCAACGTGCCGTCGACGTCAATCATGAGCTACGGAAGTGGAGTGATGTGGTATTCATCAGCCATGATGAATTTGGGTTTAGTAGGAAAACCGTCCGCCGTCACCTCTTGGCTAAGGACGGTCTTCATCTTTCTCAAGATGGCATGCATGTGTTAAAATCTGATATTCTTGTAGTATTGCAGCGGACTAGACTCTGTGTGCCATCTGCTCCCACTGTATCTTCTTTGGCCGACTGGCAGCCCCTTCATTCTGTCTTCACTTCTTCTAAGTCAATCTTTGCTGTAGATGTGCCTACAAAAATACAATATTGCACTTAATTTCTTTAAAGACTTTGCTCATTTTATATCAGGCTGTGGGGAAAGTGAATTTTTCGAAAAACTTAATCATTTAAAAGATTTGCAGACACATTGGCAATCACGTATCACAACATCATTAGATATACCAAAAGCATGCAACATTGAAAATATCGATTCCATTAATAGCGAGCTACTCACGACACAAACACGTAGTGAAGAAGTGGATGAGCCAATACCTTGCATAATATCAACACACTGCATAGAATCAATTATCAAAGACAATCCTACTGTCATACCGTCACCTGAAATTCTTCCAGCTTTGATTGATTATACTGAGTCTGATAATAACGAAATTCTTCCAGATTTGATTGATTATACTGAGTCTGATAATAGCGAAATGCTTCCAGATTTGATTGATTATACTGAGTCTGATAATAGCGTCCGAGATAAAATGAATATACCTATAGTCATAAACAGAAGAGGTCGACCAAAGGGAACAACTAAACCATTTTGGGAATTTTCAAATGGAAACAAACGTAAAAATAATGGTCTTTCAAACAAAACTAAAAGAACAAAGAGTGACGACAGTAACACAAAAACAATAATAAGCATATCAGACACACACATACATGATTCACACTGGATAACACATAAAGGCATTTCATTGACACATGATCACAAAACTAAAATATTAAATGGCTCTCTCCTTGATGATCAAATCATTGACTTAAGTCAAGCTATTATTAAAGAACAATTTTTGCTGAATGGATTTCAAAGTACTTCATTATTTCAAAATATTAGCAAGTTCAAACAAGTCTCTGATACGTTTGTTCAAATTTTATTTCAAGGGGATATAACGTATGGTCATTGGGTAACAGTTTCTAATAAGTTTGGCTGCGAACACCACGAAGTAAAGTTGTATGATAGTTTGAATCCCACAACTATACATTGTGATATTCGACGCCAAGTTTGTTCTATTTTAAAATCAAGTCAGAAAAATGTAAACATAATTCGTTATGATTTAGAGAAACAGCAAGGGGGTCTGGACTGTGGTGTTTATGCAATAGCGTATGCTGTAAGTGTGAGTCGAGGAGAGAAACCAGAAACATTAAAATTTGATCAGAAATTAATGCGACATCATCTAATAAGCTGTTTGGAAAAGAAACAATTCACTGTCTTTCCGTCTGTACCTCTTCAGTCTGAAAATATGAAAAACCCTATAGTTAAAGAAATAGATATTTTCTGTAACTGTAGGTTGCCTCATGACGACTCGAATCCAACAATGATTGAGTGTTCAAAGTGTGAAGAATGGTTTCATTTCAGCTGTTTAAACATATCTGAGGAATTAAAAATCAAATTAAACAGTTCAAATGACAGATTTTATTGCAGTGAATTTTGTAAACGGTCATAAATATTAATAATCAATAAACCTTTTTTAAGAAACAACAACACTTTTAAGCAATAAAATAAAATAACAAGATATTAAATAAATAAACAAAAACAAAATAAATAAACAATAAAATAAATAAATAAACAATAAAATAAATAAATAGACAATACAAATCAATAAAATAGAGAAATAAACATTAATAATCAATACTATTAACTGATCTATTAACTTCGTGTGTATACTAAACCAATAAAACACACTGTTGCTTTAATCAATTAACTGTTTACAATATTTTAACACCTTCGGAATTAATCCCTCATTAAAAACGCGTGGATCGAGATAACATACGTCACAAAATAAATACGTGGTACGAGCCATATGGTTCCTACCACATACGTGGTACGAGACAAAATAAAAAAAAAAAACGTACGTGGCAGGAGACTCGGCCATAAAATAATCTTACCTTGCTCTAGCCACAGGAGTCTGACGTTTAATAACAATCTATAAATATAAAAAAAAAAAACGTATACTGTGGTTTTTTATTTATAGTATACGGTGTTTTTTTTATATTTATAGATTGTTATTAAACGTCAGACTCCTGTGCTCTAGCTTGTCCTATGTCGGGAATATAATTATGTCACAAGAATAGAAAAACATGCAACCAGTCCGTGCTTGAAATTCGTCCTCGAATTTCGGAATTCTAGTAACAAGGATGTCATAAATCACACTACAAGCGCTGTAAGACTGTCACGGTCCCTTATTGGGCGCCAATGTCACAAGGAGAGAAAAACATGCTGCTAGTCCGGGGCTCGAACCCGGGACCACTTGATTTCAGGGCAAATAATCTACAGACTGAGCTAACCGGGCAGGCCACTGACATGTAATCCCTACAATTGTGTGCAAGTTCGGACCGCTGCATTCATTCCTGCTTAACTGACAATGATATAAGTCTTCAGAGGCCTGTTTGTCACCTTAGGTTTTTATGTGTTTCGAGGTTTCTATTCAAAATGAGCAATTTAGTGAAAGCTAAAGGAAATGTGGAACTGCCCAATGTAACCTTTCTTTTTCTGTATATACATGTAACTTAAATATTGTTGAAAATGGGCACGAAATGTTCCCAGTACCATACTGCTAATCAACATATAATTACACAGCCAAAACGAACCATCAACATTGTACCAATCACTTTAATAGCCCAAAGCAAGGATTATCGGTTTGACATGTTATCTACAGTGAGTTTTGACACTTTATATAATACACGTAAAAAAGTCGACCATCGGTAGCCCTTTACTTGCAGATTTTAGCAAAAAGGCATGGGTAAAAATTTAAAGTATCCTCAATTTGATTTATATATATATATATATACCCCTGATTTTTCATCGAAAACTCAAATCATGAGATGGCATTCGAATATTTAATATTCGTTGCCATTCAGTTCATTTAAACCTTTGCCTCATATAGACGCTTTCTGACGCCTCTGCAGCAGACGGCTTTTTGAAAACATAGTGACAAAAGAAGAAATTGTACAAAACATGCAATTTCTCCTTTTGCCACAATGTTTTCCACTTTTAGTCATAGGTTATCCATTCAATTATAGAGATTTTCCATTATTTGACAAAATATGTTCAAAGTCGTCTGCTGCAGAATTGTCGTATGGGGGAAAGGGTTAAACCTAGGGTGTATGTTTGATGTGATGTCTCTGGAACTAACTTTGTGGCACGACATTGACAGTTTTCAAGTACATGTACATGTATTTCCTTGTTCAACCCTTTCACACCTGCAGATGTATTTGAATCCTTTCCCACATGCAACAACTCTGCAGCAGACGACTTTGAAAACATACTCCAAAAATTTGAAAACTCCCTTTAAATGAAAGTACAATAATTTGAAAAGAGTTGAAAACATGGTGGGTAAAGGAGAAATTGCTTGTTTTGAGCAATTTAATTTTTTTGTTGCCATGTTTTCAAAAAGCCAACTGCTGCAGAGATGTAAAAAAGAATCTATATAGGGGAAGGGTTAATTAACACATTGGGTGTTTTATCCTTTTGCCACACTATTTACTACTTTTTACTAACTTTTATTCTTTTGTATATATTTTTTCCCTGACATTTTCAAAGTACATGTAGTCTGCTGCAGATTTGTTGTATGTAGAAAAGGGATAAGTTTCTGTGCTTAGAATGATGGTCAGTAAATATATAGTTCAGTTCACCATCTTGTGTATTTTCAAGCTAGTTGTATGTCCTGAATAATTATATCTCTTATTTCTAAACCAAAGCTGATGTTGTGGATGGATACTCAAAACATCCACAACATAAGGTTTTAGGTTCAAATAAGGAATTTAGAACCCAACTAATAACTAGAGCTCTCAGTAGCTACATTTTAATTATTTGTTTATTTTCAGAGTTATTTTCAAAAGCAGCTACTTATGGAGAACGGAATTAACTAGCCTAGTACCGTATATATTTTGTGCCAGATCTAAACAGAACACAGAAACATTATTGAAATTAATCATTTTAAAGATGGAGAATCGCTAGACAGAATCTATTTAATGCCACTAAAATTGTCAAATCATTCCTTCCTGCCCAATTCTTTTTAAATGTATGTTGGAAGAAAGATCATGACAATTTACCAAGTAAGAGGACGAGTACTTGGCTTCATGGCTGTTATAGGTGTGGTGGCGTTCATTCTATTTGTGACTCAATTTTATAACACTGATCCTCGGTCAACAATCAGTTTTGGATTACCATCTGAATTAAGGAAAGGACTTGCCTTTGATGGGAGCAAAAATTCACAAGGTGATGGTAAAGACGAGAAGGATGTGTATGCTATCGTGTTTGATGCTGGTAGTACCGGATCAAGGGTTCACATCTTTCATTTTGAAAGTACTCCAGGTATGTTGCATTGAAATAAACATTTTAGTCATGCTTGATTTGAGGAAACCAACATTGTGGACTCTGCGTAAAGTATCAACCCGGATCAGACTAAGCATGCCGTGCAGGCTAATCCGGACAGACGCTTTTCGCCTCCTGTGGATTTTCTGTTTCAGAAATCATTACTCTATACCTCTATCACGGTGAGACGGAATATGTCGGCCCCGATTAGTCTGCATGGACTGCCCACAGGCTGATCTGGATTGAAATATTACGCAGAGTCCATAATGTTAGTTTTCTGGTGAAATGGCTAATTTTAGGCATGCTAGATGAAAGCTGGCCTTAGCCTATTTATGAAGATCTGCTGAGAGTCCATGGTGAGGTTAACTTTCTCTAACATGCAGATACATTTCGGTGCATCTGAAGCAGACAACTTTTGAATACATTTTGGCAAAAGAAGAAATTGATCATTATGCACAATTTCTCCTTTGCCACCATGTAATCTACTATATTCAAAGATAACACTTTCATTTATAGAGATTTTCCATATTTTTGACCAGATGTTTTTAAAATAGTCTGCTGCAGATCTGTGTCTACTTGGCAAACAGTGCAAATTGTGAAGATGCGCAGATTTGTGTTTATATCTCTAATTAGTTTGCTTTTCTAGAGCAGGGCTGTGTAGCCCACAAAGTTTTAATCACCTTTTGCGCTTATTAGTCCCCTACCGGCGTGCCGAAGGGGACTATTAGGTTTGCACTCCGTCCATCTGTCAGTCAGTCTGTCAGTCAGTCCATCTGTCAGTCAGTCCGACAAATCAGTTTTCCGCACTTTTTTTCTACATGCATTGAGATATTGAGCTGAAATTTTGTATATGGCTTTGTAATCATGTGTCACAGATCAAGTTCGCGTTTCATGGGATTTCGTCAGTTTTTTTATGAGTTATGCCCCTTTTTGGACTTAGAATATTAATAAGTCAAAACGTGCAAACCGGTAGGGGATTATGGTATTGCTTGCAATCCTACAGTTACTTGTTATAAATAGAATGTCCACTAGATCAGTTGATCTGCTGTTAAGCCATCAGTTTGTGTTAAATGAAGTGTGCTTGGATGATTATTTTATACGTATATTGTTATGTTTTCTGCTATGTTATGTCTTTAACCCTTTGCCACCTAATAGACGCATTTTGACGCATCTGCAGCAGATGACATTTGAAAACAACGTGAAAAAAGGAGAAATTGTTTAAAACAACCAATAAGTGCTTTTGCCACAATGTTTTCGACTTTTTTCAGTAATAATACAATTACATGTATAGAGATTGTCCATATTTTTTAGTAGACATTTTCAAAGTCGTCTGCTGCAGATTTGTTGTATGTGGGAAAGGGTTACCATCAATATTTTAAATTTCAGGCTCTCCAATAAAGTTAGTGGATGAAATCTTTGAGCAGGTAAAACCTGGACTGTCACACTATGCGGATGACCCTTTGGCTGTAAGTAGTAATCATAAAAGTTCTATATTGGAATATCCTTGATCCTCTCATACATACAACAAATATGCAGCAGCTATATTTCAAAGTATCTAGGCAAAAATTTGAAGAAATAAAAGTACAATTATTAAATAGTGTTAACCCTTTCCCTCATACGGCAATTCTGCAGCAGACGACTTTGAACGTAATTTGTCAGGACATAGAAAATCTCTATAATCAAATGGATAACCTATGACTAAAAGTGGAAAACATTGTGGCAAAAGGAGAAATTGCACGTTTTGTGCAATTTCTTCTTTTGTCACTATGTTTTCAAAAAGCCATCTGCTGCAGAGACGTCAGAAAGCGTATGTATGAGGGAAAGGGTTAAAAACACTTTGGCATGAGGTGAAATTGCTCACAATCGTAAAGTATGGAAATGCATATATAGATTAGGGAAGGATACTTTGATTAACCCTTTCCCACATACAATGAATCTGCAGCAGACAACTTTGAAATTGTCAAGACCAAATTATAGGAAATCTCTATAAAGGATGGAACGATTATTTAATAGAGTTGAAATCATTGTGGCAAATGGAGAAATTGTTCACCATGAGCAATTTCTCCTTTTGCCACAATGAATTCAAAAGTCATCTGCTGCAGAGGTGTCAGAAAGCATCTATATGTGGGAAAGGGTTAAAGACTTTTTCTGGCCTCTGCAGTTGTTATTCTCTTATTGATTTATTCTGGCATGCCCTCTATTTTAACAACAATTAATGATATGTAAGCATGAAACCAGGGGGGGGGGGGGGGGGGTACAATTCTAGTCTTTTGACATAATTCCCCTCTATATCAAAATGTTATATAGTTGGACAGTGAAGACTTTGGCAAGACCGTGAGTATGCTTAGGCTTCAGTGTTTGCATACAGTATTAAGACCCCTATTTGCCTGACATGGCTTAAACAAAATGATCTAATGTTTTAAATAGGCAGCTCAGAGCCTGAATGGTATGCTGAAGATATGCCAAGATAAAGTTCCACAGAGTAAACATGCCATGACACCTCTCATGCTGAAGGCCACAGCTGGTCTCAGGTTGCTACCAGGAAATAAGGCAGACAACATTCTCAATGAGGTATTTATACTTGATTCTTTTATTGAACATATTTTCACAGGAAGGCGCATTTGCAGCGGACACTTAAAAAATATTGTAGCAAAACGCGAAATTGCTTAACATGTGCAATTTCTCATTTTACAACTCTTATCAATGATACGGAATTCATTTAACCATTTCCCACTAACACCAAAACTATAGGAGATGACTGAATGCATCTTAGCAATAATGGACAATCTCTATAAATGTTGGTATATTAAGTGCATAGCGCTGAAAACATTCTGGCAAAAGGAGAGAATCCACATCATGAGTAATTTCTCCTTTTGCCACAATGTTTTAAAATGTTGTCTGCTACAGATATGACAAAATGCATGTGGGAAAGAATTAAAAATAATTTCTATGTTATGTTATCAAAGTCGTCTGCTACCCCAATATGAAAGGATATCTTAATAATGGAAGAATTAAAGTTATGATTTTTGTTTGTACTGTTTTACCTGGGATGTTATTTTTAGCTCACTTGAGCCAGAGTGAGTTATTCCTATGACCGGTCTTTGTCCATCGTAAGTTGTCCATCAACATTTTGCTTCAAACGACATCTCCTCCTTTAACCCCTTGGCCAAGTTTGATTAAATTGTACAGGGGTGTGTCTTGGGTTGTCCCCTTTCAAAGCTGTTCAAAGAATTGAATTCCATGCGGAACTCTGGTTGCCATGGCAACATAGAGGAAAAATCTTCTTGTCCAAAAGCACAGGCCCATTTTGGAAATTATTTTGTACAAATATTTTTTGTATGACCCTCTAACAAGGTAGTTCAAATTATTTCAATCTGTTGAAAAACATTGCTGCCAGAGGGCGGAGCTTGTTTCCTTATATGTGAATAGTAAAAACTGAGAAAATCTTCTTGTCCAAACATACCTGCCTGATTTTAAAATAATTTGGCACAGATGTTCCTTGGGTGACCCGCTTTTAAGTTGTTCAAATTATTCCGATCCATTGAAAAATATTGCTGCAAGGGGGCAGAGCTAGTTTTCCTTAAATGTGTATAGTGAAAACTTAAAAAATCTTCTTGTCAAAAGTATAGGCTTGATTTTGTAATAACTTGGCACAAGTGTTCTTTCAGTGACCATTTACCAAGTTATATTAAATCAGGTGAGCGATCCAGGGCCATTATGGCCCTCTTGTTTTAGCCCTTTTTCTTTGAAAATATTTGTGAATAAGACATTAAAATCTGGAAAATTTAGAGTATAATTTTGATTCTGAGTTGAAACATAGTTTTTCTGACATTGCATTTTGTGTGAAGTATTATTTCAGGTACAGGGTTTATTGAAACTCTTATAACACAAAGAGCAGACAACTTTTTACTTTGAAAACAGTGCGGGAAAAATAAGAGATAGCTAAACATTTCTGCTTTTATCACAATGCTTTCAAAATTGTGTGATAATCAATAACTAGGTCATTTGATAAAATTTAAGAAAAAGCATTTGGACACTACACTACAGAAGTCACATTATTTTCTTGACCTTGACGAATAATTGTCAGATTATTTGTCTTGAATATATCTTGCCAACATAAAAACAAGGCTTTTCAACTCTAGTCCAAATCAATAAGTATAGAACACGCACATACTTCTATTTACAATTGTGTTGAGAAGTATTAACACTTCTTTGTAACAAACATTTATAAATCAATAGCTTTGGCATAAACAAACATTGTTTCCAGGCAAAAACCTCATATTGCTATTTGCGCTGAAAGATGTCTTAAAAAGCCCATTCTCAGGTGAGCAATCCAGGGCCTCATGAACCTCTTGTTTTCATTTTCATTTCTTTCATTTATAGGCATTTTCCATATTTGTACCTAGAGGTTTTCAAAGGTGCATGCTGATATATTGTTGTATGTGGGAAAAGGTTAAATATTGCATGAGGTAAATGGTTCAACAACTGACTGTCACTTTCAGGTGAAATACATAAATAAGGTTAAATATTGCATGAGGTAAATGGTTCAACAACTGACTGTCACTTTCAGGTGAAATACATAAATAAGGTTAAATATTGCATGAGGTAAATGGTTCAACAACTGACTGACACTTCCAGGTGAAATACATAAATAAGGTTAAATATTGCATGAGGTAAATGGTTCAACAACTGACTGTCACTTTCAGGTGAAATACATAAATAAGGTTAAATATTGCATGAGGTAAATGGTTCAACAACTGACTGACACTTTCAGGTGAAATACATAAATAAGGTTAAATATTGCATGAGGTAAATGGTTCAACAACTGACTGACACTTTCAGGTGAAATACATAAATAAGGTTAAATATTGCATGAGGTAAATGATTCAACAACTGACTGTCACTTTCAGGTGATGGCTTTACTGAAGAAGTTACCATTTAGATTACTTAATGACAGTGTGGGAATAATGGATGGTACAGATGAAGGTAAGTTTCAGTGATAACCAATTACACAGCTGTGTAGTGGTAGAGCGTCTGCCTAGGTTGCAAGAGGTTGCTGGTTTGATTCCCAGCCGGGTCATATGAAAGACTTTTAAAATGGTAGTAATAGCTTTCCCTTCTGGGCTGTCAGGGTTGTGGGGTTAGCATTTCATCTGACTGACTGGCTGGTGTCAGGATAAATGGACCAGTAGTACTGGTAACTTTCCCAGGAAACTGTGATATAACTGAAAAATAGTTGAAAGTGGCGTAAAACTCCAAATAAACAAATTACAAAGTTTGACCTCTTTAGCTGTTCTGATTGAACTATTGTCAAATCTTATAATAAGCTTATGAACAGTCTAGAGGCCATGTTGTCTTCAGAGAGTAGAAGTATAAGGGCTGATCCAAAAGTAATAGAACTTTCTTAGTAACTTTTATAACCTTTCACATGCTTAAATGTTTCAAACTCTTCCTAAGAAGTTGCTAATTGTTTCAAGATGTTTTATTCATTACAGGAGTGTTCAGCTGGCTGACTGTAAACTTTATGTTGGGTAAGTGTCATGTACAGTTTATCTCATTTGATATTTTTGTAGTTAGCTACATTAACCCTTTCCCTCTTATAGACGCTTTCTGACGCCTCTGCAGCAGATGGCTTTTTGAAAACATAGTGACAAAAGAAGAAATTACTCAAAACAAGCAATTTCTCCTTTGGCCACAATGTTTTCTACTTTAAGTCATAGGTTATCCATTCAATTATAGAGATTTCCTATTTTCAGACAAAGTACATGTATAATCAAAGTCGTCTGCTGCAGAATTGTCGTATTTGGGAAAGGGTTAAAAAGATTCTAGGAAAACAATAATAAAAAAATCAGTCTACCTCAAAAACGTACCCAAACAAATTGGAAACTCCCTTTTAATGAAAGTAGCCGAGCCCCTGTAGCTCAGTCGGTAGCGACATGGGCTGTCAATCCAGGGGTTGTGAGTTTGAATCCCGGCTCGGCCAACTTTCTTTCCGACGATTGATAAAAGTCAATGCGACATGCGTCATTCGTCTTCCACCAATGGGCTAAGTCTATGTGGAAAAGCAGCTAGTTGCTTGGGAAGATTGTTGTGTGGAGTACTGTTGTGAGAAAACCAGGAAACACATGAGTAGGTGAACTGGCCGCTGTGATATAACTGAGAAATTGTTAAAAACGGCGTTTAAACCCCAATCAATCAATCAATTAAATGAAAGTACAATAAATCAATAGAGTTGAAAACACGATGACAGAGGAGAAATTGCTTGTTTTGAGAAATTCCTTCTTTTGTTGACATGTTTTCAAAAAGCTGTCTGTTGCAGAGGCGTCAGAAAGCGTCTATATGAGGCAAAGGGTTAAAACATTTAACCCCTAACAACACATCTGCAGCAGATGACTTCAAAAAGATCTAGGCAAAAATTGCAAAATTGTAATTACTGAATTGAGTTGAAAACATTGTGGTTAAAGGATAATTGGCTCATGAGCAATTACTCCTTTTGTCATAAAAAATTTCATCAGCCATATTTACAACGAAATGTATAACAACCTAATTTGTATATTTGTTCAATTATTTCCCCGCCTTCAAAGAAGAGGGGTATTTAAGAGGTACATGTACTGTGTCAGTCTGTTGGAAGCCATAATTTGAAGATATATTTTGTCCGGCCTATTTCTTACAAACCACTGGGTGGAATTCAATAAAATTTTACATGAAGCTTCTATACCAAGAGGAGATGTGCTTATCCTAAAAGTCTTACAATTGCATGTTGTTTTACAGAGTTTTACTCTTACTTATTAAGTTATGGTGTAGGTCAAGGTGTTGTTTAGGGGGTATTTATCATCTTCAGTGATAGTTCTAGTTATTGCTGTTTACACCGGAGTCCAAAACAGTGTTACTCTCTATATGAGAGATGATTAACCCTTTCCAACATACAACAAATCTGCAGCAGACGACTTTAAAGATGTCTACTCAAAAATATGTAAAATCTCTAAAATCGAGGTATTATTACTGAAAAAAGGTGAAAACTTTGCTGCAAAAGGTGAAATTGCTTGTTTTTAGCAATTTCTCCTTTTGCCACAATGTTTTCTAAAGTCATCTGCATAAGAAAGCGTCTATATGAGACATGATAAATGTATGTGTTTGTTTTAAATCAGGCAAGTTAAAACCAGGAGAAGATCCAGTGCCAGCCTTAGATCTAGGAGGTGGATCAACACAGATTACATTTGTGCCAAAATCAAAAGTAATTCTATTTTCTTTGTTCTAAATTTATTTTGTAATATCATACTGGTACCTAATATTTTTACAGATATAATTATATTACTTCAGACACTTTTTGCAACAGTTGTCTTTTCAATACATTTTAGGAACAGGACAGAGCAATTTTTCCTTATCACATAATGTTTTTAACTCTGTATTAACCCTTTCCCACATACAACAAATCTGCAGCAGACGACTTTGAAAACATAGTCAAAACAAATTGGAAATTCCCTTTAAATGAAAGTACAATAATTGAATAGAGTTGAAACATAAAGACAAAAGGAGAAATTGCTTGTTTTGAGCAATTTCTTCTTTTGTCGCCATGTTTTCAAAAAGCTGTCTGCTGCAGAGGAGTCAGAAAGCGTTTATATGAGAGAAAGGGTTGAGAGTAATTTCTCCTTCTGTCACAATATTTTCAAAAGCTCAGAAAGCGTCTGTATGTTGGAAAGAGGAAAAAATATTGTTACAGCTTGTACCTCGGATTTTGAATCAATTTAGTAACTCCTAAATTCTCTTCAGCAGACATCCCTTTGTTTGGAAACATTGTGCGAAAAAAGGTTGTTCATAATAGATATTGTTTCTGATTATGACTTTGTTTTCAATCTGTCTCATTATTTTTAAAAATTGTCTTTAACCCTGACCATCATAGAAGTATGCAGCAGATGATTTGAAACTAACTAGCAACAGTATGGAAAATCACTATAAATGAACATATTATTACTAAATAAACTTGAAAACATTGTGGCAAAGGGATATATTACTCATCGTAATTTAACCCTTTCCCACATATAGACGCTTTCTGAGGCCTATGCAGCAGATGACTATTTAAAACAATGTAACAAAATAAGAAATTGCTCAAAACAAGCAATTTCCCATTTTGCCACAATGTTTTCAACTCAATTTAACAGGATTTTTTCACATTTGTGCTAAGATGTTATCAAAGTCGTCTGCTGCCAATTTGTTGTATGTGGGAAAGGGCTAACAGCAGTCAAATAAGCCCTTTTTTTTCATATTTTCAGGAATCCATAGAGTCGGTGTCAAAAGATTTTATGAAAGAAGTTAGTCTATTCAAAAATAAATATCAACTCTACACTCATAGGTATGAGGGTATGATTTACCTGTATTGTACTGATACAATTGTTTTGAACTAGGCAATCTAGGGTATGCCTAACCCCCTCCCTGATAAATTAAAATCCTTGCCTTTGAATATTTCTGAAAACATTGCGGAAAAAGGAGAAAATTGCTCAATATAAGCAATTTCTCTTTTTCACACAGAATATTCTATTTGTTATTTTTTTTTCTTATGATGTTTATGAGACACAAAAATATCACAACAAATCTTCATGTTGTTAGCTATCTTAGTCGACGGCTTTCATCCGATTTTCGTTTAACTTTTTGAACATATTTTAGGACATAATATCAGGGCCATGTTTGATAACCAGCCAAATCACCCAAGACACTTTGGAATTGTGGCCCTTGAATTATTCAAAATTTGTCGTAAAAACTGGCAAAATTGCTCAAGTCCTTTCAGAGATATGCCTCCTATGGTTTTTTTGTGACTGTTTGGTACTCTTGTTTATTTTGTAAACATTGTTTTCTAAAGGCGTCTGTTGCAGATATGTCAAAATGAGGGAAAGGTCTAGTGTAAGAAAGGATTGTTAGAAAAAAGTTTGTTTATGTTTATAGTTACCTCGGACTTGGGTTGATGTCTGCTAGATTGACACTCACGGGCGGAGATGACAAAAAAGGTAATTTAAGTGTGTATGATATATGCATTTTCAAGAATCAATTGTTTTGACAATGTCAGATGCAAAAAAACATACAAACATTGTGTATAAAAGGGATATTGATTGTTATGAGCAATTTATTACTATTATTTATTTCAGTTAATTAAAAACATGACATGAAACATTTATAATAAAATATAATACACATAAAATAATAGTACAAGGACAGGCAATAACACAAAAAAGGGAAAATTATTTCCCTTGTTTCCATTGTGGTCCTTGATTTCTGACTGCAGAACCCAGCTAGGCACAACTTAATGATAAATTACTATTACTGCACTTACATAATATGGTATCACAGTGAACATTAATAACAGTTTATTGTCATTTTAGCCAAAAAAAATTAACAGCTACATTGAAATTCTGAAATTGATTAGGAAATGCAGTGATATAACTACACAATTGTTGACAGCTTCGTAAAACACCAAACAATCAAACTGTTGTCAAAAAAAAAAAATCATTTGCAATACTGAGCTAATCAAAAGTCATATGCTGCAGAGGAGTCAGAAAGTGTCTACAAGTGAGAAAAGGTTCCATCAACATTTATATCTGAAAATTGCTCTAATTGTAGCCTTTTTTATACAACATTTACTAACATGTTTTTGATGAGTGAAGTTTGAAGCAAACTTTTACCATTTATATATCATTATTGTTTTCTCACCAGATAAGGATCCAAGTACATTTTTCTTAACCAGTTCCTGTATAAGGCCAAACTATACTGGTACTTTCAAACATGGAGGAAAAGAATATAAAGTCAAGTATGTAAAAGTTTTGTTTTAAAAACATTTGTTTGAATATAAAGCACATGTCTTAAAAAAAAGTTGCAGAAAAGGAGAAAAATGCTCAAAAAAAGCAACCGTTCCACTTTCCACCATATATATATCAAGAATATATACTTTCAATACTATCTTGATGACTCAATTTTAGCTTGTCTGTTTTTCAAAGAAAAAAGTCTGGCTATTGTGATACCCTTGGGGTAGTTGTCTGCGTCATTGTCACAAAACTTTAACCTTACCTTTTAACTCAAAAACAGTTACACATATTCAAATGAAACTTGGTACACATGTTTCTAGAAACAATATGCATGTCTTTACCAAGTCACATAAATCCGGCTATAATAGTTATTCAGTTATGCCTCTTTTTGGACTTTATAATAGAAATTAATGCAAAAA
Source organism: Serripes groenlandicus (assembly GCA_031761405.1). Classification (NCBI taxonomy): domain Eukaryota; kingdom Metazoa; phylum Mollusca; class Bivalvia; order Cardiida; family Cardiidae; genus Serripes; species Serripes groenlandicus. The sequence goes on from JASEVX010000001.1 coordinate 75,538,083, forward strand.
CAGACAGGCGTCGACTCTGCGGTTGTCTTGTCTTACTTCAGATGTTTTTCTAAGCAATATTTCTCAAAAGTGTATGATCACGTGTTGGGTTTTTGGTTATTTAGTAAACCTGTTAATCTTGTCCTTTGTTATGATTTTCCATATAATGCTTGGAAACATTAAAACAAACAAAAATATTAAAAATGATTTTGTTTTTTTTGTATGAAGAGGAAAGATTGGCTTTAAATCAGAAGCCGTTTTCAAAAACTCTTTTATTCCTTTTCAGATAGAAATATTCTAGTCTCCAAGCATAAATTGTTGAGATGCATTCTGTATTTTTATTTCATGTATGCAGCAGATGACTTGAAAACATCTACACAAAATATTCTATTTATGAAAATTATTGTTAAGGTCCAAATGATATCTGCTGCAGATGGATCAAAAGTGTCAGCCTGCGAGAAAAGGTTAAAATCTGATTTTATAACTTTGTCATTTTCAATAGATCTGCAACAGAGGCGAAAAATGTCAACTTTATCGGGAAATTTACTAAGAATGTGATTTATATTTTTTGTCACTTTCAGGGGATCTGCATCCAATAAATACTCATATGAGCTGTGTGAGGGCTCTGCCAAAACTCTTGTTCTATCTCAAGTGAAACCAGTCAGAGAGCTATCAGGGAAACCTGTCTATGCTTTCTCTTACTTCTTTGATAGAGCGTTTGAGTCAAAGTTAATAGGTAAGCTTTAATTGTGATATGTACTAGTTGAAGCCTCTCCCACATGTAGATTCATTTTGAAGCACCTGTAGCAGATGACTGTAGAATTGTCCCTTGCATCCCTCTACCAGATTCCTTCAAGCCATGTTGATTGGCAAAAAAACATGGCCGCCAGGGGACGGGGCTGTTTTTCCCTTGAGGCCTACGTGAAAACTTTTTAAAATCTTCTCTGAACACGGCGTGATTGTCAAATTATTTTATAGAAACAACACAGATATAGCCATTGCACATTCAGATTGCACATTGCACGTTATAGATCAGTTGACATAGGTCGGTATCAACCATGTGTCAATATGCAAGAGGAATAACTCTCATATCTTAGTCAAGTCAATCAAATTTTGCAAACATTGTTAAGAAGCAGGGGCTTGGCTATTTTACCCTTCATGCCCAAAATATTATCTTACAAAATAAATATTTGATTTAAAATTACTTTTACACAAATATTACCTTGCCTGGTGACATTCTATAGATTTTCTTATGTCATATAAATTTGCTTAAAGACTTGGGAAACATAGGGAAGGATTATTTCACCTTATAACAGTGGAGCAATACTGGCCCTCTTGTTGATATTATGTGTTCTTGATATGCTATTAAAATACATAATTTTAGGCTGTAGATTTTTATGCAGCCTGACTGAGCAAGGTGACCAAAAGGTTTCATTTCTCTGTCTGTCCGCCATAATTTGACTTAGGTAACGTTGCTGAGAATTGGTGTGCAATACTTGTATTCCTTAGAGCCCTATTGTTGTTGTTTTTTCCATATATTTCCAATGTTGCCTATGATCCAGCCAATCAGACCTGTTACCCAAAATTAGTTTTCATTTATTTATGTTTCAGGTACAGATGGAGGAGTTGTTAAAGTTAAAGATTTTAAAAATGCTGCATTAAAAGGTATGTGAACATTTAGTGTTTTTATCATTGATTATCTTTTATACTAGACATTCAAATAATAATTATTGTACCAAAGAAGGAAGATGAATATTTTTGAAAGGTTATGGGATAGTTTGGGTCAAATTTCAAGGTCAAGTGTCAAAATTAGGGAGGATGCAACAAATAATTCAGAATCGGATTATAGTCTTTTTCAATGGTATTTCAGTTAAATCCTCACTGCCATGCAGTCCACTTAATTTACCCTTTCCCTCATAAGATGCTTTCTGACGCCTCTGCAGCAGACGGCTTTTTGAAAACATAGTGACAAAAGAAGAAATTGGTCAAAACGAGCAATTTCTCCTTTTGCCACAATGTTTTCAACTTTTAGTCATGGGTTATCGATTAAATTATAGAGATTTTCTATTTTTTGTCAAAATATGTTCAAAGTAGTCTCCTGAATTGTCATATGAGGGAAAGGGTTAACATGTGTTTCTTGACTGTGTCACACCTGTTTTTAACCCTTTCCCTCATATAGACGCTTTCTGACGCCTCTGCAGCAGACGGCTTTTTGAAAACATAGTAACAAAAGAAGAAATTGCACAAAACGTGCAATTTCTCCTTTTGTCACGATGTTTTCCACTTTCAGTCATAGGTTATCCATTCAATTATAGAGATTTTCCATTATTTGACAAAATATGTTCAAAGTCATCTGCTGCAGAATTGTCGTATGAGGGAAAGGGTTAACACACAATTCTTTCCCCTGTAACTGGCTACCATTTTGACCCGTCAGTGGAAGACACATGTTTATAGTAAATCACCTGAAAGGATGAAAGGCAGAGCTGGGTCTTGAACTCACTACCCATTAATTGATATCGACTGAGCAATTGTCGACAGGCGTATTAAAGATTACATTTTTGTTCTGATGTAAAATAGTCTGAATCCAGATATTTAGACTGTGAGCCACCAATAACACCCCTTCCCCTATTGGGAATTTTCAACACTATGTTTAGTGTATATTTTTGATATTATGATGGTCAAAATACTTGATTTAAAAGCCTATTTCACTTCCTTTCCTTAAAAATATCACTATAAGACCTGTTTACCATAAATAAAAAGTAATTTAACATTTTTCACTTTTTAAAGGTAATGTATTATAAACCACTATATTTATAAAGAACCAATGCTCAGGCGGCAGAAAACGGGAATATGCTCCACAGACGATGTGCTTCCAGAAAATTCCCTATGTGGGAGGGTTCGTCATTCTGGCCCACGGTTTAATTGTGAATCATTCTATTAACCTATATTGAACTTATGTGTTGCCTGCAATAGCTGAGTGAATTGATTACCAATATATCTGTTTTCATTTTCTTTTTTAGAATTTAAGAGTCCAAGTGTTGAATATCCATTTCTGGGTTTGGATCTCACTTACATGTATTCAATGTTCACACATGGGTATCACATATCCGATGATACGCAAATTTATGTAAGTTTATACATACATCTAAAGTTTTACTTAATATGATATTTTTAGAGCTTCAGTCAAACCTTAGGCAGCCACCCAAGTGAGATTCAAAATGTGGCTGTTGAACACCTGTGTCTTTTTAACCCTCTCCCTCATACGACAATTCTGCAGCAGACAACTTTGAACGTATTTTGTCAAAAAATAGAAAATCTCCATAATTGAATGAATAACCTATGACAAAAAGTGGAAAACATTGTGGCAAAAGGAGAAATTGCACGTGTTGTGAAATTTCTTCTTTTGTCACTATGTTTTCAAAAATCTGTCTGCTGCAGAGGCATCAGAAAGCGTCTATATGAGGGAAAGGCTTAATACAAGTCAATTTAGATTGTTTTTTTCTAGAGGCTGTTTAATACAAGTTGGCTTATCTTTGAATATATCAAAGGAAAAGCATGTTACATTTTAAAAATTGTTAGTTAACTTTTGATTTAGAGTTGGAAACATTGTGGGGAAATAAGATATTGCTCAACAGGGGAATCTTTGTCCATTTAACAAAATCTTTTCATTATCATTTTGCTGTAAGTTATCTAATGTCTGTATTTTGGAAACGGTGTATCCTTTCTGTCATATTGATAGCATTATTCAGTAACTAATAATACATCAAATCTGCAGCAGACGACTTTGAACATATTTTGTCAAAAATTAGAAAATCTCTATAATTGAATGGATAACCTATGACTAAAAGTGGAAAACATTGTGGCAAAAGGAGAAATTGCTCATTTGAGCAATTTCTTCTTTTGTCACTATGTTTTCAAAAAGCTGTCTGCTGCAGAGGCGTCAGAAAGTATCTATATGAGGGAAAGGGTTAATAATTTACTTTATTTCAGCTGGAGAAGAAGATAGCTGGGGTAGAAGTAAGCTGGGGACTGGGATCGGCCTTTAATCTACTTTCAGCTGCAGGACTTGCCAGATAACGAAAACCAGAGGATAACATGTAGCGTTTTTACAAGTCAAATTATTTATCCAATTCCCAAGTTATATTCTTTGAAACAGAAGAGAGACGCAGGGATACTTACCCCATTTTAGGTTTAAGATCATTGTACACTATTCAACTATTGAATAGGTCTTCATACTCTTCTGAAAGCTTCTTTAACACTTTCCCACATTCAACAAATCTGCAGCTGACGAATTTGTAAACAAATAGGCAAAAACATGACATACATCTGTTAGTTTTAACAGCGACCTGACATACATCTGTTAGTTTTAACAGTGACCTGAGATACATATGTTAGTTTTAACAGCGACCTGACATACATCTGTTAGTTTTGACAGCGACCTGATATACATATGTTAGTTTTAACAGTGACCTGATATACATCTGTTAGCAGTGACCTGACATACATCTGTTAGTTTTAACAGTGACCTGACATACATCTGTTAGTTTTAACAGTGACCTGACATACTTCTGTTAGTTTTGACAGCGACCTGATATACATATGTTAGTTTTAACAGTGACCTGATATACATCTGTTAGCAGTGACCTGACATACATCTGTTAGTTTTAACAGCGACCTGACATACATCTGTTAGCTTTAACAGTGACCTGAGATACATATGTTAGTTTTAACAGCGACCTGACATATATCTGTTAGTTTTGACAGCAACCTGATATACATATGATAGTTTTAACAGTAACCTGATGTACATATGTTAGTTTTAACAGTGACCTGATATACATCTGTTAGCAGTGCCCTGACATACATCTGTTAGTTTTAACAGTGACCTGACATACATCTGTTAGTTTTAACAGCGACCTGACATACATCTGTTAGTTTTAACAGCGACCTGACATACATCTGTTAGTTTTAACAGCGACCTGACATACATCTGTTAGTTTTAACAGTGACCTGACATACATATGTTAGTTTTAACAGTGATCTGATTTACATATGTTAGTTTTAACAGTGACCTGACATACATCTGTTAGTTTTAACAGTGACCTGACATACATCTGTTAGTTTTAACAGTGACCTGAAATACATCTGTTAGTTTTAACAATGACCTGACATACATTTGTTAGTTTTAACAGTGACCTGACAATAACTCGTGAAACAGATGTTGGATTTAAACAAATTGGTAACATGGTTTTATGACCATGAAATACAGGTCAGGTTCAACTTTGGTTTACAAACCAACAATTTTATTATGGGGTTATGGCCCCTTTTTAACTTAGAATTTGCACACACAAAAAAGTTGTCCGAATGATAAAGAAAGGGCCAGAGAAAATATACACATTTTCTCTGTTTGCTACAATGTTTTCAAGAGTCGTCTGCTGCAAATGTGTCAAATATGCTATAATTTGTTTGAATATTTTAAAGTGGGAGAGCCGGATTTCTAATGGTGAAATAATTTGTTTGAATATTTCAAAGTGGGAGAGCCAGATTTCTAATGGTGAAATAATTTGTAGTCAAACCCTCTGTCCATGTGCATTTATTGGAAAAGATATGCTTAACCCTTTCCCACATATTGATGCTCTCTGACTGCCCTGTAGCAGATGACTTTTGAAAACAATGTGGCAAAAGGAGAAACTGCTTATACTATGCAATTTTATCCTTTAGCCACAATGATTTCATCTATTAGTGTTTTTTCATTCATAGAGAGTTTCCATATTTTGAACTAATCACTTCCAAGTCACCTGCTGTAGATTTGTTCTATGTGGGAAGGGGTTAAACTAGACCATTGTTTTATTGTGATTGTTAATTATTGTGACAAGGCAATACATGTATTGTTGGGTATTATTTCCTTTCAGTGATAGCTCTAGTTTGATATATCATACAAATAATTATTATTATTGCTTTTGTGTAAAATTTGCTTGGGAACAAACATTTTATCAGTATTATTTTAGTGTACATACTTTAGTTCTTAGTATGCTGTGGTCGCTAATAATGATTAGACACATACCTGATGTGATAGTTGATGTCTCCTTAACCCTTTCATACCTGCAGATGAATTTTGACGCAATAGCAGCAGACGACTTTTGAAAGCATTGTGGCAAAGGTGAAATTACTCATGATGATCAATGTCACCATTTGCCACAATGTTTTCAACTGTATTTAATACATAAACTGTCATTAATGGGGATTGTTCATATTATTGCACAGATGTTTTAAAAGTCATCTGCTGCAGATTTGTTGTATGTGGGAAAGGGTTAAAGCATCTAAAGATTTTAAAACTGCAGATACATCAAAGTCTTTGCTTTTTATTTGTGAAATACAATATCTTTTTGCAAGGTAGCTCAGTTGGTAACAAAAAGGGCTATTAATCAAGGGGTTGTGAGTTCCAATCCCAGCTCGGCCATTTCACTTGTCATTGTGACTAGTTCCATTCGTCTTCTACTCATTGACAAAATGTTAATGTTTGGTGGTAGACCGTTGCCTGGAAAATATTTAAGTGGAGAACTGGTAAGAGAGAGCCAGGAAACACATGTATTGTTTGACTGGTCCCTGTGATATGAATAAAATACCAATGAAAATGGCGCCAATCTCCAAACAATTAACCCTTTCCCTCATACGACAATTCTGCAGCTGACGATTTTGAACATATTTTGTCAAAAAGTTGAAAATCTCTATAATTGAATGGATAACCTATGACTAAAAGTGGAAAACTTTGTGGCAAAAGAAGAAATTGCACGTTTTGTGCAATTTCTTCTTTTGTCACAATGTTTTCAAATAGCCGTCTGCTGCAGAGGCGTCAGAAAGCGTCTATATGAGGGAAAGGGTTAAGCACATGATGGTTATCATATTTTTTAATGAAATACCTTTTGCAAACTTGCATGTATGATATCCGAGTCATTTGCTTTGGCAATGAGACACAATGAATCACTTTTCGATTGTCTGTCCATCTCCTTAACCCTTTCCCTCATATAGACCCTTTCGGACGCCTCTGCAGCAGACGGCTTTTTGAAAACATAGTGACAAAAGAAGAAATTGCTCAAGACCAGCAATTTCTCCTTTTGCCACAATGTTTTCCACTTTTAGTCATAGGTTATCCATTCAATTATAGAGATTTTCTATTTTTTGACAAAATATGTTCAAAGTCGTCTGCTGCAGAATTATTGTATGAGGGAAAGGGTTAATTCTTTGGTTGTAGGAATTTGTTATTGGCAGACGACACTTCATGTACTTTCAAACAATCTTGTTGGTATTCTTTGTTCTACACATTTTAATAACATATCATTGTAATAAACCTATATTTAATGAAACTGAATCTCGTTTAGGTTCATGACACTGAATCTCGTTTAGGTTCATGAAACTGGAGTTTTACAATATATATTAACCCGTATTATTTTTGTGCCATCCAATCTCAGTGCTAAATTTTGATAGTTAATCAGTGTGTATCATAGTTTAACCCTTTCCCTCATACGACAATTCTGCAGGAGATGACAGAAAATCTCTATAACTGAATGGTAACCTATGACTAAAAGTGGAAAACATTGTGGCAAAAGAAGAAATTTCTCATTTTTCCACAATGTTTTCTCTTACGACAAAATGTGCGAAAGGGTTACGGGTGAATTTCTGACTTCCGTAAGTTGGGCAAGTCAAAAGTTAGATTCTGTTACTCGGCACAATATAAATCAACATTTAAATGCCAGGAGCAGAAATTTACCACTGAAAGTGTTAAATGCCTAAATGTTATGATTGTTGTTTCAATTTTTTCTTTTAACTAGCACTTTTTCTGTGATTTCATAATTATGCAAATGTTGTTGTTTGTTGAATGCCTATAGCATAAATTTTCTTGTTGCTCTAGTTTAGAGGTGAATAATCGGACTTGCTCAATTAAACATGAAATCCACAAAGTATTTTGTTGGGATTCTTTAGCTTTTCTCCATATATATAGGACATTTTGAAAGTCTCTGCAGCTAAAGAACCCATTGACGGAAAAGAAGTTTTGTTTTTTTACCCAAAATGTTTTCAAAAATTGACTGCTGAGGAAGCATCAAATGTTGTCTATATGAGGGAAAGGGTAAACATATCAAAGTTGTCTCTGTAAAAAATAATATTTTTAATGTTTGTAATTCAGATAAAGAGATTGATAAGAGTTATTGTTTACAGTTTCTATTAACCCTTTCCCACATACAACAATTCTGCAGCAGACAACTTTGGACATATTTTGTCAAAACATAGAAAATCTCCATAATTGAATGGATAACCTATGACTAAAAGTGGAAAACATTGTGGCAAAAGGAGAAATTGCACGTTTTGTGCAATTTCTTCTTTTGTCACTTATGTATTCAAAAAGCCGTCTGCTGCAGAGGCGTCAGTAAGCGTCTATATGAGGGAAAGGGTTAATGTAGCAACTTTCGGTAATCTGCAAGAAAAGGTTTCCTCTCATAGCAGAGTTTTCAAACGACAAATCTGTTCCAGGAAATGGTTTGAGTTAAATGATATATTAAAAATTTCACATGTTTTAGTTGAACGATATTCAAACTTTCACATGTTTGAGTTAAATGATATATATTCAAACTTTCACATGTTTGAGTTAAATGATATATATTCAAACTTTCACATGTTTGAGTTAAACGATATATTCAAACTTACACATGTTTGAGTTAAATGATATATTCAAATTTTCACATGTTTGAGTTAAACGATATATTCAAACTTACACATTTTTGAATTAAACGATATATTCAAACTTTCACATGTTTTAGTTAAACGATAATATATTCAAACTTTCACATGTTTGAGTTAAATGATATATTCAAACTTTCACATATTTGAGTTATCACAAGTCCTCTGTATGATACTAATAAAGTCAAAGTAATACAAAACTTATTATTGATTGTATTTGTGTGTAAAATTAACCATTGTTTTCCGGCCTTTTTCAGTCACTTATTTTGGGATGTTTGCTTTTAATGTGTGTTAGAGATTTGCTTGCCTCGAATATATTACATATTTTAACATTGCTGTGATATTGGACTATTTCCTTAACTCTTGACCTGATGCAGATGGCATTTGAAACCTCTACATGGGTCTACCTTTCCCACCTATAGACGCATTGTGACGCATCTGCAGCAGATGACTTTTGAAAACATTGTGACAAAAGGAGAAATTGCTCAAAATGAGCAATTTCTACTTTTGGCTCAACGTTTTCATCTTTTTTCACTAATTATACCTACAATTAAAGAGATTTTCCATATTTTTTAGTAGACATTTCCAAAGTCGTCTGCTGCACATTTGCTGTATGTACCAGTACATCCACTTTCAGGATTCTAATTCTAAAACTCAATAATAATTTGTTAACCCTTTTCCACAAGTTTCATTTCTGTATTTTTGCCTGGATAATCTTCAAAATTGTCTGCTGCAGATATTTGTTGTAATTGGGAAACGGTTAACAAAAACACCATATCTATCATTTTCCAATGTAGTGGCCAGAGTTTCTTATTCAGGTGTCCATTTACCACTAATATGTTAGATTTGGAAAATTCTTTGGAAATCCTGTTTAAAAATGCCGATTGTAAAATGTAAAATTGTTGAAAGATAGCATTTTTTTAGATGAGAAAAACATTTGTTTAAGAGCATTAGAAAAATCATTTTTTGAAAAAGGGTCATGTTGCATCTACAAACAGTGAAGACATAGATAAACAGCCTTCACAATATGCCAACATCTAATAAATACCAAGATGACATTTTTGACAAGAAGAATGTGTGAAGGAAGACATGTGTTACAAATTAACAAATACGCTTTTACACCATGTCCAAGTAGGGATGCAACAATACCTCTTGTCACCCATTTACAGATAATCTATATATTGGATGAAAGGTTGCACAATTGTTGAGGGTTTTTTACTATTATAAATAAAAGGTTTGTAAACTCATTTTTTAAATGTATGAAAATTTAAACTCTTTTTGAAATTGGCTTTTGCTTTGCATGTGCATACATGATTTTCTTTTTAGTCGACTTGCGAATGCTCAGTCAGCAACGATGAGGTGTATCAATTAACCCTTTACCTCATACAACAATTCTGCAGCAGACGACTTTGAACATATTTTGTCAAAAAATAGAAAATCTCTATAATTAAATGGATAACCTATGACTAAAAGTGGAAAACATTGTGGCAAATGGAGAAATTGCTCGTTTTGAGCAATTTCTTCTTTTGACACTATGAAAAAGCTGTTTGCTGCAGAGGCGTCAGAAAGCTTCTACATGAGGGAAAGACTTAGTGTTAATTAAGCAGTCATGAGTTCAAATAGCTGCTCGGCCATTGATTCTTTCTTTGTTGACAAAAGTTATTATGATTTGTAGTTCATCTTCAATCAATGTGCTAAACAGGCTGTCAGTTTCCTGTTAAGAATGTTTAAAAGCCTTTCCCTCATACAACAATTCTGCAGCAGACGACTTTGAACATATTTTGCCAAACAAGAGGCCCATGATGGCCCTGGATCGCTCACCTGATTTTTATTTTTTTTTCACTTTAGCCATATATGCCCCGCCCCTTGGCGGCCATAGTTTTCGACCAATCAACATGGCTTGAAGGAATATGATAGAGGGTCACCCTAGGAACATTTCTACAAAATTATTTGAAAAACGGCTTGACACTTTTTAAAGTTTTCACTATAGCCATATAAGGCAAAACAGCCCCGCCCCCCTGGAGGCCATGTTTTTCAACCAATAAACATGGCTTGAAGGAATCTGATAGAGGGTCATCCAAGGAACATTTCTACAATTTTTTTTGAAAATCTGCCAACCAGTTTGGGAGAAGAAGATTTTTTAAGTTTTCGCTATAGCCAGAAAAGGCAAAATAGCCCCGCCCCCTGGCGGCCATGTTTTTTGACCAATCAACATGGCTTGAAGGAATCTGAAAGTGGGTCACTTAAGGAACATTTCTACAAAATTATTTGAAAATCCGCCCGACACTTTCGGAGGAGAAGATTTTTTAAGTTTGCACTATAGCCATATAAGGCAAAATAGCCCCTGCCCCCCTGGCTTCACTTTTGGAGAAGATGATTTCTGCAAGGATCCCAACAATTTGAAGGAATTCTGGTGAGGACATTGAGAGGATGCTTTCTGTGAAGTTTCATCACAATTGACCCACTGGTTACAGAGTAGAAGATATTGACGGACGACGCACGCCGGGACAAAAGGTGATCACAATAACTCGCCTTGAGCACTTTGTACTCAGGTGAGCTAAAAATAGAAAATCTCTATAATTGAATGGATAACATATGACTACAAGCAAATTCATGAAATTTATATCCCCCGCTTGCAGAAAATATTGTAGGAATAAAGTCCGCTGAAAGTGACGATCGAACTTGGCCTAGCTGTTAAGGCATTTAACCTTGTTACCAAGTTTGAAAATAAAACGGTTCACATTTGTGGCAGTTATTGCACAGAAACAGCAACAAACAACATTTTTTGTTAATTAAGGGGCCATAACTCCACCGAATATAGTCCGCCGAAAGTGACAATCGAACTTGGCCTAGCCCTTAAGGCATTTAACCTTGTTACCAAGTTTGAAAAAAAACGGTTCACATTTGTGGCAGTTATTGCATGGAAACGGCAACAAACGACATTTTTTGTTAAATAAGGGGCCATAACTCCACCAAATAAAGTCTGCCGAAAGTGACGCTTGAACTTGGCCTAGCCCTTAAGGCATTTAACCTTGTTACCAAGTTTTAAAAAAAACGATTCAGTTTTGTGGCAGTTATTGCACGGAAACAGCAACAAACGACATATTTTGTTAAATAAGGGGCCATAACTCCACTGAATAAAGCCCGCCCAAAGTGACGATCGAACATGGCCTAGCCCTTAAGGCATTTAACCTTGTTACCAAGTTTGAAAAAAACTGGTTCACATTTGTGGCAGTTATTGCACGGAAACGAAGTGTGACAGACAGACAGACGGACAAACCGAAATTAATAACCCCCCTTTTTTTTAGCTCACCTAAGCACGAAATGCAAGGTGAGCTTTTGTGATCACCCGGCGTCCGTCGTCGTCGGTGTCTGTTAACAATTTCCTACAAATGACTTCTCCTAATAAACCAACGGACAGATTTCAAAATAACTTCACAGGAATGGTCCTTAGGTGGTCCTCTTTCAAAGTTGTTCAAAGAAATTAATTCAAAGTAGAACTTTGGTTGCTGCGGCATCAGAAAAGGGGAAAATTGCCAAATCTTAAAAAATCTTCTTGTCCAAAAGTACTGGCCCGATTTGAAAATTGTTTTGCACAAATGTTCCTTGGGTTACCCTCTACCAAGATTGTTCAAATATTTCCGATCCGTTGAAAAACATGGCCGCCAGGGGGCGGACCTTATTTTCCTTATATGTGCATTGTTAAAACTTTAAAAATCTTCTTGTCCAAAAGTACTGGCCCGATTTGAAAATTATTTTGCACAAATGTTCCTTGGGGTACCCTTTACCAAGATTGTTCAAATATTTCCGATCCGTTGAAAAACATGGCCACCAGGGGGCGGAGCTTGTTTTCCTTATATGTGCATTGTTAAAACTTTAAAAATCTTCTTGTCCAAAAGTATTAGCCCGATTTGAAAATTATTTTGCACAAATGTTCCTTGGGTCACCCTTAACCAAGATTGTTAAAATATTTCCGATCCGTTGCAAAACATGGCCGCCAGGGGGCGGAGCTTGTTTTCCTTATATGTGCATTGTAAAATCTTTAAAAATGTTCTTGTCAAAAAGTACTGGCATGATTTAAAGATAATTTGACATAAATCTTCCTTGGGGGAACTTCTATCAAATTTGTTCAAATAAATCCAATCCATTGAAAAACATGGCCACCAGGGGCGGGGCTTGTTTTCCTTATATGTACATTGTAAAATCTTTAAAAATCTTCTTGTCCAAAAGCACCTGCCTGATTTAAAAATTATTTGGCACAAATGCTCCTTGGTTAACCTTCTACCAAGGTTGTTCAAATTAATCTGATCCGTTAAAAAACATGGCCACCAGGGGGTTGCTTGTTTTCCTTATATGTATAGAGTAAAAAACTTTGAAAACTATTGAAGTTCTATTAAATCAGGTATATAGGGCCATCATGGCCCTCTTGTCTTCGAAAAAGCGGGGGATAAAAAGTGGAAAACAGTGGCAAAAGGAGAAATTGCTTGTTTTGAGCAATTTCTTCTTTTGTCATTATGTTTTCAAAAAGCAGACCTTTTTGTGGTGTAGTGTATTATTAGCCACTTTCTATTACTTGATGTAGACAGTTTTGAGCATTTATTTATGTCTGACTGGCCACAACCGTCTTTGCATGTTTTGATAATGCAAACTTAAGCTTATTTTATTTATACATCTACATGTCAATGAGGCATGTTCTATAAACAGCTTAATTTCCCTAACACTTCTTGATGTTTCACTTGGTGAAATTTGTCTGATCTCTACCTTGACCTATCCTGATCTGATCTTGACCAAACATGTTCAAAATGTTTCAAAATGTTTCTTCTAATATTCATATATTTAATAAGACTGATAAACAGCTTGATTGTCCATAAAGTTCTGGAGTTATGGTGCTCCAATAGATTCATTTTAAAAAAAGGCAGTACTGATCTAGTCTTCAAATCTGATAACAAAATGGGGAAATATTATCCTCTACATTTTTTATATCCAGCAATATCTCAAAGGATGTTGCTGAGTTATGTCCCCTGGGAAAATGAGCTCAATTCAATTTCTTTAATACTCCCAGTTTGTACATGGACAAAAACATGAGGTAAATACAATTTAGCATTACAAACGGCGAAACAAAATGACATATATACATGACAGAATATAGAACAACCCTCTTTGTATTGTTGTTTACAAACAAGATAATAATTATGTATATCTCTGAATTGACAGATATTGAGCTAATGTCTGTTGAAAGCTTGAACACTATCATTAAACTTTGATTCATGGAAATTTCCATATTTTTGCATTTTTAGATCACCTTAGCCGAAGGCTGAAGGTGAGCTATTCTGATCACTTTTTGTTGTCCGTCGTCCGTCGTCCGTCTGGTGTTAACTTTTAGCTTTAAACATCAACTCCTCCTAAACTCCAAGGACAATTTTCGTGAAACATCACAGGACTGTTCCTCTGGTTGGCCTCTTTCAAAGTTGTTCAAAGATTTAAATTCCATTGAGAACTTTGGTTGCTGCGGCATCAGAAAGGGGACAAAATGTCCAAACTTTAAAAATCTTCTCCTCCGAATCTGCCTGTCAGATTCAAATATAATTTGGTAGAAATGTTCCTTGGGTGACCCTCTATAAAAATTGTTCAAGCCATACTGATTGGTCGAAAAACATGGCAGTCAGGCGGCATCAAAAAAGGGGCAAAATGACAATACTTTAATAAAGCATCCTTATAAAAGTGCTTGTCTGATTTAAAGATAGTTTTGTAGAAATGTTCTTTCATTGATCATCTACATACTTTGTCAAGCCATATTGATTTGTTGAAAGGCATAGCAACCAAGCAGCATCAGAAAAGGAGTAATTAAACTTTTTGCTTCAAATGACATATGGTTATTAGATTTATGGTCTAAGGGAGGTAACACTTGGCAGAGTATTATGCAAGGGCAATCTCCTTCGCAGAGTTGTCGTTCCTTACACTCACCATACATGTATCAGAACATGAGTAAAACGACCAAACTTTAAAATCCTTTTCCTCCATAATCTGCTTGTCAGACTCCAAGATAATTCAGTAGAAAGAATCCTTAAATGCCCCTCTAAAAAAACTGTTCAAGCCATATTGGTTTATATTAAAAACAGATCAAGAAAGGTGCAAAATGACAAAAACTTAATAATTCATTTCTAATTGAAGTTCTTGTTAGATTTCAAGATATAAATGACCTTTACTTATAAGCTGTTTCTTGAGAAGTGTTCACTCCTTGAAGTTCTAATTGCACTCCTTGATCTTTTTCCCAGATATTTCTACTAATTTACTATCAATCAGGTGATCGATTTAGGGTCATCTTGGCCCTCTTGTTTAGTTGTGTATGTGGGACAAAATAAATGAGCACGATATATCATCAAGTACTGACACAGATGTTAACCCTTTCCCACATATAGACGATTTCTGCACCTCTGCAGCAGACAACTTTTGAAATCATAGTGGCAAAAGGAGAAATTGCTCATTATGATTTCAACTCTATTCAATAATCATACTATCATTTATACAAATTTTCTGTATTTTGGACTTAACAATTTCGTCTGTGGGAAAGGGTTAACCTTTACGTACTCGAGCAATTAAGTGGATGACAGTTTTGGCACTCTTGTTCAACACTGTTATCAAACATCATCTTCTTCAATTGTCCCGGTAACTTCTGCCAGGAATTTGGTAAATAAGTTTATACCTTTAACCCTTTCCCTCATATAGACGTTTTCTGATGCCTTTCTGATGCCTCTGCAGCAGACGGCTTTTTGAAAACATAGTGACAAAAGAAGAAATTGCTCAAAACGAGCAATTTCTCCTTTTGACACAATGTTTTCCACTTTTAGTCATAGGTTATCCATTCAATTATAGAGATTTTCTATTTTTTGACAAAATATGTTTAAAGTCGTCTGTTGCAGAATTGTCGTATGATGGAAAGGATTAACAGTATTCATAATTCCGCAGATGTGTGTTATGTATCAAAGAGAAACATTGAACTATTGAAATATTATCAGGTCTATTTCACAAACTTATGATTTGTGTAGAAATTATAATCTAGAGTATTCAATAAAACACATTGGTCACCTGACAAAATGTCAGTAAGTGAAAGCTTGGGAACTGGCGAAGGAAAAGTGTCATAGCCAAGGCAGTCAACACAATAAAGCCCCATTACTTGAGTCACCCTCACACAAGTACCTCACATACCAGTTTTCCAAAGAACTGGCAGCTTCTCCATAATGAATGAATGTATATTGTTTTATGGCGCATCGACAGCTAATGTCATTTAGCACGCAATTAAATTTAATTATTCATGATCCCTGGGTAAACAAACCAGTACTAGGCTAGAACATGTGCCTTGCCAAGTTTGTAAGCCCACAGATGGAAGTCAAATGACACATGTTGCATCACTATTTACCTTGCTACTGCGGCCCTGCTTTTGGTTTCAAAGAACCTATTTTTGATAAACGTGAAAAAAGAAATCGAAAATACACTTTTATATTTCATGATTTTATTTACAAATATAAACAAGATTTTGGACAAATGTACATTTTTATATACAAACTTTTTTAAAACAAAAAGAAACAACTTAAAATCTCATGCCCTCAGATTACACAACTTTCAAACTGAATACATTCACTGTAAAGAAAAATGAATAAAATAAGCAATGCCTCGAGTTCAAAAATATCACAGTAAAAGGAGAAATTATTCATCAAGAGCAAAAACGTTAATTTGCTGTCATGTTTGATTATTACTTTTTGTACAATGTATTCAAATAATATCTACTGCAGACTTGTCAAAATGCATTTATATCAAAGAAATGGTAAGTTATAAAAAATCTTGTAATTTATTACGAAGAAGCGTCATTATTATCATAATGAAATGAAATATTTACAATGAAAATGGAACAACAGAATATAAATACCCTTTCTTTGATGACAACAACATTTGATAACCTTGCAGCAGATTACAGTTTAAAATGTTGTGAACAAGCAATGGCACCTAAATTTCCATTGTTTACCAAAAAAAATTATTTAATGCTTATAAAGACTTCATGGAGAGGTGATTAAAAAATGACCGATTTTAATTACAACCGTTTCACGCAAAGCCCTCGAGATGGTCCTCATAAAAAATGGCACTGTCTGAAAGGGGGCAATAACAAGAATGTTTAACCCTTTCCCACATATAGACGCTTTCTGGCACCTCTGCAGCAATTTCTCCTTATGCCACAATGTTTTCAACACTATTAAATGATTATACTTTCATATAGATAGATTTTTGCCAAGATGTTTTCAAAGTCGTCTGCTGCAGATTTGTTGTAAGTATGAAAGGGTTTAAAAGCCAAAGCATACACAGCCCAACAAGTGTTTACTGTAAAACCCCTTATTTAGCATGAACCCGAAACATGGTCGAGACAATAACTTTTGCTGTCTCTGATACAGAGGAAATTTGAAATATTGTTTGAAAAGGACAAATTGTTCAGCATGAGTAATTTCTACTTTTTTCCACACTGTTTTCACCTATATTGTACAATTTTGAGCAAAAAGTTTGCGCATGCTTGCAAACAAAAAAATCTTCATGTCACACTGTTTGTAGACTTTAAAAATTTAAAAGAATAATGCAATGATTTTCAATACGATCTCAGTTTTTCTGATTGTATAATTTATACACATGATTTTAATTACATGTATATACATATGTAAGATGAGCACAAGAATAAGACATATTGTTCAAATCACTGTTTTAAAAACATGTCTGTCTGTTTATTTGGTAAATGCCTCAGCTGGAATCTGTCCTTTTTGCTGAAAGAAATCAAAAATGGAAACTAAGTACATTTCCCATTACATATAATGGGCATTTTCTGTACCATCCAAGTGAATCTGTACCTCACATTTTATATCATTCTTTTAAAAGTATTTAAAGTAAAAAAGTTACAACATTATAGAAGTCACTACCAGTTAACCCTTTCCTATTCACATACACATCTGCAGAAGACAACTTTGAAACCATATAGGCAAACATTTGGAAAATCTTTATAAGTGACTTTAATTATTTGAGCAATTTCTTCTTTTGTTACAATGTTTTCAAAAAGTCTTCTGAAAGCACCTATATTTGGAAAATGGTTAACCCTTTCCCATTGGCATGCACATCTGCAGTAGACAACTTGTGAAAACATTGTGGCAAAAGAAGAAATTGCTAATGATGAGCAATGGCTCAATTTGACTTAATGTTTTCAACATTACTGTATTCAATAATTAAACTTTCACTTAAGGCTGTTTCAGAAAAAAGAAGTCTATGGGGCCAGTCTATTGGGGGGAGGAACGACCACCAATTGTTAGGGTACCACCTATCAAGTTTTAATTATTTTTTGGGCACTTATTTTAATTTTAATTAAAAAATATTTATTGCATGTTCTAAAATCCTTATTTTACCTCCAAAACATAAGTTGTAGGTACTCAAAAGAATCATCTCAGCGAGAC
Organism: Serripes groenlandicus; assembly: GCA_031761405.1. Lineage (NCBI taxonomy): Eukaryota > Metazoa > Mollusca > Bivalvia > Cardiida > Cardiidae > Serripes > Serripes groenlandicus. The sequence continues at coordinate 75,556,274 of JASEVX010000001.1, forward strand.
AATTCTAAGGAGTACCCACACCATAGGTTTCAATGAGTGCTTCTTACAAAGATATCATAGAAGCAAGACCTGTTTACTCCTCCTTATCCAGTCATCTTTTATGCACTTTGCTCAAGATATTTTTCACACAAAGGGTTATACAATTCAAAGTATTTACCTGTAATTCTAAAAAGACTTGGCCTGCTTTAGCATAGTCCCATCCATTTTCTATTAAGCACCTGTAATAACAATATGTGTATAATGGCTTTAAATTTATTAAATCATTAAACACAACTCTGATTGCAAGCGAAAAACAAAAACATTGTACATATTTAATAACAAGGACAAAGTTTATAAAATCTCTGCCAAACTTACACAATGTTTCGACTCTTTATCAAATTTTGTTTTCAATATTCCATACATGGCATTTTTTCCTTAGAAGTTTTCAATGCTAAATGCCAATGCCAAAACTATAATATGAGCCTGTGCATCGGAAAAGGTACAAGTTAGTTTTTGTGAAAGGTGATGATCCAGATCAGCCTATGCATATAACCAGTCTAATCACTATTTACACTGTTCACATATTACTTTCATAAGCCTGTACAAAACTTCTGTCAAAGTGTGTAGATTCTGATAAGGCGGCGCAGATGAACAGGCTGATTTAATTAATGGGTTAACCCTTTTCCTCATACAACAATTCTGCAGCAGACGACTTTGAACATATTTTGTCAAAAAATAGAAAATCTCTATAATTGAATGGATAACCTATGACTAAAAGTGGAAAACATCGTGTCAAAAGAAAAAATTGATCCGCTTAATTGAGCAATTTCTTCTTTTGTCACTATGTTTTCAAAAAGTCGTCCGCTGCAGAGGCGTCAGAAAGCGTCTATATGAGGTAAAGGGTTTAAACATACACTGTTCAAAAATGCCAACTTGTACTTAATGTTATCTACACACTTTGTCCTTATTGTCTGGGGCTGAATATGTGTGTAAAAGGTATTGCACATTTAGGAGAGACTAGCCGCATGGTTTCAAGAATGAAAGTGCCCGGATTTATCAAGTGCTTTTGCATGAGAATGACACACGGCAGCGGATAGCAGCAAAACATACGGATTCCATTTTAGTGCAATAAGTTTGACTATTTTTTAAGAATACATGTAGTCCCTATTATGGTCTGTCTACATTCATATCAACCCTCATCCTGCAACAGGTTTTATCATCCCTCACTTTCAATAGTTGCTTACATATTGATGGACTACTATTCCTTACTAATTATTGATAAATGAGTAGCATGAAATGTAGACCACGATAAGGCTGTATAAATGTGCAGGCTTACCTTGGATCTACATTCTGTGCATTTCATAGTTCGTAAATGTTGTTTAACCCTTTCCCACATGCAGACACTTTCTGACGCCTATGCAGCAGACAACGTTTGAAAACATTGTGTCAAATGGAAATATTGCTCATGATGACAATTTCTCCATTTGCCACAATGTTTTCAAGACTATTTAATAATTAGGTTTTCCATATGTTTTTTGGAATGGTTTCAAAGTCGTTTGCTGCCTATGGCAATCTAGATGAAACCTTACAAACATTCCCAATACTATAATGTAAACAAATACAAATTCTGATATTAAGCTTGCAAAACATTATGGCTCAGTGTCAGACCTTTTATTTTGATGTACCCCTTTCCACGCAGATGCATTTTAACTCACCATTGTGACAAAAGAGCAATTTCTCCTTTTCCTGTCTACTTCTCTATCCTTAAATTGTACATTCAATTAGAAGGATTTTCATATTTTCCCCCCGGATGATATAAAACTCCTCTGCTGCAGATTCATTGTAAAGGAATAAATCTTGAGAAGGCTTACATGTAGTCAGTCATTAAATAACAATGTTATAAAAGAAGGATAAGAAAACAACCTACTTTGCTGAAAATTTCGTGTTCATTCCAGAGTCATTTATAAAGCTGGCAATCATCTGCTGCTGTTCCCGTGTTAATCCACTGACCCCTTCAAAAGGATTTGTGGGTGTTGTCTGTGGGACGGGACTCGAGGACGGAGTTGGAGCAGGATTCTTAAATGCTGACTGAAAAACAAGATGTATTTGTGAAACGCCAAACACCCAGGGGTGGCAACACAGGTTTTATTTACCTAATATTGAAGTCTACCTTCCAACAGACTGGGTAATTATTTTATTGCCCTAGAATCTGCATTAAAAAGAAGAAAAAAATCAAATATATTACAGTTCTTGTGAACACACATGCTGGATAAGTGTAGATCCCAAAGGTAGACACAGGATTCAAACCCAGGACCTTTTGATAACTAGCTGACATTCTTCATTCTGAATCCCTGTCTGCCACCATCAACAGTTAATGAGTAGAGTAGTAACCTAACCTTACTATCATCGCACATATTGAAAAACTGTTTGTGTGCATTCATGCTATGGATAAAAACGGATAGTGCTAAAAAAAAATTGAATTAAACCTTTTATGACTAATTGGTAGCTTACAGTGCAGAGCCAGATCAGATCCCTTTCAAAGTTGTGCATTCATTTTGACACAGCTGCAGTACACCATTTTTAAAAACACGGTAGCAAAAGGAGAAATTGCTCATTATCAGCAATTTCTCATTTTGCTCTCATTTAAAGAGGTTTTTCATATTTCTGCCTCGATGTTTTCAAATTGGTCTGCTTCAGATTTGTTGTAGAGTGGGTAAGGGTTTAAATTCTACTTCTTGTGACCATGACCCATCTCTAGATGACTGAGAGAATAGCAAACGTTTGATTCAACTGAATTAAGGTGCCAGGATTTTCTGGGCAAAAAATCAAGTTTACTTGGTTGAACATAAAATATTTGCCATACCTGTACTTGATCTTGTGATGCATTAGTGATGGTTAACATATCATTAACAATGACCATACTGAAAATATACAAGAAATATTGATTGATTGTTTTGTGTTTTATGCCACTTTCAACAATTTTTCAGTTATATCACGGCATTTCCTGTAGGGCAGCCATTACTACTATTTTTAAAGTCTTTGGTATGACCCTACCAGGAATCGAACCAGGGACCTCCTGCATCAGAGGCAGACCCTCTACCGCTACACCACTGAGGCGGTACAAGAAATATATACAATTCTCTGATACAGATGTATTTTAAAATATCCGTGTACCAGACATCTTTTGAAAACATTCAGGGAAAAGGACAAATTGCTCAATACCAAATTGTCCTTATCCAGCAATGTTTTTAACTCTGTATCAATGCTTCACATGTACTTTCAATTCCAGAAAAGGTTTACATATGTTTTCAAGGCATGTCACTCTAAAAATGTCATATAGGGTAAAAAAAAGACAGAAACTGCATTGAAACAAAGATCTTTCTAAACTTCTGTAGCCGACATTTTTGCAGGAAACGAAAAATAGATAACAATAAGCGAAAGAATATTTTTCCTGTCTGTTGTCAGTCATCAACTGTTTACCTGACAAATATTTTTAGTGTAAAAATCTGATGAAGAACTCGTTACACAGCCATCAAGAGATCACTACATCAGTACAACCCCATTAAGTTTTATTATTGTTCAAAATTAAAACTTTACTGAAGAAATTTTATAATTTAGACCCACAAAAGAGGTGTTTGAAGAAACATATGCCGATGAGGTGTTAACCCTTTCCTACATAGACTAGCTTTCTGACGCCTATGCAGCAGACGAATTTTGAAAACGTTGTGGGAAAAGTAGAAATAGCTCATGATGAGCAATTTCTTCTTATGCCACAATGTTTTCAAATCTTTTCAATAACTATACTTTTATTTGCAGAGATTTTTCATATTTCTGGCAATTTGTTTCCAAAGTCGTCTTGCTACATATTTGTAGTAAGAGGTTAAAGGGTTAAATGAAAGAATAAGAGTCAGAAAGACAGCCGGAGGAGAAGTGATCCACATGTGTCACCATGTCGAGGCAGGTAACACAATAAACACACTATGGTTAAATTTTGAGACAGAGAAAAACCACTGTGGTGTAAAGAATAAATTGATGCAATCCCGTTTTTCCCCACTGACATTAAACCCTTTACCTGCAGCAGGTGACTTCAGCAAACATTGTGGCAAATGAAGAAATTGTTAATAATATGCGATTTCTACTTTTTCTATTATGTTTTTAATTCTAATCAATAATTATACATTCATTTAAAAAGAATTTCCATGTGTTTGATCAAACGTCTTCATAGTCGTCTTCTGCAGATTTATGTGGGAAAGGATTCACCGTAAATTATAAACAACACACTTACCTATGACCACCTGGAACTGTGACAAATGTTCGACTAAAAGCTCTCATTGGAGGCTTGTCTGATTTCACAACTGAAATACAAAATATATATACTTAAACATATAAATCAACATGGGATACATACCCGATTATAAACCAGTAAATCATAAAACACTGAGCACTATCAATTAATAGAATGTAGTTGTTATTTATGTATTCTGAATGGAAAATATCAAAATTCTATTATGTATAGCAAAAGCTATATCAATGGTATCAGATTTGAAATATATATAAATGTTAGAGATACATATTGAAAAGCTTTTTTTTTTTTAATTGAGGTTTTACGCCAGTTTCAACACTTTAGTTATATCTCGGCGACAGTTCACTTATTCATGATCCCTGTGAAAACAAACCAGTACTAGGCTAGGAAATGTGCCTTGCCCAAAGGCACTCCACCATAACTGTCGTGTCGCGACTAGCAATCGAACCCGGGATGCCCGGTTTCAAATCCCCGAAACTAACCACATGACCACGGCGGATTCCTATTGAAAAGCAGATATTTCTTGAGACAGAATTGCAATTCAGATTGGGGCTTAGTTGAAACTTTTCAAAGCAAAATTTAAAACATCTTGGTAACCACATCAATGCCATTAACTGGGTGAATAAATGTTATATCCACTTGAACACAGTCCCGGCAATTTAAAAACTATTAACCCTTTCACATATACAACAATTCTGAAGTAAATCGCAATAAATGAATGTATAACTATCGAACAGTTAAAAAAAAATTGGGTTAAAGGATAAATTCTGTATGTGGAAAAGGGTTAAAAGATTTACATGCATTGTAATGACTAAATGACCATACCTTCTTTAAAAACTCCTTGTACATTAAAACACATCATTGAAGGCTGAAAGTAAAAAAATATAATGTTACAGTCATTTATATAACAAATGATCATCTATCATCCATGAAAGAGTACAGAAATGGCAGAAAGATGTTGTTTCTTTCAAAAGAATTCAAACCTATTTCTACATCAATTAAAAAAATATTGAAATAGCTGAATATTTAACCTTTAACCCGATACGGGAGACTTTTGGTACTTCTGTATAGCAGAAATCAGAGACATTGCTTTCACCTACTCATGCATTTCCTGGTTTTCTCACACCAGTACTCCACACAACAATCTTCCCAAGCAACTGGCTGCTTTTCCACATAGACTTAGCCTATTGGTGGAAGACGTATGACGCATGTCGCATTGACTTTTGTCAATCCTGGGAAAGAAAGTTGGCCGAGCCGAGATTCGAACTCACAATTCCAGGATTGACTGCTTTGAAGGAATTTTGCTTCTTCCCTCGGTTTTCATGTCTATATGCATTTTCAGATGTTATATTCCTTTACTGGGTCTAACATGTTGGTGTCTATCCCATCACAATTTCTACAGACTACAAACAGCTTGTCACAAAGTCAATAGAACCAGTTTATTGCCTTCCAATTATTTGCTAAAATGTCTATGACATGATATATATGTATCATACTTGTGGGAGAAAGCCAGACAGACAGTACACAGATAAATGAACTGTATGCCATCCTATTACCCTATTACTTAACCCTTTCCCATATACAACTAGAACTATCACTGAAGATGATAAATACCCCCAAAACAGCACCTTGACTCAAAATATGGCTTCCGACCGATCAACAAAATACACCGCACTTCCTCTCAATGTGTTGTATCATCCTATGAAGTTTTATTAAATTCCAACAATTTGTTTTAAAGTTATGCTCTAGACAAGACTCTACGAATAAGAAAAAGTAACAAAGGGCAATAACTCTGTAATTATGTAAATTAGAGTTATGGTTCTTGTACACTGCACTTCCTCTGATTATGCTCTACCATTGTATGCAGTTTTATTAGATTCCATCTATTAGTTATTAAGTAATTCTCCGGACAAGAAAAAGTAACAAAGGGCAATAACTCTGTATTTAGATTAAACAGAGTTATGGTTCCTGTACACTGCACTTCCTCTCAATGTGTTGTATCATCCTATGAAGTTTTATTAAATTCCAACAATTTGTTTTAAAGTTATGCTCCGGACAAGACTCTACGAATAAGAAAAAGTAACAAAGGGCAATAACTCTGTAATTATGTAAATGTACACTGCACTTCCTCTCATTATGCTCTACCATTGTATGCAGTTTTATTAGATTCCATCTGTTAGTTATTAAGTAATTCTCCGGACAAGAAAAAGTAACAAAGGGCAATAACACTGTATTTAGATAAAATAGAGTTATGGTTCATGTACACCGCACTTCCTCTCAATGTGTTGTATCATCCTATGATGTTTTATTAAATTCCAACAATTTGTTTTAAAGTTATGCTCTGGACAAGACTCTACGAATAAGAAAAAGTAACAAAGGGCAATAACTCTGTAATTATGTAAATTAGAGTTATGGTTCTTGTACACTGCACTTCCTCTCATTATGCTCTACCATTGTATGCAGTTTTATTAGATTCCATCTGTTAGTTATTAAGTAATTCTTCGGACAAGAAAAAGTAACAAAGGGCAATAACTCTGTATTTAGATTAAATAGAGTTATGGTTCCTGTACACTGCACTTCCTCTCAATGTGTTGTATCATCCTATGAAGTTTCGTTCAAATCCTATGTTGCATTGTTAAGATATGGTCCGGACAAACTATGGCTTCCGACCGACCGACCGACCGACCGACACAGTGACTCCTATATACCCCCCCAAAACTTTGTTTTTTGGGGGTATAAAAACACATATATAGGCAAGAATGTGGAAGAGCTTGACAAGTATAATTTTGGAATAGTGTTGAAAACATTGTGGCAAAAGGATAAATTGATCATTATGACATACAACAAATCTGCAGCAGATGGGTTTGAAAACATACACACAAAAATATGGAACATCTCTTTAAATGAAAATATAATTATTGAATAGAATTGAAAACATTGTGACAAATGGAGAAATTGCTCGTTACAAGCAATTTCTCCATTTGCCACAATGTTTTCAAGAGTCATCTGCTCCATAGGCATCAGAAAGCATGTGGGAAAAGGGTTAAAATGTCATATCATGTAAATAGTTTAATCTCCAATCAATCCGTCATTCTGCTCGCCAAATGGCTTTATACCGATAGGCGAGGGTAAACAACCACATAAGAAGAAGAATCCGTCAGCGCTCTTTTCATACTTACAGAGACAAGACTAACGTCTACCAGTAAAGAGTTTAAATCATGGAGTGTTTTGGGAAGCAGGCACAGTTGGGGCACAATATGATTTCCTGTCTTCAGTAATTTATACTTCCGAGCTGAAATAATCAATGATGGGTAGATATAAATATTACTTTGTGAAATTTGGCAGTGAAGGAGTAAAGCCCAATCATTGAAGACGAATGATGACAATAGTAACAATGACTTAAATTGTCAATCATAGGAAAGAATGAAAGACTCATCCCCGGTTCAAACTCATAGTCCCTGCATTTATAGCCCTCAGTGTTACCGACTGAGCTACCGAAGCTCAATGTTCCAAACAAATTGAAAATAATTTTGCAAATTCTTCTTTTTCAACTCTTTTAAATGATTAACACTTTCCTTGGAAAGATTTTATTTTACTTGTTGTTATCAAAGGAAAATCACCATATACACAAACATTATATTTCTTTCTCTAACAGGACTGTCTTTCGGAAAGACCCATAACAGATGATTTTAGCCCATTCACATCATTGATTGCTAGTTTTTTACGCCATTTTTCGTCAATTTTTCAGTTATATTACGGCATTTCCTGGGTAAGTTACCAATTCTACTGGTCCATTTATCCCAACACCAGTCAGTCATAATGTTAACACCAGACCCTGAGCGCCAAAAAGAGCAGCCACTACTACCATTTTTAAAGTCTTCCATTCATAGGAAAAGTTACTAGTTGGCATTTCTGAATAGTTTAACCCTTTCCCTCATATAGGCGCTTTCTGACGCAGACAACTTTTTGAAAACATGAAGACATAAGAAGAAATTGCTCAAAACGATTTCTCCTTTTGTCACCATGTTTTCAACTCTATTCAATTATTGTACTTTCATTTAAAGGTAGTTTCCAAAAAATGTCGGGAATGTTTTCAAAGTCGGCTGCTGCAGAGATTTTGCATGTGGTAAAGGGTTAATTTCAGAACAGCTTGTGCATTTGGTCTGTCTCATCAGAATCTTCTAACAAGTTTGTGTAAGCAATAAGTAAACAATGTAGATTTTGATGGGTCTTTGCAAAGGCACAGGCTGATCTTTGTCTACTCTTCACAAAAGCCAACTAGTGTTACATAGATGTCAAAATGTCATTCAACGGTAAAGGGCAATCTTGTGATATACTTACCAGAATCTTTGTTATTTGCCCTGACCAGATTTCTGCTTTCTTCCATGTAGGCAGACAATGACACTTGCCTGAAAAACAAAGCAAATTCGAATAAACCTTTAACATCTCTTTCCAACATACAACAAATCTGTAGCAGATTACTTTTAAAACATCTGGAGAAAAATAATGAAAATCTCTTAATATAAATGTTAAGTTTTATAATAAAGTTAAAAACATTGCGGCAAAAGGAGGAATTACTTGTTTTGAGCAATTTCTCCTTTTGACACATTGTTTTCAAAAGTAGTCTTCTGCAGAGGCGTCAGAATTTGTTTAACCCTTTCCAACATACAACAAATCTGCAGCAGATGACTTCTAAAATCTAATGATAGAAGTATTATTGTTGAATAGAGACACTGGAGTTGAAAACATTGTGGCAAAAGGAGAATTAAGCCTTGTGACCTAGTTTTTATCTGGTATGACACATATTTGAACTTGGCCTAGATTTCATCCAGATAAAAGTTCAGACAAAGTCTCAACATGCTAAAGTAAAATTAATGTGCACAAGATTTTTCCTTAATTTAGCTTAGAGACCCATATCATAACTCAGCCTAGATATCATGAAGACAAACAAACTGAAGAGTCTGATGAAGATGACGTGAAACTGTAGCCCTAGAATCTCCGCAAATTCTGGAAGAAAGACAGATGAAAGACACAGACCAATCACAATAGCTCATCTTGGTGCATTCAATTACATTTTATATATACATGTATATACATGTATGTGCAAGCTCATCATGGTCTCTATTGTTGCTATTCTTTTTTAAGTTATTCCCTCATGCAACATATGTCAGATGATGACTTGAAAACATCTACACAAAATACCGAAAATCTCTATAAAAATGTAAATAGGTAACCCTTTCCCTCATATAGACGCTTTCTGATGCCTCTGCAGCAGACGGCCTTTTGAAAACATAGTGTTTTCCACTTTTTGTCATAGGTTATCCATTCAATTATGGAGATTTTCTATGTTTTGACAAAATACGTTCAAAGTCGTTGTCGTATGAGGGAAAGGGTTAATGAAAGGTGTTGAAAATATTGCTCATGCTTCATTAGCCACAATATTTTCAACTCTATTCACTAATCATTAGTCGCCGGGCAGAAGCCCGCGACTTCTATTTTTAATAGGTTTTCTGAAATCACATGGGAGGGGGGATTATTATTAGAAAGAAACACATGTAGATGTCTTGAACATATTACAATTGTGTTTGTTTAAAAACACTAAGTAATGACACATCTAAAATGAAATAAATATTCCAATGTTTTAGGTATTTACAGTTTCTTTATTTTGACTCATATTTGTGTTTTTTGTCTTATTTACGAAGACACAAGAGGTCCCTGCTAGACTTGCTGCAGACCGTTATGTGTCAATGTCGAGATAAATATCACGTCGAATTCTCCTTTTAATAGCAATTTTAACTTACTAAATGTTGTTTTCATGTTCAAAGAGATGTCTTGATTTGTGTAGAATTCATTTAATAATGTTAATCCATGAATATCTAAAGTAGGAACTGTTTCTAAGCTAAATATAGACCCTATTCTGTTGTGTAATTTCGTGACCTTTAACATCGATTTTCGCGCATGCGCATTTCGATATGAAAAAGCGAGTGATATTATTTTATTTTAGACAAGTACAAGACGAATGTTTGACGCAAAGCGTCAAAGAGAAGCCGCAATATTTCGTTGTACATGTAGAAATAAGAAAAAAAGAACATTTTAAATCCACAAACAATAGAACAATTTAAACTGTAGACGGTAATGCTGATATATTTCTCCTTTTGAAGACTTTTGTTTACTTCAAATTACCTCCCTTTAAAGCAATACCAGGATATTTACCTTGTGATTCGAATAAGATTGACAAACATTGAAATTATATGAATGAATACTATTATTTAAATAAGTAACAACAGCAAAATTAAATTTAAGCCAAGATAAATGTGTACACATTTCGTTAATTTTTTATAGATACCCTAATGTATAGGTATGAATATAAAATTTATAAGCAAATGTTTTCTTTTCAACGTTCCTAATGTTTGTATGGACTAAGGAAAGTCAAGAATACATAAATAAATCAATGCAGTCTTTTCCGGCGACATTGATGCCTTGCATCAACTTTCTCTTGTACTTTAATTTATAGAGAATCCATAAGTTCATGTTTCTCTTCAGACATGTGGAAAAGGGATAATCCGCTTGGTCTAAATTGTTCCCAAATGTTGTTCCACACTTTCCCACATGCAACCAATCAGCAGCAGATGACTTTGAAACCACCAAGAAAACAAAATCTTTAACCCTTTCCCTCATATAGACGCTTTCTGACGCCTCTGCAGCAGACGGCTTTTTGAAAACATAGTGACAATAGAAGAAATTGCTCAAAACGGCAATTTCTCCATTTGCCACAATGTTTTCCAATCTACTCACTAATAACAATCCATTGATTCAGATAATCCATATTTTTCCTAGATGTTTTCAAAGTTGTCTGTTGCAGATTTGCAGCAGACGACTTTTGAAATTGTTGTTGCAAAAGGAAAAATTGCCCATGATGAGCAATTTCTCCATTTGCCACAAAAATATCAACTCTAATCAATAATAATACTATCAATTACAGGTTTTCTATATTTTTCATAAATGTTGTCAGTTGCAGAATTATTGTATGTGGGAAAGGGCTAATGAAACTAACTCAAAGAAGATGCAACGAATCTTCAAATCAATTTTATTCTTTGGATCAAGCAAAACCTGCCAAATCAATAATTAGGTACTACAAATCAGGTATTCCCAAGTTTACCCTTGACTACCATATTCATTGAAGGTCTTTTAGAGACCTTATTTAATGAGATGTTTTAAGTATAACAACCTCAATCAATTTAAAGATTAAGAAATAAGTCATGTCATATACTTCAAACCCACTCTTAACCATTTGAAGGAAGAAAAACACCAACTACAGGACAATTTAATTGGTCCTGAAATAACTGTAAAGGGTCGCCGAAGCTAATAATAGAATTTCAATAGGGGATCTATAATGTTTGTCAAATATACCCATGGTGAAATATTCTCTATAGATCTACCCTTAACTCCCTGGAGTTATACAATCTCCAACAATGTTTATACTCCTGTTGTAAATCTAACTTCTAATTATTATTTATTACCTCTTCTCTTTATCTCATGCATGCAATACAAGAATTATCATTTAATATTTGTGTAGGAATAAGGGTTTAATTTAATTAACCAAAGCCATAACAAAGCTCATTCAATATTAAAGAGAAGTATGTACATCTGTATAGGTATACAAATTGGAAAATGTAAGCTACCCTTTATGCAATATTACAAGTCAAATCAATTGATTTTCAAAATTTGTTGTATATATATTCTGTGTAAGCTTCACAAAATCATTTAATTTTTTTATTTCTTCTTGCTAGATAATTCCAAAGACCTAATAACACAGTTATTAGGTCTTTGATAATTCATACAGGAAGAAAGAGTAAAACAATAAACCTTATCAAAATAAACCCAAGTTTTGAACGTTCTTATTTAGAATTTCTTAAGTAAAATAGTTGTGAAAAATTCCTAAAAATCAATAATGGCTACTTTTGTTTTCAATTCTTTACCAATCACAAAAATACAGTAGGTGTAAATTTTCTATCTATGCGTATATATCTTTAAGGAGAGCACAGGGTAAAAAAATTGATTGAATAAAAACATAGTCAAACATGTCTGGATAAGCATTAGAATTTCATATAACTGTGAACCACTCACTGACATGTCCTGACCACATGGAGTTGTAAACTAACAAGGATATTATTGTTTCATAATTTAAGGTAAGATTGTTTTTCTGTTAGACTAAAGGGATATATTCCATATTTCTTATTTAGAAAAAATAAAGCCATCAACAATCAAAAACTAGTTTTAAACTTAGACTAAAACAAGTCATTAACATATTACTGCTTGTTTTTTTCACACTCTCAGTTTGTTGCCAAGTTACAGAGAAATAAAATTGTATTTCTATTTCTTTTTTAAATACTTTTCTACTTTCGAATTAGACCCATAAATTAAATTCAAAGTTGTATCATAATTCAGTATAAAATAAACAGCAAAAAGATCAGCCTATCCGTACCGGTATATACATGTAAAGATATTGATTAATTCTTTCTTTCATACTACAAATCTGCAGCAGAAAACTTTGAAAACATTAAGTCAAATGTTGGAAACTTTCCATTGATGAAAGAACAATTTTGGAATAAAGTTGAAAACATTGTGACAAAAGGGGAAATTGTAAAATATGACCAATTTCTCCTTTTGCCACAATGTTTTCAAAAGTTGTCCGATACATGTATGTGGGAAAGGGTTAATGCATTCTCTCATACAACATAGCTGTAGCGTAAGACTGAACACATCTTACAAATATAAAACTATTGACTAGAATTGAAAACATTATGGAAAAAGGAGAAATATTTTCAACTCTACATTTAAAAATATTGTCACGTAAGAAAATTGTTCTATATTTTTGCTGAAATGTTTTAAAAGCTATCTGCTGCAGTTTATTTTATGAGGAACCAGTTAAATATCCATTTCATTTATTGAAGATATTGCATGCCTTTCAAGCAGAAAACTTTTAAAAACACTTTGGGAAATGGATACAATGGTTTTTAAAGAGAACTATTGAAAACACTGCTGTAAAAAGGCGAATTTCTTGTTTCACTACAATTTTTTCAACTCTATTCAATACTTTCACCATCAACCAATAGGAATATTTTTGCTTGCTTGTTTCAAAATGCTTTGCTTCAAAATGTACATGTAGGAAAACATTACAGGACTTTATGCCACATTGGAGGGAGATGACAGGGCTAGTCAGAAGAAAGACGGGTGGTATGGTGCAGGCAGTCGGGGAATGGTTTGCCCCGTTTCAAATACCGGAAGATCCAAATAAGCCTTTCCTTCAGAGATATAGGGAGCATGTCAACTCAATTAAAGTAAATCGAAACGAGCCAGAATTCCAACTCAAAAGTGTCAAATGTACTACAGTAAGTTGTTGCTTTTTGCTTTATTTGTAAAACATAGATCAATCTGTTCAGCCAAGACAAAAATAATGTTGCTCTAGTTTTGTTTTTGTTTCAATTGTGTTTTATGCTACTTTCAACATTATTCAGTCATATCTCAGCATTTCCTAGGCAAACTACCTGTACTTCTGTTTAACCCTTTACCACATACAACAAATCTGAAGCATACGACTATAAAAACTTCTAGGCAAAAACATAGAAAATCTAAATAAATTAAGGTATAATTACTGAACAAAATAATTTCTGCTTTGGTCACATTGTTTTCAAAAGTCGTCTGCTGCAGAGACGTCAATATGAGGGAAAGGGTGAAGTTATCCTGACACCAGTGTATCAGAAGTTAACCCTTTCCCTTATTACGGCAATTCTGTAGCAGACGACTTTGAACGTATTGTCAAAAAATAGAAAATCTCCATAATTGAATGGATAACCTATAACAAAAACCGTCTGCTGCAGAGGCGTCAGAAATTGTCTATATGAGGGAAAGGGTTAAATACAATCCCCTTCCTTGATAGCCAAGGAGAAAAGCCACATTGACCATTTAGAAAGTCTTTGGCGTGACCAAACTAGGGATCAAACCCTGATCTTGTGCTCTCAAGTCAGACACTCTTAACCCTTTCCCTCATATAGACGCTTTCTAACGCCTCTGCAGCAGACGGCTATTTGAAAACATAGTGACAAAAGAAGAAATTGCACAAAACATGCAATTTCTCCTTTTGCCACAATGTTTTCCACTTTTAGTCATAGGTTATCCATTCAATTATAGAGATTTTCTATTTTTTGACAAAATATGTTCAAAGTCGTCTGCTGCAGAATTGTCGTATGAGGGAAAGGGTTAATTACTTCACCACAGAGGTAGTCACTAGTCAGGTCGTTGCTCTAGACAGATATTGCTCTTTAGATGCATTTTGACGCATTTAATGAAGACAAATTTTGAAAAACATTGTGGTAAAAGGAGAAATCCGCAGCAGACGACTTTGAAAACACTTTGGCATAAATATGGAAAATCTCTACTTATGAAAGTTTAATAATTTAACAAAGTTGAAAACATTGACACTAATGGAAAAATTGCTCATTATGAGTTATCATCTGCAGATTTGTCTAAAAAGGTTCTGATGGGAAATGGTTTATTTTATTCATTATCTTTTACAGAGAACTCTACGGTTCCTGATGGCTTTCCAAGCCCCGACAATGTTGTATGTCTATATCACCTACATCGTTCCCTTCACGCTGGAGGAGTACAGCTTATGGACCCAATTCTATGGGAAGTTACTCTGTTGGTTCATTTTATTCAATGGTCTCAGTAACTATCTGCTTGTAATCTTTACCGACCCATCAACTTTAAAACTCAAGAACCTCTTAAATTCAGAAATGATTCGGATATCTCAGTCAGATAAACAAATTTTGACAGAAAACCAATTTTCCAATCAGACAATTGATGGGGCTAGTAACACAGATAAAACTAACGGACATTGTGTTTATGATATCGGGGAAACGAAAGAAGCCTTATCATGGGACTTTTGTAACAAATGTAACATTTACATGCCGCCAAGAACACATCACTGTAAATACTGTCAAGTGTGTGTCCTGAAACGTGATCATCACTGTAACATGGTCGGAAATTGTGTGGGGTTCAACAACCAGCGTTTCTTTATAGTGCTCACTTTCTATGCCATGATAACTGGGCTACTTGGTGCGTTTTTCACTCTGAAGTACATCTATGAAGCAGAATGGCCGACTATGTATTCCTGGACAGATCTTGTGTTGCCCATTACTTTATTACGATATCTATTTGGTTCTATACCACCAATACAAACATTACTCATTCTACACTGTTATCTAGAAATCCCTTTTGGGGTTTTTGGGGTCATGTATTTCTTTGCCCAGATGGTTCATGTGATGGTGGGATTGACTCCACATGAAGTGGAGAAAAATCTTCCTTTAAAAAGTATCCACGGAACAGGGTATAACATGAGATATGTGTTTGGTAAATATTGGGCATTGAACTTTGTATTCCCAATGTTTCTATTTTTTAAAGAGTTGGATAATGGAATACATTATGATCATATACAAATTGATCATACCGCCAATCAGAAGGCTAAAAGCACTACAAAGGAATCTTTAGAACAGAAAGATTGATTAACATTTTGCCACATGGAAATGCTTTTTTGATGCATCTGTAGGAGACTTCATATTGTGACACTGGAGAAACTGCTTTTAATGAGAAATTGCTCCTTTTGCCACACTATTTTCAACTCAGTTAACCCTTTCCCTCATACGGCAATTCTGCAGCAGACGACTTTGAACGTATTTTGTCAAAAAATAGAAAATCTCCATAATTGAATAGATAACCTATGACAAAAAGTGGAAAACATTGTGACAAAAGGAGAAATTGCACGTTTTGTGCAATTTCTTCTTTGTCACTATGTTTTCAAAAAGCCGTCTGCTGCAGAGGCGTCAGAAAGCGTCTATATGAGGGAAAGGGTTAAATATTCATTAATATTCATTAATAGAGATATTCCATAGTTTTGCCTAGATGTTTATTAAGACATCTGCTGAAGTTTTTCGCATGTGGGTAAGAGATAAGACTTGATAAAAGCTGTTCACCACATAGCTGATTATAGTGATATGATATGAGTCGTCTTTGAAAATATTGGAGCAAAACTAGGCTGCATTAGAGTTGAAAACATTGTGGGTACATGAAAAATAGTTCATTTGAGCAATTGCTATCCTTTCTGGAATGTTTTCAAAAGTGGTCAGCTGCAGAAAGACCAGAGACGAGATACTTTCTCCATTTCTCAAGACTCTAAAAATACCATATCGGGAAAACATTTATAATTTAATACTTTTGATAAAAATAACATTGAAATGTTTACTACATGTACATTTGTCATAATTTAACATAAGTATAATCATTAACCCTTTACCTGTCAGTCCACTTATTTTTGATGTTCCTTTCCCACTAATAAACGCTTTCTGAAACCTCCGCTGCAGACAACTTTTGAAAACACTGTGACAAAAGGTGAAGTTGCTCAAATCAAGCAATTTCCACTTTTGCCACAATGTTTTCAACTCTATTTAATATATGATTGAACTCTCATTTATTGAGATTTTCTGATTTTTGACGATATATTTTCAAAGGCGTCTGCTGCAGATTTGCAGTAGGTGGAAAAGGGTTAAAGCAGCTTTAACAGACAACATTGAAAACATTGTGGCAAAAGAAGTCATTGCATATCATTAACAATTTCTCATTTTGCCACAATGTTTTCAATTTTATTCAATAATTATAACTTCATATGAAGAATACTTCCATTATTTTGCCTCAATGTTTTTAAAGTAGTTTGCTACAGATTTGTTATATGTGGGATATGGTTAAAAAGGCAACTTTTAAAATATTTTGGGAAAAGAAGGCATTGCTTAAAACAAGCAAGTTCTTTTTTCTACTCTGTTGCAAGATATAATTTGGGAGAGTCTAACATTTGCAAATCAGGTAAAAGATAACCCCAAATATGCTGACAAATAAAAATAAAGAAAATGGGATTTTTTTTTTATTTTGTTAAAACCCTCTAAAACTATTTACCAGATACAGTCAACATTAGACTGCTCTGCAGCAGACAACATTTAAAAAACTTAAGGAAATTGAGAAATTGCTCAAAAAAAGCAGTTCCTCATTTTTGTGCAATTTCTGTATTTCCTTTGATTTGCAATGCTCTAGAATGACTTATACACAAATTCCTTTGTAATTAATGTTCTTTCTGTCGCGTGATTTTCCTGCAGATAATTCAAAGGTTAACCGTTATCGAAAATTTCCACTTGCATTCAAATTTGAGCATTTTTCTACATCAAAATCTGATGTAACCATGAGCAACTGATTAAAACCCTACAAATAAAAAATCTCCTACAGATAACTCTGAAAACATCAAGGGGAAAACATGTGAATAAGCTCTGTAAACAAGAGGTCCAAGATAGCCCTAAATTGATCACCTGAGAGATAGTATACTCGCACACTGCAACAGGGAAAATTTCAACAAGAGTGGTAATGAACTACAAATGAAACAGCTTATTAGTAAAAAGGACATTTGTAAAAGGATGACCACCACTGGATCATTCATGTGAAGTTTTGTTGATATCAGACCATTGGTTTAGGAGGAGATGTCGTTTGAATCTAAAGTTCATTTATCCCCTTTCCTAATGCAGCCTTACAGCTATCTTTTTCAAACAAGAGGGCCATGATGGCCCTGGAATCGCTCACCTGATTTTTTTTTTCACTTGAGCTATATAAGCCGCCCCCTGGCAGCCATAGTTTTCGACCAATCAACTTGGCTTGAAGGAATCTGATAGAGGGTCACCCTAGGAACATTTCTACAAAATTATTTGAAAATCTGCCTGACACTTTCGGAGGAGAAGATTTTTTAAGTTTTCATTATAGCCATATAAGGCAAAATAGCCCCGCCCCTCCTGGCCGCCATGTTTTTCGACCATTCAACATGGCTTGAAGGAATCTGATAGAGGGTCATCCAATGAACATTTCTACAAAATTATTTGAAAATCGGCCTGACACTTTCGGAGGAGAAGATTTTTTAAGTTTTCACTATAGCCATTTAAGGCAAAATAGCCCCGCCCCCTGGCGGCCATGTTTTTCGACCAATCAATATGGCTTGAAGGAATCTGATAGAGGGTCATCCAAGGAACATTTCTACAAAATTATTTGAAAATCTGCCAACCAGTTCTGGAGAAGAAGATTTTTAAAGTTTTTTTCATTTCGTTGCCATGGAAACCAGAATTATGCATGGATCCCGAAAATTTTAAGGAATTCTGGTGAGGTCAATGTGGGGATGCTTCCTGTGAAGTTTCATCCCAATTGACCCACTGGTTACTGAGGAGAAAAAGTTGACGGACGACGGACGACGGACGCCGGACGCCGGACAAAAGGCCATCACAATAACTCACCCTGAGCACTTTGTGCACAGGTGAGCTAACAAGAGGGTCATGAGGCCCTGGAATCGCTCACCTGAGAATGGCAATATCATTAAGACAAACTTTCTGACAATATTTCAAGCTGCTCAAGTCAAAAATAGGATCTCTATAGTGTTAACTAGATATTTCTACAATATGGCTTAGTGACCTAGTTTTTTATCTGACCAAACCCATATACGAAGCCTAGATATCACAAAGGCAAATATTCTGACAAAGTTTCAACATGCTCAAGCCAAAAATGTGGCTTCCAGAGTGTTAACCAGATTTTCCTTAAATTTGGCCTAGTGACCTAGTTTTTGACCTGACATGACCTATATTCAAACTTGGCCTAGATATCACTAAGACAAACATTTTAACAAAGTTTCAACATGGTCAAGTTTAAAATGCGGCTTCCGGAGTGTTAACAAGATTTTCCTTATACTTTACCTAGTGACCTAGTTTTTGACCCGACATGACCTTTAATCAAACTTGACCTAGCTATCACTAATTCAAACATTCTGACAGTTTCGACATGCTCAAGCCAAAAATGTGGCTTCCAGAGTGTTAACAAGATTTTCCTTAAATTTAGCCTAGTGATCTTACTTGGCCTAGATATCATTAGCACAAATCTTCGGATAGAGTTTCAACATGCTCAAGTTTAAAATGTGGCTTCAAGAGTTTTAACAAGATTTCCCTTAAACTTGACCTAATGACCTATATTCAAATCTGGCCTAGATATCACGAAGACAATCATTCTGACAAAGTTTCAACATGCTCAAGCCAAAAATCAGGCCTCCAGAGTGTAAACAAGATTTTCCTTAAATTTGGCCTAGTGACCTAGTTTTTGACCGGACTTAACTCATATTAGAATTGTCTTAGATATAACTAAGACAAACATTCTGACATAGTTTCAACATGCTCAAGTTTAAAATGCAGATTCCAGAGGGTTTACACTATTTTCCTTCAATTTGGCCGTAAGACCTAGTTTTTGACCCGACATGACCTATATAATCAAACTTGGCCTAGATATCACTAAGACAATCATTCTGACAAAGTTTCAACATGCTCAATCCAAAAATGCGGCTTCAAGTCTTCAAGAGTGTTAACAAGACCTTCATCAAGTTTGGCCTAGTGACCTAGCTTTTAACCCGAGATGACCCAGTTTCAAACTTGGCCTAGATTTGATGGAGATATATGTTCTGATAAACTTTCATGAAGATTAAATTCAAAATGTTGCCTCTAAAGTGTTAACGACGAACGCCGTACGACGAACAAAAGGGGATCACAAAAACTCACCTTGAGCACGAATGCTCTGGCTTGAAAAAATTATGTACAAGGAGCATTTCTGCTAAACCATCTTAAAACCAGACAAAATCTTTATAAGAATTAAATTTAATTTTTTGTCATTTTGCCCCTTTTATGATGCTGAATGTTTGGCTAAATTGTTCAACCAATCAATATGGCTTGAACAAGTTTTGTAGAGGGTCACTCAATGACCCTTTCTACGAAATGATCTTGGAATCAGGCAGGTGCATTTAGAGAAGAAGAATTTTAAAGTTATGGCAATTTTTCTCTCCTTCTAATGCTGAAGCAACCAAAGTTCAGTATAGAATTGATATCTTTGATCAATTTTGAATTAAGATGCCAATTAAGTATGATTGAAATTGGTCTATTGGATAAGGAGGAGATATCATTTGAAGCTTAAAGTTAATTTTACCAATTTTCTGATGCAACCCGTATGCTATGTCTTTCACTAGTGCTTGGAAAAATTATGTAGAGGGTCACTAAAGGAACATTATTCTTGAAATCAGACAAGCACATTAATCAGAATTGAAAAAGTTGTAATTTTGCCCCTTTTCTGATGCCCCCCTGAATGGCAGATTTTGTAGAGGGTCACCTAGGTATTGGAATATGACAAGTGGTTTCAGAGGAGAAGAATTTTAACCCTTTCACCATTACAACAAATGTGCAGCAGATATCTTTTGAAAACATTCTGACAAAAGGAGAATTGCTCAAGATGAACAATTTCTCCTTTTGCCACAATGTTTTCAACTGTATTTAATAATATAACTCATTTATAGATTTTTTTTTCATGTATTTGTCATTTTGTTTCCAAACCTGTCTGCTGCAAATGTGTCCGACTGTGGGAAAATGTTAAGTCAACATGATAAAGGTTACTGTGGATATCTTATTATAATAATCATAGTGACATGATGAATAGCTAAGGGTTAGTTTCTCTAACTGATCAGAAACAAGGTTGCTTTATAACCCTTTCCCACATACGACAATTCTGCAGACGACTTATCTTGACAAAAATGAGGGATTTTTTTTTATAAAGATAAAAACATTGTGACATTAGGGGAAATTGCTCGTTTTGAGCAATTTCCCCGTTTGTCACAATGTTTTCAAAAGTTGCAGAGGCCTCAGAAACTGTCTACATGTGGGAAAGGGTTAATAGAAACACACCTAATAACATGTGCAAGGAATTTTAGCTAAAAATTTTGATGATGGCTACTGACCCGTAACCCCATCTTATTATATTGTCTGTATTTGAAAACATCTGAAGTAAAAATGTAACAGCTTTGAAATCCTCAAAACCATCGGCTGCAGAATCACCAAAAGTAGAAAAAGTATATTAGTTGTTTGAATGGTACTTGACACCATTTTCATTTCATGATGGGTGTTTTCCAGGTAAACTGTAGCAACAGTAAATTTTAAACCAACACAGGTGCAGCAATCTTATTGATTTAATGGGGTTTAACGCCTTTTCAGTCATATCACGGCGGCCAGTTCACCTACTTTTCCTGGCTTTCTCACACCAGTAATCCACACAACAATCATTCCAGGCAACTGGCTGCTATTCTACGTCGACTGTTAGCCAATTTATGAAAAAAAAAAATGATGCTTGTCATAATGACTTTTGTCAAACGAAGGAAAGAATGTTGGCCTAGCTGGGGTTCAAACTCACAACCCCTGGATTGACAGCCTGCGTCGCTACTAACTGATCTTCCAGGGCTCTGCAGCAATCTTAATGCTATTCCAAAACTTCTGATCCCCAAGGATGGAAGCCAGCCACTAATCTCATTTTTAAGTCTTTCATGGGAGCAGCACACAAGGAAATGGTCTGCTGCAGATTTGTTCTACAAGGAATAGAATTAATGGGCAAAACATTTCTACATACTTGTATTGAGATGCTCCATTGTAGGCCATAGCTAATGAGAAACTAGCACTTTCGTGATAAGCTCCAGCCAGAGGGGACCTGTTGTCTGCATCGTAAACTGTGAAATATTCCTTCAGGAATTGTATAATGGTCCTTTGTGAATCAGGATTGGGAAAGTAGCTGTCCTGTAGAAATTTATAAATTGTAAATAAAAACTTTGATATCATCAATCTATTCTTTCATTTTTTTAAATTTTATTATAATTATTCATAATTAACCCTTTCACCCACTACAACACATGTGCAGCAGATATCTTTTTAAAAACCTCTACCGGTATGCAAAAAAAATCCAAAAATAAAAGTATAATTATTGATAACGTTCAAATCATTGTGGCAAAAGAAAAAAATGTTCATTGTAAGCAATTTCTCCTTTTGCCTACTACAAAAGAATCCCTATTTTGTTTCCATGTAAATCAGCCAGTTTCTACCCTCAATTGTCACACTTTCTAATCGTTTTTCATGTAGAACACCATATATCATTCAAAAAGAGTTACCTCTTAGGTTTAAAATAATCCAAAGAAAATGGGGTTTCATGCATTATACAAGAAAAATCCCCCCCTTCATTTTGGTTGAACCTGGTTTTCACATTCTCTACGTTCACTTTCAAACAAGGTCAAAATACTAAAAAATATCAAATCAATCGTTTCCAGTGCATCCTATACACATTTACAATGGATTAAAACTCAATGTCATATACGTAGTCAATGCTTTCTGGTGAAGGTATAAACTCATTTCTTCGCAGACAATTTTTTTGGGAGGGGAACTATTTGGCTGTAGATCAGCATGGCTGTGTATTTGGCATAATTTGACCAGTATGTTTTAAAAAGTTGTCTGCTGCAAATTCATCTAAATGTGTCTGCATGTGGAAAGGATTAACCCTTTCCCTAATACGACAATTCTGCAGCAGACGACTTTGAACGTATTTTGTCAAAACATAGAAAATCTCCCTAAGTGAATGGATAACCTATGACAAAAAGTTGAAAACATTGTGGCAAAAGGAGAAATTGCACGTTTTGTGCAATTTCTTCTTTTGTCACTATGTTTTCAAAAAGCCGTCTGCTGCAGAGGCGTCAGAAAGCGTCTATATGAGGGAAAGGGTTAAGGGAGATGATTGACCATCAATTAATCTGCACAAGTAAAAAGTCAAACATGGGAAATATTTTCTCACCATTTGGCAGTTTACATTGAAACTCTTTTAAAAACAAATATACACGAATATCATGTTTATTGCAGGTTACCTTACATAGATGGTTGCATAATAGTGTCATCGCTCGTTAATGTCAATGTAGAAGTACTTTACAAATCATAATTTTCCAAAATTTGCAGACGAACATAACCGCGCATGTGTGTTTACATTGCTTGTTCATACTTAAGATTGTTTGACCCGTACGTACTAGAAAATTATTGGTTTCGCACAGAAGATACATTTCTCTTTGTTTTGTCTACATAAAAATAAAAAAATTACTACAAAAAAGGTCTTTGTTGTTTTGGAATTACCATGACTGAAATAATTAGAGAAAGCCATTTTTTAGGCAAGTACATTTACACAGTTGAATAATTATGAACCGGTTTGACCCGGTTCTCTTGGTCAACATGATTCGCGTTGCCAAGCTGGTCATTTGACTTTTTGAATATCGCAAGTAAATTTCGTTAGGCCCTTTCACTAATGTATCGAAGGACAAATTAAATGAAATGAAGTTAAAACTTCTGCCTTATAAAATATACAGTGACAAATTTATTTTTACGAAACGTTTTGTAAATATCTCTTTTTCCATGCCATCTTGAAAGGTTACAAAGGTCACGTGACCTATGGAAATTCCCTAATAACCCCAACAACCAATCAGATGCATAAAATTATTACAGCATGCATTCAATGGGATTTTTTTCTCGGGTAATTCCGTCATCCATTCATCACCGAGTTATTCCGCTTGGCATTATCTATCAGTTTACACGATTGTCAAACTTAATTGGATCGATAATGCTGTTTACGTCACGGTAAGTGACTATCTCAACGGTTTACAGATGACTCTGTTCTCAGTGTACATGTTGCATAATAGTTCGAAACAGCATAGATCATTTGTAACAGTTTGAAAATTACAAACGGTCCGAAACGAAAGTAAGAATAACATATCAATTAGCCGTTCAGACCGGTCTGGGACCGATTAAAATATGTTAAACTGATCAACTAGTAATTAGCAAACACTTTTAAAGAAGCCTTTAACCCTTGCATTATCTATCAAACCGAAGGGAGTAATTACATAACCGATTGTCACACCTCCTGGACTGATTAACGGACAGCTTATCTTGATTACGTCATGGTAAGTGACTCTCTCGAAGGTTATCCTACGCTTTAGAAACAAAGAGTGTGTGTACTTTTATTTGATTCTATTGCTTTTTCGTTTACACAGTGACATATATAGATAGCGTAGGTATTAACAAGATTTTATAAATATTATAAAATCTCGGACCGATTTTTTTACAAGTTTTAAGATTGCAATCGGTCTGGGGATTTGAATTCTGGTCCGGACTGGCACTTTTACCGGTCTTCCGAAGCCCTGCCATTTGGTATATTTACATAAGCCTTTAATGTCACATAAAAGAGAAAGAAGAATGCCATTGAAGTAGGAAGGCATTTTCTAAACTATATTTAGCTTAACACTTTCCCAACTGCAGCAGACGGCTTGACAAATATTAAGTCAAAAATAGTGTAACTCTCTATAGATGAAAGAACACTAATTGATTCAAGTTGAAAACATTATGGCAAAAGGAGAAAATGCTCATTTTAAGCAATTTCTTCTTTTGTAACAATTTCAAAAGCTGTCTGCTGTTGAGGGGTCAGAAACTGTCTGTTTATGGGAATGGGTTTCATGGATTGTTGACCTTTGTGGAAAATTTATGAGAATTCTCGTACCTGCCATACAAAAGCATGACCTAACCCTTAACGCTTTCCCTCATATGGATGCTTTCTGATGCCTCTGCAGCAGACGCCTTTTTGAAAACATGGCATCCAAGGAAGAAATTACTCAAAAGGAAATTTGTCATCATGTTTTCAACTCTATTCATCTATTGTACTTTCATTTAAAGGGTGTTCTCAATTTTTGTTGGGTATGTTTTTAAAGTTGTCTTCTGCAGATTTGTTGTATGTGGGAAAGCGTTAAAGACTTAAATGAAAACATATCAATACAAGAATTTGACCTTGAAAATCGACAAACCAAAGTCAAGGTCAAAGTAACCACAGAAATCAATAGAACATGTTACTGGTTATCTATAGGCAAAGTTTCAAGTTTGTAACCCTTTCCAGTGCTGATATTTTGCCTCACCCTGAAACTTAAACCTAAATGTTGACGGACAGACAGACGGACAGACGGATGGACATCGCCAATCTATAGACCGGAATTGCTAAAGCAATTCGGTCATAAAATGATAAATTGCTGAAAGATAATAATAATTATTTACATACAAATAACAAAGTCTGCCAGTGTTTTACCTTAGATTTGGGTAAGTCCGTTCTTGCTTCTATGTCAAATGTAATGGGAGGGGGGAGTTCATTTCCATCCTGTACAAAATAATACAGAAATATTAATAACAGTTTAACCAATCAAACCTCATTCTGCCACTGTAGTTAATAAGATGACAAGCACAAATTTTGAAAACATTGTGAGAAATGATTCATGAGCATTTCCCTTATTTCCACAACTACGAATATAACTGAAACTCGTTTTTTACAGATGTTAAGTTTTCCACTATTTTCCAATTAAAATTGACTCGGTGCCAAGCCCGAGTTGTTAACCATAATGTCTATCAATCAAGACGTCACAAGTTTGAGCCCTTGCAAGTCATTCATGCGTTCTGATGATTGAAAATTCATTGTGACTAACCTCATGCTTCTTCCAATCCACCGATGGGCTAAATAGTCTATGTGGGACGTAAGTTGTCTGGGGATAATGTTATGTAGTCTACAAGCGCAAGAAAGCCAGTATGGAATTGCAATGCTGTTCAACTCAAAACAACCATATTGAATGTTGAACAAATGGGTTCTTTCATCTTCAAACAAATAAAATGAAGAATACTCACCAATTGTTTAACTTTGGGGAAAATCCTTCTTACGCCGCTGTAATACATCAGAGTCAAAACATATGAGCCAGGTCAGACGAAAAGGGGTCTTGTTGTAATCCCCTCTTTGGCATCATAAACAAGGGTAGGAGAAAGAAAACCAGTGAATATATACCGGTTATTCTATTTTTGTCAAAAGTAATGTATTGAGTTTTTCTAACTGTTGATGGACAGTGAAGGCTGTGTTGAGACCATGCCCCTGCACCAGAATTAAAGTCTACACTGTCACATGAGCAACAAGACCCCCATCTGTCTGACTCGGCTCATTAACATGTCTGGCTTCAAGATAAATCAAGCTTTCTGTATATGTGATGTATGTCTACAAAAAGGTTAACAAGCCTAGCCTTCAAGAAGGACTTTTGTGAAAGAAATGTTTAGTAACCCAAAAACTTCAGTCATTACTTGATAAACCAGTTTTAGACACCCAAAACCTTGAGAGAAAAAGAGGATATTTTGGACAAATAAGATATGGCAATAGTTCATTTGTTTGTTTGAATGGTTTAGTGATGCTTTCAGTATTTCAGTAATATAACATCATATTTGGTTGAAGGAAAAGAATTATTACTATGCATATACATGTGTGCTGACAAAAGTGGATCAGTTGTAATGCTATCCCTACAATCTATGCGACAAGGAGGGCATCATGACTGCCATTTTCAAAGTCTTTAATATGACACAACTGTAATTTGAACCCTTTCTAAAATACAATAGTCTGCCTGTAAATGACTTTGAAAACATGTATACAAAGATATAAAAGATCTCCATAAATGAAAGTTTCATTATTGAATGGTGTTGAAAACATTGTGACAAAAAGGAGCAATTGTTCATTATGAACAGTTTCTCCTTATGCCACAATGTATTTCTAAAGGTGTCTGCTGCAGATGGGTCAAGATGCATCTGCAAGTAGCAAAATATTAAACTGGATTAACACTAAGTTTGAATGAGTGAGTATAGCTTGAGTTAACTGAGCTGTCATATTGTAACCACATAACAATGTCCGTTTACATACAAACATCAAATGTTCCCCGACTTATCCGTCATTTAACTGTGACAATTCATATTACAAGGAGAATATATCCGAACAGAAAGGCTTTCACACATTGATTGTTATTATAGTACATGTATCTGTATGTTTATCCAACAACTCACTTTCAAAAGTATCGTCAACATTTATTCAGTGTCATTTAAAGTCATTGACATAAACACACCTTTCCTGCATGTAGGATCAATTTGGGACACCTGCAACAGTTGACAATATTCCACTTCCAAAGAATATTCATTCCCTTACTCAGCCTCACTATCAATTACATGAATATTCATAAGGATAAAATTAAAATTTGAGAAGTGTCTGGTGTAATTTGCTTGAATGACACTGGTCAAGTAACAGTTAATTGTCACAGGAAACTTATTAATAGTTTATCGTGACTCCACCTTGCCTTTGACAAAAATCATTTAATATCTACACAGAATTTAAAGCGATGGTAAGATTCTCATTAAGAAACATGTAAAGGGAGATACAAAATGCAACTTAACCAAAGAAAATGTATCTAGTTTTAATAAAGTATGAAGGAAAGAAATACTGTTTATATCAATTTAACAAAATCACATATTTTGGGAAGGTTGATAGTCTCAGAAGACAGATTGCTGTAACATTCAAGTTATTATACAAGAAAATATGTTGGGCAGTATGAAAAAGGGCAGGTAAGACAGAGAGTCAATTAATACAGATTATCACTAGGACTGTCTAGTGTGTAGTCATAACAGTAGCACTGCACAGCCTTTGGTGGGAAAATATATTCGGTTTTAAGCAATGGTAATGCGCTTGCTTTATTATACATGGGGGTTCATCATCATGTCAGATGATTTTGTGCGGTTTTTTTCTATTCCCCAATACATTGTATGGTAAAGTTTGAAAAGGCATACTTATCTTCAATTCATTTTTCTGAATATGCATACAGTTTGTAACACCCAATATTTTGACTCATATTTCAAAAATTACCAAACTGTTATTAACTCTAAAATCTTCAAAATATACAGAATGTAACCTGTAAACATCAAAAAAAAAGAGAAATCATAATCTGCATTACTTTCTGGGCATACATATCAAAGAAAGTATAATGATATTATGATGAAACTCACATAACATAACTACTTATTATGTGACCTAGATTTCCCTTGTAAGACAATGCCATTTGATTGGTAAGTGTATTTGTCATACCTGTGTACTTCCTGGTATTTCAATAACCAGTACTCTGTATGATACACCTCATCTGTTCTCTCAGGTAACCAACTGGAGCACAGCTGTAAGCAAACAGATGATGGTGAAGTCTCCACTCTATATGTAAATCATCCAGTCATACTAATAAGTGTTTAAACAGTCAAGTAGCAGCTACTCCTGAATAGGCCGACGCCCTTTCTGGCCCGTCTTGACCCGTCATTGGTAGATAGCTTGACATTCATGACTGACATGTATACTGAATAATTTGTGAGAGAGAGACCGTATTACCACCAATCATATGGTTTATACACATGCATACATCACCCATAAGACAACCCCCCTCCCCCACCCCACCAACCCTGAGAAAAAAAAAATAACAATTATTATCAAATCTTATTTTCATTGTATGCCTTTTCAACTTGATCATCTGGAGCTTTGTAAATGCTCTATAGCCCCTACAATATGGACAAACATAGCCTTGCATCAAGTTTGATGGACAAACAGTCTTCTTGATTTCTTGAATCCTGTTTTAGTTTGTGAGTGATAACACTTGTAAATGAAGTATAGACACTGATTTATATAAACAATTACATCTTTACGGGGTATTGAGAGGGAGAGGGGAAAATGAACACACGCCTTTAATGATAGAAGACCATAAAAGACGAGAACAGCTTTCTTCTTACATGTTAGGTGCGTTACTATCAGCATATATGTCTTCTAAATGTATCTTCTGACAAAAAAAATACAAGTGAGACTTGTTCTACATCAATGGACCTTTATATAATGCAAGATTAGAGAGGCAATTAGACACCTAATGTCTGATGCCACTTAAATATATGTGATATACTGGCAACAGTCAGATTGAAGGCATAAACATACAGATACAAACCATGGTGAATTAATCTCATGTATGATAGCATCAGTTTACACTACAATCACTATTAAATTTTCAAGAAATTTGCAAGAGGGCAATTGAAATCGATAAGTGAATATTCTAAAATAAATCATTTAAGTTTCAATATAAGAGTACTTTGATGTATCTGAAGCAGAAAACCCTTTTTTTTTTTAAAATGACACATTGCAGCAAAACTGCTCTTAACCCTTGCCCACTTGCAGACGTGCTTTAATGCATCTGCAGCAGATCACTTTTGAAAACCTTTTAGCCACAATGTTTTTAACTCTATTCAATAATTATTCTTTCACATATATAAATTTTCAATAAGCATGTACGTACATAGAAGTCATCTGCTGCACACTTTTTTGTATGTTGGAAAGGGGGGTAATACTAGTAAATATGTAAAACCATTTATTTTCAGGCTTTTAGTTTTGAATTGTCTAAAATTAGTTAATGAAGAAATGAGTGTAGATATTGTAGAATTAAACTCATCTTTGCTCCTTATTAATATTATCTCTCTGTTGACTAAACAAGAGGGCCATGATGGCCCTGGAATCACTCACCTGATTTTATTTTTCCACTTTAGCTATATAAGCCCCGCCCCCTGGCGGCCATGTTTTTTGACCAATCAACATGGCTTGAAGGAATCTGAAAGTGGGTCACTTAAGGAACATTTCTACAAAATTATTTGAAAATCCGCCTGACACTTTTGGAGGAGAAGATTTTTTAAGTTTGCACTATAGCCATATAAGGCAAAATAGCCCCTGCCCCCCTGGCGGCCATGTTTTTCGACCAATCAACATGGCTTGAAGGAATCTGATAGAGGGTCACCCAAGGAACATTTCTACAAAATTATTTGAAAATCGGCCTGACACTTTCGGAGGAGAAGATTTTTTAAGTTTTCACAATAGCCATATAAGGCAAAGTAACCCCGCCCCCCTGGCGGCCATGTTTTTCAACCAATCGACATGGCTTGAAGGAATCTGATAGAGGGTCATCCAAGGAACATTTCTACAAAATTATTTGAAAATCTGCCAACCAGTTTGGGAGAAGAAGAATTTTGAAGTTTTTTCATTTTCGTTGCCATGGAAACCAGAATTTTGCATGGATCCTAACAATTTGAAGGAATTCTGGTGAGGTCATTGAGAGGATGCTTTCTGTGAAGTTTCATCCAAATTGACCCACTGGTTACTGAGGAGAAGAAGTTGACGGACGACCGACATAGGGCGATCACAATAACTCACCTTGAGCACTTCGTGCACAGGTGAGCTAAAAACCGATGTGTTGGTTCTTAAAAAGAATCCACTATGAAAGTAAGACACAATTTTGGCTTACACACAGCTCATGGTCTGAAAGCAATGGTAGAGTTTGAGAACACAAACAATCCTATCTTGTGGTAGCCTTAACCAATTACCTCATATAGACATTTTCTGACGCCTCTGCAGCAGAAGGCTTTTGAACACATTGTGACAAAAGGAGAAATTGCTCAAGGAGCAATTTCTCCTTTTGTAACAATGTTTTCAACTTTTTTCAGTAATTATTACTTAATCTATAAAGATTTTCCATGTTTTTGCAAAGATGTTTTCAAAATCATCTGCTGCACATTTGATGAATGTGGGATTCATTTAGATAAATTAGATGTTTCTGTGAGTACCCACAACAAAGGAACCTGAGTGTTATAAAGATTTGAGTACTTAAAAAGGCCCATTACGTAAAGCTCTGAAGCCATGAACATGTAACTTTCCCTTCTTCTTTTTTTTCCAATGGTGTTTAACACTGCTTGCATCAATGTGTCTGCTATATCGCAGTGTTTCCTTGGTAAGTAACCAATACAACTGGTTCATTCATCCTAGCTCCAGTGAGTCAGTTGTAATTCTGACATCACTATCCTGAGCGCAAAGGAGGGAAAGAGCCATACTACCATTTGTAAAGACTCCCCTTCTTTGTAAATGTATTCCTTAAACTACTTACACCCACAGCAGACCTTTAACAAGCATTTCAAGGTCAATGAAAGATCTTACCTGACATGAGCAACCTCCCTTTGACCTTGAGATAGAGGAAGGGGGGGTCACAAAATGAACCTTTTTACCTGACATAACTTGTTCTGTCTGAGAACTTATCACACATTGTATTTCCATCCAAGTGTAGACCTTCCAGTTTCCACGAACTCAACTTGCGCAGCTCTTCCATGTGCGTTATCTACAACACAACAAAGTACAAATTAGATATCGAGGGCTTCATGCAAAACGGTTGTAACTACATCTTCTTCAAGGTGTAGTTACAACGATTTTGCATGAAACCATCGATATTGTTTTTCATAGATTCTACTTGTTTTGCTCATTTATTGTATATAATTGTGAGGAAACAGTTATTCTTATATACATGTCTATACAATAACATTTTCCCTTAAAAAGAAAACTTTTAACACATCAACAGATGACACTTTTGAAAACCTTTGGGAAAAAATAAAAATAAGAGTGACACGAAGCAAACGCTTGTCTGTTTTTGCATAGTCGAAAATGGGGCATTACTGAATTATTATTAAAGCCAGAGTTATGTGACTTGGTATAGCTATGTGTAGTGCTCCTAGAAACATGTGTACAAAGTTTCATTTGAAAATGTTGAACGTTTTTTTAGTTATGGGAGAAGGTTAGGGTTTTTTGACGACGATGCCAAGGGTATCACAATAAATCTTCGTAGAGAACCACTAGAAAATGCTAAACACCAAATATCTAAGTTCTAGGCCATTCTTTTTCAGATAAGACGGTTTTTTTGTAAGCCCTTGTATCTGTATGCAAAGCAGGTGACCCCCAAGGCGGGGCAAATTTGACCCCATGAAGATGATTTGAACAATCTTGGTAGAGGATCACTAGACAATGCTACACACCAAATATCTACAGTTTTTTCAATAACATTTTTAAGTTTTTCCTTTCAGTTGCAATTAATTTCCTTTATCAATTTTGAAAGGGCATCACCCGGGGAAAGCTACTGTGAAGCTCATCACAATGGGCAAAGCTGTTTAGCAGGAGATTTCATTTGAAGCTATTGTTTACAAATGGTAGCCGGAGAGTGATCACAATAGCTCACCAGTGAGCAATTCCTGCACAGGCGAGTTAAAAAGGAGACAAGCTCCCTAGCGGCCATGTTTTTCAATTGATCTGAATAGTTTGAACAATACTGGAAGAGGGTTACCCAATCAATGAACATGCGAGCCAAATAAATTTCAAATTATGCAAGCACTTTTGGACAGGGAGATTTTTAAAGTTTTAGCCTTTTTCCCTCTCCCCGATGCTGCAATAACCAAAGTTCTACTTTAAGTTTAATTCTTTGAATAATGTTTGCTGAGTGCAACCTAGGAAACATACCTGTGAAATTGTTTAAAATTAGATCAGCAGGTTTTATAGAAGAAGATTTGAACAGAACACACACAGAAGTGACAATTGACGATGAGTGATCACAATAGCTCATATCTCTGTGCTCATGTGAACTACAAACTATGGATTTACAATTATTCCAGAAGTCATCTTCAATAGGTGCCTACCTTGTTTTCACTTAAATCCAAAACTTTTAAGTCTGGAGTCTTTGATACCAAGGGCGCAAGATTATCTAGTCGTTCCAACTTGTTCTTGCTCAATATTAAACCCACCAGCTGAAAAAATATTGAAATTGACATGTTACTGATGATGTAAGTATATTCTAAACAATTTTTGTGTCATTTGTTTAACACTTTCCCACATACAGTAAATCGGCAACAGACAACTTTGGAAACATCAAGCCATAATATTTTCAAAAGTCGTCTGCTACAAAGGTGCCAAAAAACAAGATTGCAATATAGCAAAAAAACAGGTTTTGAATGGTGACAAAAACATAGAACAAGAGCGCCGTGAAGCGAACGCTAACGGTTGACAGTTTTTTTTCTAAATTGAAAAAGGGGCATAAATGAATAATTATTTGCCACTCATGCACTCGCTCACTAGAACAGTAACATTACCATTCTTATATACAGGTTTCAACCTAAGTTTACAATCTGGTTAAAATGTATTGGTTAATTGTGTAATTAATTGTCTTGTCAGAAAATATTTGTTTGAGTCATTTACACATATTTATCATGGATATGAAATAATAGAAATAGTTTTTAACTGAATTTTTAAAACACTGTGAAAAGTATATCTACAAATACTTCATAATAACAAACTTCTCCTGTTTATTATTGCACTCAAGATCAAATCTTGTTTATTTACACTACTTTCCATTTATTTCTCCAGATTAAATATAAATATAGAAGTCCAAATGAGGCATAGCATGATATGGTTAACACATTTCATGACAAAGGCAGTTTTTGATGCCTCTTTTGCAGAAAACATTTTGAAAATACTGTGTTAAATGACTCCAAAGTTACTACACATCGCATAAAATATGGATCGATATCTTGGCACAGAATGCGAATAAACAACAGTATACAATGGAATTGTAAACAATCGCATAAAATGCAAAAAACAGTAAAACTACTGATAGAGTTGAAAATACTGTGTTAAAAGGAGGAATGTTTATACCAGCAATTTCTTCTTTCCAACGGAGTTTTCAAATCTGTATCAAGATAAGAGATGAAACAGTCATATCTCTATGATATGATTAGAAACCGTTGTTGATTGATTGTTTGGTGATTCACGCAGTTTTCAACAATCTTTCAGTTATATCAGTTTCCTGGATAAGTTACCAGTACTACTGGTCCCTTTATCCTGACACTAGCCATTCAGTTGTAATGCTAACCCAGCAAATCTGAAAACCAAAGAGGGCAGCCATTACTTCCTTTTTTAAAGTTTTAGGTATTACCTGACTGGGTATCGAACCCATGACCTCCCGTACCTGAGGTTGATATTCTACCACTACACCACTATGGCAGTAAAGAAGCAACTCGAAAAATGTCAAATTAACCCTTTCCCTCACATAGATGCTTTCTGATGCCTCTGCAGCAGACGGCTTTTTGAAAACATAGTGACAAAAGAATAAATTGCTAAAAATGAGCAATTTCTCCTTTTGCTACAATGTTTTCCACTTTAAGTCATTCAATTATAGAGATTTTTTTGATTTTTTGAAAAAATATGCTAAAAGCTGTCTGCTGCAGAATTGTCGTATGAGGGAAAGGGTTAACAGTTTACATGAAAAGTTGCCTCCTTTTAAAACACCTGATAAAAATATAACATCTATGAAAACGCAAATATGATTCTAAAACAGAGCTGAAAACATTGTTGGATAAACAGAAATAGTTTGCTTGGTGTGTGCACCAATAAAAGGTTATAAGTAAAGACTGTACCTCTGGTATATTTTCTTTGATTATCTTCACAACATTAGTCATCACTTGCGGTCTGGCTAAACTCATGTACAACTGATTTTCGGACAATACTGAAAACAAAACGGATATAGTTCATTTAGTAAAAACAAAAGTGTTGGAACAAACGTATGTGTCACCTGTCAGTAACCAATAACTATAACCAAAGCACTGTGTGACCGACTGATGGACACAGACAGGGCCTCACCTGGGAAATATGATTTTGTACTATATTTTAACATTTTGAGCTTCAGTAAATTGTTAACAAGAAGGGCCCAAGAGGAACTGTATCGCGCCATTGCGCTTCGACAAAATAAATCCCTTTTTTGCCGTTTAATGCAAAATAGCCCCGCCAATAATAGTGGCCATTTTTTTGTAAGCAATCCAATCACTAAGGCTTTAAGAAATCTCATATAGGGTCTTCCAAGGAACATTTCTACAAACAAAATTGAAAATCAGCCAGATTCTTAATTAGAAGAATTAGAAGGCTGTGTTTTTCAATCAATCGACATGGCTCGAAGGAATCTGTCAATGTATATACAATAATATGTTAAAACAAATTTCTTTTATCTTCCTCGAACACCATAGAGCTGAACAATTGTGGGAAAGAATCTTTCTCTTTTGTCAGAATGTTGTTTAAAGTGGTCTGCTGCAGTGGCTGCATACTCGAGTGAAAGATTACAATAACTTCTTCTTTTGTTTATTTTCATACTTTTTTCCCCATTAATAATAATTGGATCTTTTGAATTTTAGAGCATGTAAAACTAGCAATTTAGTTAGTGGGTTAACACTTTCCTAGTTAACTCTTGATGCACCTTAAGCAGATCGCTTTAACCCTTTCCCACATGCAACTAATCTGCAGCAGAAGAGATTGAAATAATCTTGGATATCATTAAATTATAGTATATGAATAGAGTTGGAACTCACTTTGAAAAATATCTCCTTTTTTGACAAAGTTTTCAAAAACCTGTGTGCTTTAGATATGTCAAAAATGCTTCTTCCATTGGAAAGGGTAAACAATGTGATGGATTAACACTTTCCCACATACAACAAAGCTGCAGCAGATGGCTTTGCAAACATTTAGCCAAAAGTGTGGAAACTTTCTATTAATGAAAGTATGATAATTCAATAGAGTTGAAAACATTGTGGGAAAAGAAGAAATTGCTCATTATGAGCAATTTCTTCATTTGCTACAATGTTTTCAAAAGTCGCCAGCTGCATAGGTGTCAGAAATGTGGGGAAGGGTTAAGAACAGTAATCAGTACCTTTATCTGAGTGTAAACTGCTCAAATTTAATGTTTTTGTAGGCGGATCATATCTAGCACTCATGCAGTGCTGAAATAAATATAACATAAATGATTATACAGGCTTCTATTACACCTCTTATCTTTCTGAGCTGAAAATATTGTTAAACAAAAGTGACTTATAAGCCCTACGCAGCAGGGTGTTTATAATGTTTAATGTTTGTATTTATATGATATGTACCATTGTCACTATAATAAATTTTTACCTTCTGACTTACTGACTGATACAGTTAACAGTGACCTGATTTAATTAACCCTATCCCATATCAAACAAACCTGCAACAGATGTCTTCGGAAACATTTAGGTTTAAAATATGGGGAAGTACAATTATTGAAAAGGGTTGAGAATATTGAGGAAAAAATGAGAAATTGCTCATTTCTCCTTTTTCAAAAGTCAGTTGCAGCATATGAATTAAAAATGTTGCCTGCATGTGGGAAAGGGTTTCTAAATCAAAGCCTCTGTCTACTTTTTCTTAAGTCAGTTACCACATTGAATGTCCAGATAAGTTTGCGCAGTTTGTTTTACCCTGTCAGGAAATTAGTCATTTTACTGTTTACAGGATTGTATCATTTTCAAGCTGTCTACTTTGAAAACAATTAAATTTCGAAATCTGAATCATTTCTCCTTTTCCATCAATTTATTTTATAATTTTCTGCTGTATATATGTTAAATGTTGTTCATACAGAAATTGTATGCAATAGAGATAAATGAGTCTCTTAATCAGGGTTTAAATGTGTTGCACTGTAATGGTTAACCCTTTCCCTCATACGACAATTCTGCAGCAGACGGCTTTAAACATATTTTGTCAAAAAATAGAAAATCTCTATAATTGAATGGATAACCTATGACTTAAAGTGGAAAACATTTTGTCACTATGTTTTCAAAAAGCTGTCTGCTGCAGAGGCATCAGAAAGCGTCTATATGAGGGAAAGGGTTAAGTCTTTCACAAACAAGCATTTGTTTTCATTCTAACATCATGAAACAATGAACACAGGAAATGGTCAATGACAATAATTGCTTGCACATTCTTTTAACAATAAAGCAATTCCAAATGCCAAGACTGTAAATACATTCTTAGAAAGGACACCCACATTTTTCATCACATACCTTAAGCTTGTCCAACTCTGCTTCGCCCATTGGTATACATGGCGGATTGCTACTCTTCACAAGTATAGTCATCTATAAAACATTTAAAGTTAAAATTTATCCCATGCATAACTTAATCTTACATTCTTTAAATGACAAGAGGGAAATGATGGCCAGGATTGCTCACCCGAGAAAGAGCACTTTAAGAAAAGATCAATATTTACAAGACACTAAATTATTATGATCAATGCAACTGAACGCTTTTCCATTTAAAGTGAATCTGCATTATAAGTGCAACATGACCTTATCCCTAGGTGCCATGTCTTTTTCATTCAATCAAAATAATTTGAACTCACTTTGTTGAGGGACACCTTAGGAACAGTGCTGCCAGATATTTCTGTAGAGAAGATTTTTATTTGTCTCATTGGCCCACATAACAGTAATCTCAACTGGCTTTCAGCCAGTGGAACTAATTGAAAATGATAATCTTTTTAAAGAAACATTGTGCAAAAAGGAAAAAGTGCTCAAATTTCCCAAACTGCATTTTTTGTTTAAGTTATATGCATCATGAAAAGTGTTAAGAATGTATTTGTTATACCTTGTATCCATTTGGCATTGAAATTTGTTTAGATATGCTTCTGATTGCATCTGCAGTGGTTTTCTCGTTTATATAGAATACAGCACTCTTGTCTTCAAGATGGAACTAAAATAAAATCAAGATAAATGACAATTTCTTCCCTCACAACATAAGTTTGAATTTTAAATAGAAAGGATTTGTTTTAGTTGTACAGTTTTCATCCATCTTACCCATAAGAAATATTGATTGACCTCTGATCCTGAAAATAGGGCACATCTTCTTATAGTGATTATCCTCAGTGGCTTTTTTTTTTATTTCATGCTTACAATATTTTGTACACAGCCGCACTGCATTGATGCTATATCACCTCCACAAAGCTTTGCTTGAAGAAACAAGAGCTGCCCGAAAGACAGCAATGCTCGACTAATCAAACAAAAATGTTGTTGTTAACATTGTTAGATTTTCAAGTGCAACAAAGGAAATTGACAAACTGAGCTTAAGTTTCAAGCATCACACAGCAAACAAGGGGTGAGCATACTTTTGCAAATAATAGTTACCTTATCTGTTTGCCTTTAGACAAAATTCAATCCAATAAGCCATGTGGTTACAAAATATATGGTTGCTGACAAATCTAATCTTTTATTTTTCAAGTTTTTATGCAATACCATCACATTAATCCTGCGCAACATATCACTACTATCCTCTTTAAAGTCTTGGTAAGATATAAAAAACAAAGGGGATAGGATGGTCCTGGTTTGCTTACCTGAGTTATGCCAACAACATTAACAATTACAATATTAACTCACTTTGTGGTCAGGTAAGCTTTTTCTAGTGTTTACAAGATTTTCCTCCAATTTGACGTAGTGACTAGTTTTTGACCTGACTAGAGCAATGTTCAAACCTAGCTTAGATATCATTGAAATATCCATTCTAACAAAGTTTCAACATGCTCAAATTAAAAATACAACTTCCAGAGTATTAACAAATATTTCTTAAATTTTGCCTTGTGACCTAGACATGATTCATATTCAAGTTGGCCTAGATGTCATCAAGACAAACATTCTGACAAAGTTTCAAGCTGCTGAAACAAAAAATTCAATCTCAAGAGCGTTAAAAAGTTGTTCCTTCTATTTGACATTGTGAGCTAGATATGATCATGACAAACATTCTGAAAAAGTTTCAAGCTGCTGGAGCAAGAAATGAAGTCTCTAGAGTGTTAACAAGGCAATTGTAGACTACGCACAGATGACTCACAAAATGTGACGTAATTCTGTGAAACCATAGAAAGAAAATAGGAAGCTATTTCTCCCTATTTACAAGGTTTTCAAAAGTATTTCAAAAGTATTTTGGTGCAGAGCATCTTAAGTCATCTGTTTCTGAGAAAATGTAGAATCAACTTACATAAGTAGGAATGAAAGGTACATCTAAACGACTGTTAATACTCTTCAGAATAAATTCTTTCTCTGCATTCTTTCCCCATGGAATCTAAAATGAATGAAAACATGTGGTTGCAAAAAGACAAAAAAATATTCAATCCTTAAGCAGTAGGAACTGCTTACCTGGTAAGATATTTGTAGATTCATTTACTTGGAAAATCTCAGAGTTCATAGCTTGTCATGTTGAAGTTAAATAATAAATTGTAAAATGAAAATCTTGACAGCAAAACTTAAAGGCAGAACTAATACATTTTGATTTTTTGAAATTTTATTATGAAATATTTATATTGAATTAAGTTGAATTAAACTTGACAAGAATGATCTTCCTTTAAAAAACGAATATAACTAGAACTATCACTGAAGATGATAAATACCCCCAAAACAGCACCTTGACTCAAAATATGGCTTCCGACCGACCAACAAAATACACCACACTTCCTCTCAATGTGTTGTATCATCCTATGAAGTTTTATTAAATTCCAACAATTTGTTTTAAAGTTATGCTCTGGACAAGACTCTACGAATAAGAAAAAGTAACAAAGGGCAATAACTCTGTAATTATGTAAATTAGAGTTATGGTTCTTGTACACTGCACTTCCTCTGATTATGCTCTACCATTGTATGCAGTTTTATTAGATTCCATCTGTTAGTTATTAAGTAATTCTCCGGACAAGAAAAAGTAACAAAGGGCAATAACGCTGTATTTAGATTAAATAGAGTTATGGTTCCTATACACCGCACTTTCTCTCAATGTGTTGTATCATCCTATGAAGTTTTATTAAATTCCAACAATTTGTTTTAAAGTTATGCTCTGGACAAGACTCTACGAATAAGAAAAAGTAACAAAGGGCAATAACTCTGTAATTATGTAAATTAGAGTTATGGTTCTTGTACACTGCACTTCCTCTCATTATGCTCTACCATTGTATGCAGTTTTATTAGATTCCATCTGTTAGTTATTAAGTAATTCTCCGGACAAGAAAAAGTAACAAAGGGCAATAACTCTGTATTTAGATTAAATAGAGTTATGGTTTCTGTACACCGCACTTCCTCTCAATGTGTTGTATCATCCTATGAAGTTTTATTAAATTCCAACAATTTGTTTTAAAGTTATGCTCTGGACAAGACTCTACGAATAAGAAAAAGTAACAAAGGGCAATAACTCTGTAATTATGTAAATTAGAGTTATGGTTCTTGTACACTGCACTTCCTCTGATTATGCTCTACCATTGTATGCAGTTTTATTAGATTCCATCTGTTAGTTATTAAGTAATTCTCCGGACAAGAAAAAGTAACAGAGGGCAATAACTCTGTATTTAGATTAAATAGAGTTATGGTTCCTGTACACCGCACTTCCTCTCAATGTGTTGTATCATCCTATGAAGTTTTATTAAATTCCAACAATTTGTTTTAAAGTTATGCTCTGGACAAGACTCTACGAATAAGAAAAAGTAACAACGGGCAATAAGTCTGTAATTATGTAAATTAGAGTTATGGTTCTTGTACACTGCACTTCCTCTGATTATGCTCTACCATTGTATGCAGTTTTATTAGATTCCATCTGTTAGTTATTAAGTAATTCTCCGGACAAGAAAAAGTAACAAAGGGCAATAACTCTGTATTTAGATTAAATAGAGTTATGGTTCCTGTACACCGCACTTCCTCTCAATGTGTTGTATCATCCTATGAAGTTTTATTAAATTCAAACAATTTGTTTTAAAGTTATGCTCTGGACAAGACTCTACGAATAAGAAAAAGTAAGAAAGGGCAATAACTCTGTAATTATGTAAATTAGAGTTATGGTTCTTGTACACTGCACTTCCTCTCATTATGCTCTACCATTGTATGCAGTTTTATTAGATTCCATCTGTTAGTTATTAAGTTATTCTCCGGACAAGAAAAAGTAACAAAGGGCAATAACTCTGTATTTAGATTAAATAGAGTTATGGTTCCTGTACACTGCACTTTCTCTCAATGTGTTGTATCATCCTATGAAGTTTTATTAAATTCCAACAATTTGTTTTAAAGTTATGCTCCGGACAAGACTCTACGAATAAGAAAAAGTAACAAAGGGCAATAACTCTGTAATTATGTAAATTAGAGTTATGGTTCTTGGACACTGCACTTCCTCTGATTATGCTCTACCATTGTATGCAGTTTTATTAGATTCCATCTGTTAGTTATTAAGTAATTCTCCGGACAAGAAAAAGTAACAAAGGGCAATAACACTGTATTTAGATAAAATAGAGTTATGGTTCTTGTACACTGCACTTCCTCTCATTATGCTCTACCATTGTATGCAGTTTTATTAGATTCCATCTGTTAGTTATTAAGTTATTCTCCGGACAAGAAAAAGTAACAAAGGGCAATAACTCTGTATTTAGATTAAATAGAGTTATGGTTCCTGTACACTGCACTTTCTCTCAATGTGTTGTATCATCCTATGAAGTTTTATTAAATTCCAACAATTTGTTTTAAAGTTATGCTCCGGACAAGACTCTACGAATAAGAAAAAGTAACAAAGGGCAATAACTCTGTAATTATGTAAATTAGAGTTATGGTTCTTGGACACTGCACTTCCTCTGATTATGCTCTACCATTGTATGCAGTTTTATTAGATTCCATCTGTTAGTTATTAAGTAATTCTCCGGACAAGAAAAAGTAACAAAGGGCAATAACACTGTATTTAGATAAAATAGAGTTATGGTTCCTGTACACCGCACTTCCTCTCAATGTGTTGTATCATCCTATGAAGTTTCTTTCAAATCCTATGTTGCATTGTTAAGATATGGTCCGGACAAAATATGGCTTCCGACCGACCGACCGACCGACACAGTGACTCCTATATACCCCCCCAAAACTTTGTTTTTTGGGGGTATAATAAATATATTTCACACATAGAGAAGGACCTAGTAAAAATATAGGGATGACAAATTCAGGTGGTATCAGCATGCAATGGTGATAGTATATGTAACTAGAACTATCACTGAAGATGATAAATACCCCCAAAACAGCAGCTTGACCTACACCATAACTTAATAAGTAAAAGGGCCATAACTCTGTAAAATAACATGCAATTGTAAGACCTTTAGGATATGCACATCTCCTCTTGGTATAGAAGATTCATGTAAAATGTTATTGAATTCCACCCATTGGTTTGTAAGAAATAGGCCGGACAAAATATGGCTTCCGGCCGACCGACAGACAGAAAGCCCGACACAGAGTCTCTGAGACTCCTATATACCCCCTCTTCTTCGAAGGGGGTATAATAATCATATTATATAGTAATATATATAGTTAAAGATGTTCACTTTATTTCAGATTCACAATGCCTTTAAGTTTGTCCCATGCTTCTTGGTAAGGGATGGAGTTAAACACCATTTTCAATAAATCTTAATTATCTTACGACGACCAATTCACCTTACATGTGATTCCTGGCTTCCTCAAACTAGTTTTCCACACATCAGGTATACTTTCAGTGGCTACTTTCCCACATAGTTGTTTTAGCGCATTGGTGAGACAAATTACTTTTGTCAATTATCAGAATAAATGAATGGCTGAGGCTACAAACTCATGCTCCCTGGATTGTTAGCACTTTTCTTTACTGATTGGATTGACTTGTACTGATTCTCTTCAACTGTTGAGTAACATTTATACATGTATAACATACCAAAATTTTGTACCATTCACTATCTCCACTGCCTCTCGCATCAATAGGAAGCCCAAGCCTTTTGTATGTGCCACGCCCACCTGGAAATAAAGCCAAAACCATTACCATAAGTCTTTTTTATCATCTGTCACTATATCAGGATCTACACTGGTCACAAATGCCTGATGTTTGATTTACACATGGCGAGCTCCAATAGATAATCAGACAAATATGTTTTTTGACAACAAGGCTGCTTTTTCTGCAATGTTTTCAAACATGTGAGGATTCATGTGAGGATTCATGTGAGACATACAGTAGTAATGTTTTATTTCATCCTGCTTCAAGTATAAGCTGGTTCCTCTTTGGTTTTTCACCAAGTTATAAATCCTTAGCAAATTGATGTGCCCTTTTCCTAATCCGGGTACCTGTCTGGATCTCCGTTTATATAACTTCAATGTGACGAAAACAATGGCCAA
The DNA here is from genome assembly GCA_031761405.1 of Serripes groenlandicus. Taxonomy (NCBI): domain Eukaryota; kingdom Metazoa; phylum Mollusca; class Bivalvia; order Cardiida; family Cardiidae; genus Serripes; species Serripes groenlandicus. Next base: position 75,599,240 of record JASEVX010000001.1, read on the forward strand.
AAGAGACCAACAATGCAGAATAGTAAACACGTAGTCATAATAATCCATTTAAATATACTGTATGTATCCACTTGCGGTGGTCTATGTGTGATGTGATGCCATACATGTAAACTATGTACACACACATGGGTCTTCTCAAAAGTTTATTCACTACACTATGAACTAGATATTGTTTAGAATGTGAAAGTTTTGGTTCATATCATAAAGCACTGAGACTCCCGCTTAGATGAACACTTTAAAGTAAACAAGAGGGCCATCATTCGCTCACCTGATTTTTTGTTTTTTTTCACTTTAGCTATATAAGCCCCGCCCCCTGGCAGCCATAGTTTCCGACCAATTAACTTGGCTTGAAGGAATCTGATAGAGGGTCACCCTAGGAACATTTCTACAAAATTATTTGAAAATCGGCCAGACACTTTCGTAGAAGAAGATTTTTAACTTTTCACTATAGCCATATAAGGCAAAATAGCCCCGCCCCCCCTGGTGGCCATGTTTTTCAACCAATCAACTTGGATTGAAGGAATCTGATAGAAGGTCATACAAGGAATATTTCTACAAAATTATTTGAAAATCGGTCTGACACTTTGGGAGGAGAAGATTTTTTAAGTTTTCACTATAGCCATATAAGGCAAAATAGCCCCGCCCCCTGGCGGCCATGTTTTTTGACCAATCAACATGGCTTGAAGGAATCTAATAGAGGGTCATCCAAGGAGCATTTCTACAAAATTATTTGAAAATCTGCCAACCAGTTTGGGAGTAAGGCAAAATAGCCCTGCCCACTGGCGGCCATGTTTTTCGACCAATCAACATGGCTTGAAGGAATCTGATAGTGGGTCACTAAAGAAACATTTCTACAAAATTATTTGAAAATCGGCCTGACACTTTCGGAGGAGAAGATTTTTTAAGTTTTCACTATAGCCATATAAGGCAAAATAGCCCCGCCCCCCTGGCGGCCATGTTTTTCGAACAATCAACATGGCTTGAAGGAATCTGATAGAGGGTCATCCAAGGAACATTTCCACAAAATTATTTGAAAATAGGCCTGACACTTTCGGAGGAGAAGATTTTTTAAGTTTTCACTATAGCCATATAAGGAAAAATAACCCCGCCCCCCCCTGGCGGCCATGTTTTTTGACCAATCAACATGGCTTGAAGGAATCTCATAGAGGGTCATCCAAGGAACATTTCTACAAAATTATTTGAAAATCTGCCAACCAGTTTGGGAGAAGAAGAATTTTGAAGTTTTTTTCATTTCGTTGCCATGGAAACCAGAATTCTGCATGGATCCCAAATATTTGAAGGAAATCTGGTGAGGTCATTGAGAGGATGCTTTCTGTGAAGTTTCATCCAAATTGACCCACTGGTTACTGAGGAGAAGAAGTTGACGCACGACGGACGATGGACAAAAGGCGATCACAATAACTCACCTTGAGCAAAGCTCAGGTGAGCTAAAAACGACATCAGGTCAAACATTATCATTTTTTGTCGGTAAAATCAGTGTAAAAAGATATAATTATTAAGTTTGGCCAGGATTGTGAATGGGTCTGTTGGATCCTGTCATAAAATTGTGAATAGCTGCTTGTTATTGTGAATGGGCCATTAATTGGTATCACTTATATTGGGGAGGGGGGAAAGCGCTACAAAGAGACCACTTTTTTAGATAAGCCATAAAAGCAATTTTTTGCACACAATTCTTATATCCCTTTTCCAAATGCAGGAGCTTATTTAATTCATCTGCAGCAGATGAATTCTTTTTCAAATCCTTAGGGCAAAAGGAGGAATCAATCATCCGTTCGCGACAATGTTTTCAACTCTCTTCAACAACTACGCTTCTTCATTTACAGATATTGTCCATAGTTTTGCCTGTCTGTTTTATAGAGTATCTGCTGCAGATTTGTCTTATATGAGAAAGGATTAAAATCCTAAACATAACTCGAATTTTTTTACCTGAGTCAGGTCTGTTTGAGTTCTCATTTCTCCTCCATCTAGTGTTACCCCTGGGTCTGACAGCACCATAAGGACTACTGTAAACACAACAGAGTGAAAAAGTTGACCAAAATTAACAGAAGCACACATAAAAAGCATATTTCATGATCTTAGTCCAATTCCACTAATCTTACCTAGCGCTAAGTAGTACTTAAATACTTAAAAGCATATTTCAACATTTTTGTTTCCCTAATGGGGCATTCTCATCGCCTATCTGAGTACAGGCCAAATTCGGCGACCAAGCTCGACCAGGTGTTTGGTCGGGGGTCTACACTACCGAAGGGGACCTATGCCAGACCTTTAGTGGACCAAACTAGATCAACTCAAGACCCTTCCAGACTACTTCAAGACCACTTGCTGACACACATCCCAACTTCTACTTGGCCTATTCTCGACCTCTTCCCGATGTCTACCCGATCAACACGACCAGCCCCGACTTTTCTTCGACTGACTTATACCCGACCATGTACGATCGGGCACGATAGCTGCAGACTAGGTATAAAACTGTAGTATTTTGTTCGGTACTCAGTTGACCAAAGACTATCGAAGAAGCAAAATCATGGATGTTATTAATATGTGACTAGATGTCTTCCCGATGAACTAGACCTTGTACATGAGTATACATGAGTATACACGAGTTTACAATCAGCAAAATATGTGACTTGATGTCTTCCTGATGCACTAGACCTTGTACATGAGTATACACAAGTTTACTCGAGCGCTACAAGATGTATTTCAGACTGTTTCCAGACTGCCTGGTTTCTAGAGCTCTACACGGATTTTTTTGACATGTCAAAAAAATCCATGTAGAAACCCCCATCGCTACCGACCAAGGTAGACTGCTGCAAACAGGGCGGGACCCCCCTGCAGACCGAGGGAGATCGTTTCACGACTGCATGATCGAGTTTGATCGAGGTACTCAGATCGGCAGTGAGAACGCCCCATAATAAAAATGCCAACAAATGTCAATTCTTCACAATAAATGTTAGTGAGAAACTACTTATGTCAACTTAGTCATTTATTTAAAAACATTCAACTGTTCATGTTTAACAAGATACTAGGGAAACAAATGTGTTAAAATAAGCTTTTTAAGTATTTTAAAGTATTACTTAGCGCTAAATAAGGTTAGTGGAATTGGACGCTAATGTCCTTGTATAACATCCAAACACTATGCTGTGTACAGTATCAGTGAGACTAATAACACAAAGTTGAATTCAGTCATGTGAGAGATACTGTGAGCCAAAGATCAGTTTAATCTTTATCTAAGCCAATTAGTAGTACACTATATTTCCCAAATACAACAAATCTGCAAAAACATTTTGGCAAAAATATGGATCTCTTGTTATATGAAATGATGTTATTGAATATAGTGGAGAACATTGTGCCAAAATGTTTTCCAAGTCATGTGTAAAAGAGTTAAAATTTTGATTATTTATATTATTTGTTATGGCTCAATATGAAATGACTTTTTATTCTACAATTTGGTCAAGTCTAAAACCTCAATATCAGGTAAAGTGTTAATACTTTTCTTACTACAGATTTGACACCACTGCAGAACAAGATTTACTAAATTATTGTGGGAAAAGGAGAAATCACGCTAAAAAAGCAATTTCTCATTTTCCCTCAAAGTTTTCAGATCTCAATTTCCCCAGATATTTGGTCTTTTTATGTTTTCAAAACAAAAGATTCTAAAAAATATAATATTAGATAACAATTTAACTTACAATCTCCTGTTTTGTCCCTTGTCTTCTGTCTCGTCTCCCATAGTATCGTCACCTTCACCATCCAAACGACTGCGGGGGTTTGGCCCACCCCTGTTACTGTAACTGTTATCCCCGTAATTGCTGTCTCTTCCACCTCTATAGCTTCCCCCTCTGTAACTCCCACTTCCACGTCTGTAAGCTGAATTTTATGATACAATTATATATGAAACCAACTTGGTAACATTTCTCCAATAGTCATAGAAATAATAACTTGGAAAGTGCATGCCAGAAAACTTTGAATTATATACTTATGATATATCACTGTACATATACTATAATTAAAAATCTTTTGTCCGAAATAACTTATTTCTTTGGTACAGAGAGAGCTTATCTTGCTGATTGCCCCTGAAGCATTGTAGTACAAACGACTCCTGATGAATAAGTTCTTCTTTTCCAACACTGCATTTTATCCTACCTCAAAACTATATTTTTGTAAGATATTTTAGACTCTAAAAACATCACATAAGGAAACATAACGATTCATTACTAAAAATATACTTACAGCCTCTGCCCCCTCTAAATTTCCTTGCATTTCCACGATATCCTCCTCTGCCACGCCCTCTTGAACCTCCATTATCCCATCTATCATCATGTTCTGAAAAATTGTAAATTTCAGCCTTGTTCATAACTTTGGACTTCAGTCAAAGGTTTTACTTAGACAAAGACTCATTACCTTATAAGTTATCCTTTCACGCTATCAAACATAATCAAAGTTTTGTGCAATTTCTTCTTTTGTCACTATGTTTTCAAAAAGCCCTCTGCTGCAGAGGCATCAGAAAGCGTCTATATAATATGAGGGAAAGGGTTAAGACTGTATATCCCTAGGATAAAATGTTTGTATGTACGTTGTGTTTAAACTTTTGATACAAATTTACATTGCATAGACTTTGATACAAGATCATAACTGAGCCAGTCATTTTCAACTTTCAATGAAAGTTTCTTGCATAAGCTTGAGTTTTCTTTGTATATTGGCAGGAAGTTCAGAATGGAGACAAACTAGTTTAAATTCAGAAGCCATTTTAAGAATGGTACAGTACTGATTGCCATTTTCATTCTGTTTATTTATGCTATAGTTCCAACTTCTTTAAATCACTTACTTTTGTTTTTCACTAATGTTTCATAAAACTATTGTTTCCATACTTAAAATAAGTTTCTTTAATTATCCACACCAAAAGTGTTACGGAAGAAAACACATTCAAATTAGAAAATATGTACCATCAAAGAACAAATAAGCAACCGGTTAACAGTGTGTCTCTTTAATTGGTAATCACAACATCAGTTAATCGGTCATACTGTAACTCATAACACTAATTAGTCCAATAAACTTGATTAACCCTTTCCCTCATACGACAATTCTGCAGCAGACGACTTTGAACATATTTTGTCAAATAAATGAAAATCTCTATTTAATTGAATGGATAACCAATGACTTAATGTGGAAAACATTGTGACAAAAGGAGAAATTGCATGTTTTGTGCAATTTCTTCTTTTGTCACTATGTGTTCAAATAGCCGTCTGCTGCAGAGGCGTCAGAAAGTGTCTATATGAGGGAAGGGTTAAACATGTGAAAAGTCTCAGATCACACAGTAACTTGACCTTCACATTGTCAAAAATCAAGACTCTGGTAAACCGGGTAAAGTTATCGCAATAAGTTATACACAAAGAAAAATAATCACGAGCCTGCTTGCATCGTTGAAAAAATAAAGCCCTCCAAAAAATAAATCATAGTCCAATCTCTGGATAAGAAGTCTTTCACATTCTGGATTTACCTTTGATTGAACCATATATAATATTGTGAGACGATTCTTTTAAGTACCCACTATAAAGGGTTTGGTTGAGTTATAAGAGAGATAATGTAGGGGAAAGACCCATTTACTCCTCCTTATCTAGTCCTCTGATAATCCTTGTTCATGTACTCGTAATACGATTATATATTTTGTATCCGAAGTGTATGTAACGTCGAAATATTGAGGCTCCATCAATATTATCATATTTAACTCAATAACATCATGTCAATTCTTTTCATTTAGTGGTAAAGTAAAGTTTTGATGACACAGGCATATTGACATGTGAAGTCGTCCCTCAGTCTCTTTCAATTTTCTAAAAGACTAAATTCTATTTTCACTATCCATGTTGAGTGAACAAAGTTCGGTATGTCTTGTTTCTCGGATAGGAACGCGAAAAAAAAACCATTCTATCGATATGGCATACACTTCCTTGCGTGTATCTCTTGTTTAAACGCACATAAACCGTTCCAAAACAATCAATATAAATTGGTAAACCCACCAAACGATCTCGACCCATCTCGCCCTGTGGTTACAGAAAATTCCGCCATCTTGTATACCATGCGAATCGTAATTTTTCGGGAACTTCCGGATAAATTCGACATATGACGTCTTCAATTCTATTTTTAGAACACACAATGGAAAACCCACAACTGTCAAAAATTACCCACATTATTCGTATTTATTTCGGATAGAGCAAAGCAGTTTAGTTTACTTAAACAAATATTTTAAAATATAGTTTAACTTTAAAACAATAATTTACGTTTTTGCAATTTAAAACGAAATCATCTAAAATGCGAACTATATCAAGTTATTACCTATCGGTGGTATGTATCAATTTTAGTGGAATCATACCGAGCTCTTGCCTAACAAATAAACCAACAAATAATATACCTGTGTTGTCGAAATGGACGAAGACATGCAAAGACATCCCGTGTACGCTTTTGTTGAAGAACAGAAACTCTTGTTGGCATGTACACTGACATCGGGTAAGGTTAACACTTTATAATCCTCTCGCTTTGATGTGATCGATAATATGGTTTATTTAGGGTATCACTAAACAGAGTCTGGTAGAGTCCGGTAGAGTCTGGTAGAGTCTGGTCGTCAAATATCCCATTATATCACTGTTTTGTTGTGTTTTTGTGTTGAAATGAATGAAATAACGTGTTATTGTATCATATAAATAAATAAAAAAAAGTATTTGCCTATTTTAGTTCATTTTCGAGTGAATATAGATATATTATATGCGTGAACACGGACACTGGTAGAGTCTGGTCATTATTAAGCAATAAATACAAAGTTTTATACGATTTTTAAGTTATAAAAAGTTTAATTTGATTTATATGTGTCATATTATATATTTATTTCTTATATTATTTCAGCTGATAATCGGCAAAATAGTGGAAGATTGAGGATTTTTAACGATAACATTGTGTTTCGTAAATCAAAATGGCTGACGTGAAATTTCCGTTTATAATGCGGCCCTATCGTACACCCTGAACAAGTAATACACTAAATTCTCTCTCTATTATGGGCCAACTAATTGATTATAGGTGTGATCAACAGATTAGTGTTATAATTACCAAGATTTTAAATGTATGAAAACTACTAGATTGGAATAATTTTATGTTTTATATGTCATTAACATTAATCAAACCATATGCTTTAAAAGTAATGCATATCAAATTGCAGGATAAATTGAGTGACATCGACCAGAGTACATTAGTTTTTTGTTCCGACGAAGAGTTTTCGACTTGTTAAGCCGTTGATATATGTTTTCAACAAGCCACAAGAGTTCTTTGCGCGAAACATTTGAAGGATAATTCGGTAAATAAACTCAGTAAGTGTCTTCCTCAACCGGAGGTTAACCGCATCCAAATACACATCCAAATTTGACATATTTACAACGGATACTTACCAATTTGGAGAAGCATATGTTTCTCCCCAAACTCAAACATCCCTGGCTCCCACAACAATGGTTTAATAATGCAAATGAGTCGTACAACCATGTTATCAAAAGGACGACAAACTGGGTAGTCCAGAAATTGCCTTACATGATAGAAAAATTACAAGAACTTGAACAGTGTCAAACTCTTGATGTGAGAGGCGCATTGCACGACTAGGGTAAATATTGTTTGGCGACACAAGCGTCGGTGCTACATGTATCTCATGCTACATGGACACAGTTAAATCCTGACCAGAGATCAAGGCGATTTATGAAATTATTGAACTTTAAGTCGCATCACATTTCAAAAATCACATCAACAGATAAGCAACTAACATTACCCTCCATTACGAGAATTGCACGAAAACTCGGCACGCGCAAACGCCTTAAAAATTGCAAAACATACACAATTGAAAATAAAAAACACAGATTATATTGAAACACATTCATGTAAAAAGGACTGCATATTTAAGTTGCAAACCAACAACAATATATTTTTTATCAATCATTCGTTAATACCTGTATGTCAGTAGTACATTCGACATTTTCAACAATAATTCCTCTATATCTGTCTAAAATGTTAACGCTAGGACAAGGTTTAAATTTGAGTACTGGTTATGTCACCAGGAAGTAGACATAAAGAAGCGGAAAATATAAACCAAAAACAATGAATAAAAATTCCAAAAAATGGAGCTCTGTGTTGGGTCTTTTTTGTTAACCTAAAATGAGATCACGTCACCAATTAGAAACGAATTGAATCAAACACACCTAAATCTTGAGGATACAAAATAAACCGGCATACATCTGTTAGAGATTCGGGTTGAGACAAATGCGTTAAGGGAGAATTCCTAGTTTGTCCTTTGCGTATCACTCGATTTAATAGCGAGCTGGCAGGGGAAGGGCTCTATATTGACTTATAGGTTTCGCGGGTAATGTTGGCCCCAGGTTCACATGTCGGCAATGTCTGCATGCTAAACAAGCGCTGCGAGCACCCTAAGCTAGCACGCTCAACAGTGGTGCATACACGGCCGGTAGCTGGGTGCTGCTGCTCGGCCATGCTTTGAATCTCTATCAAATGAATGTACATAGAACCAACATCATAGAAAAAGAAAAAAAAAATGGAGCTCTGTGTAGGGTTTTTTACGGCCCGGGTCCTCGTCAGGCGCACGGGCTCTATTTTGGTAACCTAAAATGGAAACCATAGAATAACATTCCCAAAATGATATAATATAGATCCAAACATTAAATTTTGGGCCATGAGAGAGTTCCTCCACGTGGTGTGGCCTGGATACAATATTTCGCAAAATGCATTTTATGAACTATATCAGGATATATATTTATTTTTCAAGTTAAAATATTTTTGCATATTTTTAAAAAAAAATGCAAATATGGTTTTTGTTTGATTCAATTTTTGCGGAATGTAGTAACTACACACTCTCTTTGATTTATATGAATTACTTTTTAAAAGTAAGTATATAGCTCTCTAAGTATTTGGTTTAATTAACTTTAATGACATATAAAACATAAACTTATTCCAATCTAGTAGTTTTCATACATTTAAAATCTTGTTATTGTTATAATATGATTATAACACTAATCTGTTGATCACACCAAATCAATTAGTTGACGCATAATAAAGAGAAAAATCAGTGTATTACTCGTTCAGGATGTGCGATATTGCCGCATTATAAACATATATTTCACGTCAGCCATTTTGATTTACGAAACACAATGTTATCGTTAAAAATCCTCAATCTTCCACTATTTTGCCGATTATCAGCTGAAATAATATAAGAAATAAATATATAATATGACACATGTAAATCAAATTAAACTTTTTATAACTTAAAAATCGTATAAAACTTTGTATTTATTGCTTAATAATGACCAGACTCTACCAGTGTCACGCATATAATATTTATATATTCACTCGAAAATGAACTGAAATAGGCAAATACCATTTTTATTTATATTTATATGATACAACAACACGTTATTTCATTCATTTCAACACAAAAACACAACAAAACAGTGATATAATGGGATATTTGACGACCAGACTCTACCGGACTCTACCAGACTCTACCAGACTCTGTTTAGTGACACCGGTTTATTTATATTCGTAGTTTATTTGGCCATGCACTGTTAAACTGCTGCACGTGTCTCTATTTTTACAGATAGGAGTCTGCACTTTCTGATAGTGTTATCAATGTCATTGTATCATCAGAAAAAATATGAAAAATATAAATATGTGTATATATAATTATGGCTATAATCGGTATTGGTCTCTCCATAGTTATGCAAGATGAAGGTCTAGCACCACAAATTCAGTTTTTACAGACTCGCGCTATGGTTGGCAATATACCTCAAGGTGATCTATTCTGATAAATCTATATCCCGCGTCCGTCGTCGTCTGTCTGTCCGTCGTTAACTTGTCCTTTTAACCATGAAACTAATTTCATCCAAACTTCACAAGAATCTTCCTTTGGTGGTCCTCTTTCAAAATTATTCGAATATTTAAGTTGATGTAGAACTTAAGTTGCTGTGGCATCAGAAAGGTGTACACATGCCCACACTTTGATATTCTTCCTCGGGGAATCTGCTTGTCCCTTGTTCTACATTTGGTAGAAATGTTCTTTGAGTGACCCTCTACAAAACTTGTTCAAACCACATTGGTTGGTTGAAAAACATGGCGGCCAGGCGGCATCAGAAATGGGGCAAATTAACAAAATGTTATACTTCCATTTAGATGTCTATATAATTTTGCAGAAACTGTTCGTAAACACCCTCTGCATAATTTGTTTCAGCCATAACTAATTGTTTGCAAAGGAAAGCCGCCAGGTGGCATAAGAAAATGGATACAATTAACTTTTAGATCCAAATGACATCTCGGACTCCACCTAAACCATTGGACCGATATAAACTAAACTTCACAGGAATGTTCCTTTGGCGGTCTTCTTTCAAATTATTCAAGGATTTAATACCTTATTACAAATGTCCTATACTGAATAGCTGTTTCGTTTACAGTATCCGCTTCTTTTATTTTGTTCTTACTCTTGATCAAATTTTCCTAGATATAAGCAGTTACCAGTTTGCTACTTTACTATCACCCAGCTTGGGCAGGTGATCGATTTGGGGTCTTCTTGGCTCTTTTATTTAATATTTTCTTCCTAACTTTAAGGCACGCACTCCTGCCCATAATATAGTACTTGAAAGAGAGATGCGCGACAGTATCGGAAGTTAGATATATTGGAAAGAAATTCAGGCTTTACATACATTTTGAAGCAAACTGACAAAAATGACTTGATTTTGTTTACCTTTTTAATTTCAGCAAGTATCAGGTTTTAAATAAAGCATATGATGAGCGTTTCAAAACTTTGAAAGATAACATCATGAATGATGGCGTTAACTGATTATAGCATAGCAAACAGTGTTAGTGTTGTCTGCTTTGAAAATTTGGGATGAGGAAAAAGATGAAATATCTCCCGTCAGAAATATAATAATAAAATAAATATTTAAAGAGATAACACATTTGGGCATGCCCAATCTCTCGTGTTGGCCTCTAAACATATGAACAATTTACATGTATATGCAAATGCAAGATTTGCGATATTGACATAATGAAGTATCTGGTGAGCATTATTAAATCTTGACTTAGCCCTTTCCCACATACACCGATTCTGCTGCAAAAGGCTTTCAAAACATATTGACAAAAGTGTGACAAATCTCGATCAATGACACTTAAATTATCAAATAGAGTTGAAAATGTTGTAGCATACAGAGAAATTGTTCATTATGAGAAATTTCTCTGTTTGCCAAACTTTTTTCAAAAGTCGTCTGCTATAAAGGCGTCAGAAGGCGTCTATATCTCGGAAATGGCTAATTAGTAACATAAGTAAGAAAACATAGATACTATTCATAATAGTGAATTAAATTTATTTGGGGTTCTTAATTTCCTTTTACACCGGATGGCGATTATAAGGAGTGAACCTTTTCACAGAAGTTTATAGTGAACAAGTTATTGGTGTATCTTGTAACATGTACACAGATATGACTTTAATATATGAATTATATATTATATGCAATACGCTTATTTAATATTTCCTCCCGATGTATACATCTAAAGTGAGGAATATTTCATATGACTATATATACTATATTGATGAAGTCTTTAAGAGAAACCACACATTTTGTTATGGCAGACTCTTATAACACATGGTGGCTTAGTCACGTGATCAAATAGGTAATATTTACTACAAACTGTTTAAAACGCCTTACTTCAGGTAATATTTTGTCAAATACCTCGAGTTGTTCTGAACCAATTGAAACACACAACAGCACAGAGAGAACGCCGCTTTGGTTAGACCAAATCTGAAGGTGTTTTCATTTGTTAAATGATTCTTTTTCAGATGGTTTTTGTACTTCGGAAAGTGAAAATATGTAAATAAAGCTTCAACATGCAAGCACTGATGTTTAATCTGTTTCAGTCGGGTTTGACCGAATTATCCAATTATCACGGTATTGTGTACTCCAAATTTGAGCATTTGATATGTACTCTGAATTCCAGCTCAATCCATAGAACGAGTTTTAATTAAAGAAATCTTTAAAGTTTTTAATCATAAATTCCTTCTTTGTAGAAAAATATAATATTGAAACTTGATCATGATATAAAAGTAAAAAATATGTTTACTTTGCATTTTAATCGTTTTGTAGATGAGTTATATGCCGTATTACCATCTTCAAGTGCTTATTTTCTGTTTCAGAACAAAAAAGAGCCAAGTCATATCTGATATTATATCGGAAGAATGTGTTTCCATAAAACAACTCGAATATCTTGAAACATTAAAAGTTTTGTTTTCGGAAATGCTCCCTTTAAAGCAGTTGATTATATACATTTTATAAATAAGTATACAAAGCCATTATAAAAAACAGAATTATAATTAAGAGACTAAAAACGAATGCTTAACATTTTCCCACATATAAACGCATGTGCAGCAGACGGTATGGAAACAAAATGGGCATTTATAATTTATTTAATAGATATTTTCCATTGAAGCCTGTATCTTTTAAAGTCATCTGGTGCAAATGTGTAGTATGTGGCAGAGGGAGTTTAAAGAAACATTCTGCTAAATTTCCGGCCTTATAATGTTAGTTGACTTTATATATGCTAAGGTTGGTCAACGTCTCTATTATCCAAGAATTCAAACACAGATATATTTCATAATGGCATTAATTTTGATATATATATTATGAAAAAATGCATACCGTGATACCCCCCCCCCCCCCCTCTCTGTCTGTCTGTCTGTCTGTCTGTCTGTCTGTCTGTCTGTCTGTCTGTCTGTCTGTCTGTCTGTCTGTCTGTCTCTCTCTCTCTCTCTCTCTCTCTCTCTCTCTCTCTCTCTTCTCTCTCTCTCCCTCTCTCTCTCTCTCTGTCTCTATGTCTGTCTGTCTGTCTGTCTGTCTGTCTGTATGTCTGTCTGTCTGTCTGTCTGTCTGCCTGTCTGTCTGTCTGTCTGTCTGTCTGTCTGTCTGTCTGTCTGTCTGTCTGTCTGTCTCTCTCTCTCTCTCTCTCTCTCTCTCTCTCTCTCTCTCTCTCTCTCTCTCTCTCTCTCTCTCTCTCTCTCTCTCTCTCTCTCTCTCTCTCTCTCTCTCTCTCTCTCTCTTCCCCTCTCTCTCATAAAGTTCTTTCTTCAGGTATGTAATCTCTGATATATGATCAGGTTGTTCTTTCGATAACTTGCATATTCACAAACATTACATTTATAAGGCTTTTCTCCAGTATGTATTACCTTGTGACTGTTTAAAGAACTCGCGTTATTACATGTTTATTCACAAACACCACATGTATACGGTTTTTCTCCAATATGTATTCGCTTGTGTTTGATCAAGTTACCCAGGGCAATACATGTATAATCACAAACATCACATTTAAAAGGCTTTTCTCCAGTATGTATTATATTGTGATTATTTAAAGCTGTGTTCTGGTGATTATTTAAAGCTGTGTTCTGGTTACATGTAAATTTACAAACATCACATTTATAAGGCTTCTCGCCAGTATGTATTCTCTCGTGTGCCTTCATATTTGTTTTTTGACTACATGCATATTCACAAACATCACATTTATAAGGTTTCACTCCAGTATGTTTTGTCTTATGCTCGCTTATCATATTCCGAACTTCCATGTCCGTCTTACTTAGCGAGTTTCTCTCCAATTTGTACTTTCTACTCCTTTATTCACGACCACTACGCCACTTTTTCGGGTTTCTAACCAGTATATATCATTTTGGTCTTTTTGGATTAGCCTTTCGATTTACATCAATTCTTGACAACGTAAAAACACGTATATTAAATCGTGACCTATAATATATTCTCATAATATATTTTTTGCAAAGTATCTCAATCCTAAAACATGTCATTTATTTGTATGCTATATAGATATTTCCTTCACTGTTAATTTCTCCTTCTGGACGTTTGATCTAACCAGGTGTACTATCAGAATGCAATATATGATATGATGAAATCTCGTGATTCAACGGTTACTATAAGTACTTTGATTTCTTGCATTTGCTTCTTGCCACTCTGTTCACCATTCCTTTAGTGCCATCTTACTTTCAAGTTATCCCATCTCATCCACCTTTGCTTGATGGTTCCTAATTCGCTCAGAGTGGTACAGAGGTAGAGCGTCGGCCTCTTGTACAAAAGGACCCGGGTTCGAATCCCGTGATGAGCGGGTTCGAACTTTGGGATTTTTCCACACAAACGGCGCGATTACATTACTGGTTAAGTTTCCAGGAAGCAGACATCGAGCGAGATTAATATAAGCGTAAAGCTTATTTCGCAATCGATGTAAAATAAATAAATTTAAACTTTAAACTTAATTCGTTCAGCTGTTGTGGTAAAATTAAGCCTACTGCTAAAAGGCTGCTTAACCTGTTAACTAAATTTGCACATGATTTTTAAAAGTTGGGATTACAATATAATGATTAAATGAGAGGATATATTTCTCTCTCACCTGTTTTGATCGTTACTTTTCCCATTAAGAATGGTGTCTGTATTAGCCTCTCAATAATCGAATACAGAAACCTGAACAAATGCTTATATTTCTTAATTTGGTCACAATGTTTTGATTTACGAGTGTCATTTAAACGGTAATGATGTAATCGTACGTAATAGTAATTCATTTAAAGTCAAACCATCGTGTATCAGAGTGTTATTATTAACGCATGCCTTTAACATCTCTGCAAATCTTTCATCAAAGATTCGATGACAGTCTGTTCTTTAGGACTGCTTCGTACAGTTTTGGTTTAAACAATATTTTAATTATATAAATATTCTAATTTGCATTTACATCTTATTACACTTCATATCAAATATAAATAGGATTCACTGCGGCAGAAAGCATTACGCATATTTAGGAAGCTCTCTCTTGTGTATTTCAGATACACCAACTTTGTTTTTCCAATAACTTAATGACATTAGAAAAAAAAATGTATTGTTTATTATTGCTTGCTATTTATCGTACAGTTTTCACACTCATCTTTCGGCAAACACATTTGGAATTGTCCTGAATCTGTCTTGTTGAATTTGTTAACCTTCACACACACTTCTGTAATGCCATTTGAAGATAAAAAAAACTGACGTTGCAAGAATATTGTTGTCGTCTTTGCTTGCTTTTGTTTACCCTCACACTCGTCTATGCTGGTTGGTTTTCTGGGTTTGTTAACCTTCGCACTCGGTTATATAGCAATTACTCTACAGATAATAATCTCCAATGGCAAAGTATCGTTTCACACCTATTTAATAGCGGAAAGAAAGATTGTATCTTTAAATGGTCTTTGTATGGTCAACGAAAGGTGCTAATACGATAACAGTTTTGTTATTTATACTGTGACTTCTTTTAAAGATGAAAAGATAAGAAATGTGTTTACATTTTCCAACATCCAACAAATCTGCCGCAGACGAATTCGAAAATGTATTTGAAAAACATGACATGTCTCCATAAATAAGGGTTTAATTATTAATAATAGTTGAAAACATTGTGGCTAGAGTTTGCCACAAAGTTTTCAAAGGTCATCTGCTGCAGAGGCGTAATGTGGGAAAGCGAAACATTTAATTGCTTTGACGTCTTCTAATATGTCTGACAACTTGAATTCACAAAGTACAAATCTATTGAATATATATTACAATGACAGTTATATAAGTTAAAATACTCTCAAACCTTTCACACATGCAGATGTATTTTAACGCAGTTGCAGCGGCATCTTTGAAAACATTTGACAAAAAGAGAAATCTATCATATTCAATTATAGTAAACATTTCATACTTCGGCCACAATGTTTCAGACAGTAATATATTTGCATTGTTGTTTATTACAGATAAGTTTTAGTCGCCGGGCTGAAGCCCGCGACGTATATTTTTAATAGGTTTTTCGGAAATGACATGGGAGGACGAGTTTTTTTTATTAAAAACACTAAGTTATGACATCTAAAATGAAATAAATATTCCGATGTTTTAAGTATGTGCAGTTTCTTTATTTTGACTCGCATTTATGTTTTTTAAGCTCACCTATGCACGAAGTGCAAGATGAGCTATTGTGATCACATTTTGTCCGGCGTCCGTCCGTCGTCCGTCGTGCGTCGTGCGTCGTCAACATTTGAGCTTGTTAACACTCTACGGGCTACATTTTGCATCCAATCTTCATGAAAGTTTATCAGAACGTTCATCTCCATAAAATCTTGGACAAGTTCGAAACTGGGCCATATGAGGTCAAAAACTAGGTCACTAGGTCGAATTGAAGGGAAATCTTGTTAACACTCTGGAGGCCACATTTTCAACTTTGTGAAAACATGTTGAAACTTTATCAGAATGTTTGTCTTGATGATATGTAGGTCAAGTTCGAACATGGGTCAAGTCGGGTTAAAAAGTAGGTCACTATGTTAAATTAGAGGAAAACACTCCAGAGGCTGCAATTTTTGCTTCAGCAGCTTGAAATTTGGTCAGAATGTTTGTCAGATATCTAGGTCAAGTTCAAATATGGGTCATATTGGGTCAGAAACTAGGTCACTAGGCCAAATTGAGGGAAAATCTTTGCTTCTGCTTGAAATTTGTTCAGAATGTTGAGCTGAATGATATCTAGGCCAAGTTCGAATATGGGTCATGCCGGGTCAAAAACTATGTCACTAGGTCAAATTGAAGGAAAATCTTGTTAACACTTTGGATGCCGCATTTTTTGCTTCAGCAGCTTGATACTGCATTTTTAGCTCGACTTTTGAAAAAAAAACGAGAGCTATTGTCATGACCCTGGCGTCGTCGTCGGCGTCGGCGGCGGTGGCGACGGCGGCGTGGTCGTCCGGTTAAGGTTTTTTGTTCAGCTCAGCTTTTTTTCTGTTTTCTAACAAACTACTACTGTTAAAGTCACTAAACTTCATAAACATAATCATATGTTAAAAAATAAAAGTATATAGCTGGAAATCTTTATTTATTTCACTTAAATTTCAATACGTAATGTTAAGGTTTTTTGTTTAGCTCAGGTTTTTGACAATTTTTTACTCATGATTTTTCATATCTTAAAAACTATTCTTTTTTTTGCTTGAAACTTCACAAACTTGCTGAGTGTCTTAAGTTGACCTTATATAACAAGTTTCATAACTCTGTAAATAGTATTGACAAAATTATCTCCCCATTTCGATTTAGAAATTCTACTTTGAAGGGAGAAAAATGGTGATAACTGAAACACAATTTAACCTATAGCTTTGAAACTTCCTAAACTTATTCAATGTCTTAACATAACTTAACAAGTTCCATAACCCTGAACTTAATATTGACCAAATTATCCCCCCTTTTGGACTTAGAAAATCTACACTGAAGGTGTTGTCATCCGGTTAAAGTTTTTTATTAGCTCGACTTTTGAAAAAAACGAGAGCTATTGTCATGACCCTGGCGTCGTCGGCGGCGGTTGCGTGGTCGTCCGATTAAGGTTTTTTGTTTATCTCATTTTTTTATTTTTTTTCTCCCTATCAGTCGAGCGTCTGTGCCGTACGCGGTGCTCTTGTTAATTTCAGCATGATACAACTTTATCATAATGTTTTTCTTGATGATATGTAGGCCAAGTTTGAATATGGGTCATGCTGGGTCAAAAACTAGGTCACTAGATCAAATTGAAGGAAAATCTTGTGAACACTTTAGATCCCGCAATATGGGTCATATTGGAGCAGAACTAGGTCAATAAAGAAAATATTGTTCAACTCCGGAGGCCGCATTTTTACTTGAGCAAGTTGAAACTTTGTCAGAATGTTGTCTTGATGATATCTAGTCCATGTTGGAATATGGATCATATCAGGTATGAGAAATTTCTCTGTTTGCCAAACTTTTTCAAAAGTCGTCTGCTATAAAGGCGTCAGAAGGCGTCTATATCTCGAAATGGCTAATTAGTAACATAAGTAAGAAAACATAGATACTATTCATAATAGTGAATTAAATTATTTGGGGTTCTTAATTTCCTTTTACACCGGATGGCGATTATAAGAGTGAACCTTTTCACAGAAGTTTATAGTGAACAAGTTATTGGTGTATCTTGTAACATGTACACAGATATGACTTAATATATGAATTATATATTATATGCAATACGCTTATTTAATATTTCCTCCCGATGTATACATCTAAAGTGAGGAATATTTCATATGACTATATATACTATATTGATGAAGTCTTTAAGAGAAACCACACATTTTGTTATGGCAGACTCTTATAACACATGGTGGCTTAGGTCACGTGATCAAATAGGTAATATTTACTACAAACTGTTTAAAACGCCTTACTTCAGGTAATATTTTGTCAAATACCTCGAGTTGTTCTGAACCAATTGAAACACACAACAGCACAGAGAGAACGCCGCTTTGGTTAGACCAAATCTGAAGGTGTTTTCATTTGTTAAATGATTCTTTTTCAGATGGTTTTGTACTTCGGAAAGTGAAAATATGTAAATAAAGCTTCAACATGCAAGCACTGATGTTTAATCTGTTTCAGTCGGGTTTGACCGAATTATCCAATTATCACGGTATTGTGTACTCCAAATTTGAGCATTTGATTGTACTCTGAATTCCAGCTCAATCCATAGAACGAGTTTTAATTAAAGGAAATCTTTAAAGTTTTAATCATAAATTCCTTCTTTGTAGAAAAATATAATATTGAAACTTGATCATGATATAAAAGTAAAAAATATGTTACTTTGCATTTTAATCGTTTTGTAGATGAGTTATATGCCGTATTACCATCTTCAAGTGCTTATTTTCTGTTTCAGAACAAAAAAGAGCCAAGTCATATCTGATATTATATCGGAAGAATGTGTTTCCATAAAAACAACTCGAATATCTTGAAACATTAAAAGTTTTGTTTTCGAAATGCTCCCTTTAAAGCAGTTGATTATATACATTTTATAAATAAGTATACAAAGCCATTATAAAAAACAGAATTATAATTAAGAGACTAAAAACGAATGCTTAACATTTTCCCACATATAAACGCATGTGCAGCAGACGGTATGGAACAAAAATGGGCATTTATAATTTATTTAATAGATATTTTCTATTTTCCATTGAAGCCTGTATCTTTTAAAGTCATCTGGTGCAAATGTGTAGTATGTGGCAGAGGGAGTTTAAAGAAACATTCTGCTAAATTTCCGGCCTTATAATGTTAGTTGACTTTATATATGCTAAGGTTGGTCAACGTCTCTATTATCCAAGAATTCAAACACAGATATATTTCATAATGGCATTAATTTTGATATATATATTATGAAAAAATGCATACCGTGATACCCCCCCCCCCTCTCTGTCTGTCTGTCTGTCTGTCTGTCTGTCTGTCTGTCTGTCTGTCTGTCTGTCTGTCTGTCTGTCTGTCTGTCTGTCTCTCTCTCTCTCTCTCTCTCTCTCTCTCTCTCTCTCTCTTCTCTCTCTCTCCTCTCTCTCTCTCTCTGTCTCTATGTCTGTCTGTCTGTCTGTCTGTCTGTATGTCTGTCTGTCTGTCTGTCTGTCTGCCTGTCTGTCTGTCTGTCTGTCTGTCTGTCTGTCTGTCTGTCTGTCTGTCTGTCTCTCTCTCTCTTTCTCTCTCTCTCTCTCTCTCTCTCTCTCTCTCTCTCTCTCTCTCTCTCTCTCTCTCTCTCTCTCTCTCTCTCTCTCTCTCTCTCTCTCTCTCTTCCCCTCTCTCTCATAAAGTTCTTTCTTCAGGTATGTAATCTCTGATATATGATCAGGTTGTTCTTTCGATAACTTGCATATTCACAAACATTACATTTATAAGGCTTTTCTCCAGTATGTATTACCTTGTGACTGTTTAAAGAACTCGCGTTATTACATGTTTATTCACAAACACCACATGTATACGGTTTTTCTCCAATATGTATTCGCTTGTGTTTGATCAAGTTACCCAGGGCAATACATGTATAATCACAAACATCACATTTAAAAGGCTTTTCTCCAGTATGTATTATATTGTGATTATTTAAAGCTGTGTTCTGGTGATTATTTAAAGCTGTGTTCTGGTTACATGTAAATTTACAAACATCACATTTATAAGGCTTCTCGCCAGTATGTATTCTCTCGTGTGCCTTCATATTTGTTTTTTGACTACATGCATATTCACAAACATCACATTTATAAGGTTTCACTCCAGTATGTTTTGTCTTATGCTCGCTTATCATATTCCGAACTTCCATGTCCGTCTTACTTAGCGAGTTTCTCTCCAATTTGTACTTTCTACTCCTTTATTCACGACCACTACGCCACTTTTTCGGGTTTCTAACCAGTATATATCATTTTGGTCTTTTTGGATTAGCCTTTCGATTTACATCAATTCTTGACAACGTAAAAACACGTATATTAAATCGTGACCTATAATATATTCTCATAATATATTTTTTGCAAAGTATCTCAATCCTAAAACATGTCATTTATTTGTATGCTATATAGATATTTCCTTCACTGTTAATTTCTCCTTCTGGACGTTTGATCTAACCAGGTGTACTATCAGAATGCAATATATGATATGATGAAATCTCGTGATTCAACGGTTACTATAAGTACTTTGATTTCTTGCATTTGCTTCTTGCCACTCTGTTCACCATTCCTTTAGTGCCATCTTACTTTCAAGTTATCCCATCTCATCCACCTTTGCTTGATGGTTCCTAATTCGCTCAGAGTGGTACAGAGGTAGAGCGTCGGCCTCTTGTACAAAAGGACCCGGGTTCGAATCCCGTGATGAGCGGGTTCGAACTTTGGGATTTTTCCACACAAACGGCGCGATTACTGGTTAAGTTTCCAGGAAGCAGACATCGAGCGAGATTAATATAAGCGTAAAGCTTATTTCGCAATCGATGTAAAATAAATAAATTTAAACTTTAAACTTAATTCGTTCAGCTGTTGTGGTAAAATTAAGCCTACTGCTAAAAGGCTGCTTAACCTGTTAACTAAATTTGCACATGATTTTTAAAAGTTGGGATTACAATATAATGATTAAATGAGAGGATATATTTCTCTCTCACCTGTTTTGATCGTTACTTTTCCCATTAAGAATGGTGTCTGTATTAGCCTCTCAATAATCGAATACAGAAACCTGAACAAATGCTTATATTTCTTAATTTGGTCACAATGTTTTGATTTACGAGTGTCATTTAAACGGTAATGATGTAATCGTACGTAATAGTAATTCATTTAAAGTCAAACCATCGTGTATCAGAGTGTTATTATTAACGCATGCCTTTAACATCTCTGCAAATCTTTCATCAAAGATTCGATGACAGTCTGTTCTTTAGGACTGCTTCGTACAGTTTTGGTTTAAACAATATTTTAATTATATAAATATTCTAATTTGCATTTACATCTTATTACACTTCATATCAAATATAAATAGGATTCACTGCGGCAGAAAGCATTACGCATATTTAGGAAGCTCTCTCTTGTGTATTTCAGATACACCAACTTTGTTTTTCCAATAACTTAATGACATTAGAAAAAAAAATGTATTGTTTATTATTGCTTGCTATTTATCGTACAGTTTTCACACTCATCTTTCGGCAAACACATTTGGAATTGTCCTGAATCTGTCTTGTTGAATTTGTTAACCTTCACACACACTTCTGTAATGCCATTTGAAGATAAAAAAAACTGACGTTGCAAGAATATTGTTGTCGTCTTTGCTTGCTTTTGTTTACCCTCACACTCGTCTATGCTGGTTGGTTTTCTGGGTTTGTTAACCTTCGCACTCGGTTATATAGCAATTACTCTACAGATAATAATCTCCAATGGCAAAGTATCGTTTCACACCTATTTAATAGCGGAAAGAAAGATTGTATCTTTAAATGGTCTTTGTATGGTCAACGAAAGGTGCTAATACGATAACAGTTTTGTTATTTATACTGTGACTTCTTTTAAAGATGAAAAGATAAGAAATGTGTTTACATTTTCCAACATCCAACAAATCTGCCGCAGACGAATTCGAAAATGTATTTGAAAAACATGACATGTCTCCATAAATAAGGGTTTAATTATTAATAATAGTTGAAAACATTGTGGCTAGAGTTTGCCACAAAGTTTTCAAAGGTCATCTGCTGCAGAGGCGTAATGTGGGAAAGCGAAACATTTAATTGCTTTGACGTCTTCTAATATGTCTGACAACTTGAATTCACAAAGTACAAATCTATTGAATATATATTACAATGACAGTTATATAAGTTAAAATACTCTCAAACCTTTCACACATGCAGATGTATTTTAACGCAGTTGCAGCGGCATCTTTGAAAACATTTGACAAAAAGAGAAATCTATCATATTCAATTATAGTAAACATTTCATACTTCGGCCACAATGTTTCAGACAGTAATATATTTGCATTGTTGTTTATTACAGATAAGTTTTAGTCGCCGGGCTGAAGCCCGCGACGTATATTTTTAATAGGTTTTTCGGAAATGACATGGGAGGACGAGTTTTTTTTATTAAAAACACTAAGTTATGACATCTAAAATGAAATAAATATTCCGATGTTTTAAGTATGTGCAGTTTCTTTATTTTGACTCGCATTTATGTTTTTTAAGCTCACCTATGCACGAAGTGCAAGATGAGCTATTGTGATCACATTTTGTCCGGCGTCCGTCCGTCGTCCGTCGTGCGTCGTGCGTCGTCAACATTTGAGCTTGTTAACACTCTACGGGCTACATTTTGCATCCAATCTTCATGAAAGTTTATCAGAACGTTCATCTCCATAAAATCTTGGACAAGTTCGAAACTGGGCCATATGAGGTCAAAAACTAGGTCACTAGGTCGAATTGAAGGGAAATCTTGTTAACACTCTGGAGGCCACATTTTCAACTTTGTGAAAACATGTTGAAACTTTATCAGAATGTTTGTCTTGATGATATGTAGGTCAAGTTCGAACATGGGTCAAGTCGGGTTAAAAAGTAGGTCACTATGTTAAATTAGAGGAAAACACTCCAGAGGCTGCAATTTTTGCTTCAGCAGCTTGAAATTTGGTCAGAATGTTTGTCAGATATCTAGGTCAAGTTCAAATATGGGTCATATTGGGTCAGAAACTAGGTCACTAGGCCAAATTGAGGGAAAATCTTTGCTTCTGCTTGAAATTTGTTCAGAATGTTGAGCTGAATGATATCTAGGCCAAGTTCGAATATGGGTCATGCCGGGTCAAAAACTATGTCACTAGGTCAAATTGAAGGAAAATCTTGTTAACACTTTGGATGCCGCATTTTTTGCTTCAGCAGCTTGATACTGCATTTTTAGCTCGACTTTTGAAAAAAAAACGAGAGCTATTGTCATGACCCTGGCGTCGTCGTCGGCGTCGGCGGCGGTGGCGACGGCGGCGTGGTCGTCCGGTTAAGGTTTTTTGTTCAGCTCAGCTTTTTTTCTGTTTTCTAACAAACTACTACTGTTAAAGTCACTAAACTTCATAAACATAATCATATGTTAAAAAATAAAAGTATATAGCTGGAAATCTTTATTTATTTCACTTAAATTTCAATACGTAATGTTAAGGTTTTTTGTTTAGCTCAGGTTTTTGACAATTTTTTACTCATGATTTTTCATATCTTAAAAACTATTCTTTTTTTTGCTTGAAACTTCACAAACTTGCTGAGTGTCTTAAGTTGACCTTATATAACAAGTTTCATAACTCTGTAAATAGTATTGACAAAATTATCTCCCCATTTCGATTTAGAAATTCTACTTTGAAGGGAGAAAAATGGTGATAACTGAAACACAATTTAACCTATAGCTTTGAAACTTCCTAAACTTATTCAATGTCTTAACATAACTTAACAAGTTCCATAACCCTGAACTTAATATTGACCAAATTATCCCCCCTTTTGGACTTAGAAAATCTACACTGAAGGTGTTGTCATCCGGTTAAAGTTTTTTATTAGCTCGACTTTTGAAAAAAACGAGAGCTATTGTCATGACCCTGGCGTCGTCGGCGGCGGTTGCGTGGTCGTCCGATTAAGGTTTTTTGTTTATCTCATTTTTTTATTTTTTTTCTCCCTATCAGTCGAGCGTCTGTGCCGTACGCGGTGCTCTTGTTAATTTCAGCATGATACAACTTTATCATAATGTTTTTCTTGATGATATGTAGGCCAAGTTTGAATATGGGTCATGCTGGGTCAAAAACTAGGTCACTAGATCAAATTGAAGGAAAATCTTGTGAACACTTTAGATCCCGCAATATGGGTCATATTGGAGCAGAAACTAGGTCAATAAAGGAAAATATTGTTCAAACTCCGGAGGCCGCATTTTTACTTTGAGCAAGTTGAAACTTTGTCAGAATGTTGTCTTGATGATATCTAGTCCATGTTGGAATATGGATCATATCAGGTAAAAAAATATAGATCACTAGGCCAAATGAAGGAAAATATTGTTAACACTGTGGAGGTTGCATTCAGAATAATTGTCTTGATGTGTTTTGCATTGCAGTACATTGTATAATTAAGGTGAGCGATCCAGGGCCATCATTGCCCTCTTGTTTGTTTTATTTAAGAAGACAAAACAGTCCCTATTAGCTAGACTGGGGTACTGTTCTTTTCATATACTACATGTTATCAAAACGCGATAACAACAAACCTTTACGTCGCATAATCTAATTTGTTTACATACGCGCACCTGCTAGCAACAGACTGTTATGTGTTAATATTGAGATAAAAATCACGTCAAATTCTCCTTTTAATAGCAATTTTAACTTACTGAATGCTATTTTCATGTTGGAAGAGATGTCTTGATTTGTGAAGTATGCATTTAATAATGTTTATCCATGTATATCTAAAATATGAACTGTTTCTAAGCGAAAACTGTTGATCACGTGACTAGCGAATACCTACTGTGAAGATCAATATCCTTTGCAGAGAGCCGTTCTTTACACTCACTTACAAATAGTTAATTATATGTGATTTAAAATGTTTATTTGGTTCGAAACAAATGAAGAAAAGAACAAACTGAGATAAAACTGGTTTTAATAGAAAAATTACTTTGAATGAAAACGCTCTCTGCCTATAAAGAGACAGCAAAGAATTACAACGCTTCGAAGAAGAATGGGTTTACGAATCGGGTCTTTCGTACAAAATTATTTTGTCCTTGACAATTTTAAATGTGTCATTAGATTCCCTACAGGCATTTTGCTTGCGATCTGCATATTGTTATGCATCATTGACACAAGGGCGGTTATCATAATATAATTTTAAAACATGAGTAGTTTGTTATTTTCATTATAAAAAAGGAAGGAAATAATTACAATCAATTAACATGTTGTAGGGTTCAGTTTATGTTCGAAATTAAGTTTGAAATTTAACTATTTAGCTGATATTATATTTCGAGGGTGGTCTAATTTATAAATACATTGGATTGGACTACATTTTAACATTTGTCAAAGTATGATATCATTAGGATGCCAAGCTAATATCATTTTGAGAAAAAGAGAAAACCCATGTCTTCAGCGATTTAACAAAGGTATCCAATGTTGACTTTAATAGGGGAAAGATAAAATGACGTGCTATTGCATGCAACTCCTACATTGTCTGTTTTGTGGTTTTATTGATAAATAATAAAATTCAAATAATCTGACAAACATCCTGAAAAGTGTATGTGGAATTCACAAGTCTTATAATTATTCCTTAATGAAAGGACTGTATACATACTAAGACTAATGATTGGAAAGAGTACTCATTTCTCTTGTAAATTGTATTTGAAACGTCTTTAGTATGTATTAACAGGAACGTAGATCTACGTTCCTGGTACTAATTTGACCATATTTATACATCCTAAAAAGAAAAACTAGCACTGTTGATTCGGTATACAAAGTGGCGAATCATTTTTTAATTCCAATATAAGGTATCCCTTTGAAATTAACATGACTTGCAGATGGTCCAGTCACAACCTCCCGATTTTCCAATAAAGCAAGTGTTGTTAATTGTTTTTGTCTAGGTCCATACATCTTGCTGCTAACCAATAAAAAAAAAACCTATGCATTATTAGTAGGAGTTCAATCTGATTCTGTGATACCAAAAAAATGGTAGTACGGACATCCCTCCTTGGCACTCAGGATTTTGGAGATATCGTATTACTCTTCATGAACGAAATCTGCATTTCCCTCTTTGTTTTTAGCTCACCGGAGCACGATGTAGTCTATCTGTCTGTCTGTTCACAAACGATTTCTCCTCCTAAACCGTTGAACCAAATTATTGCACAGGAATGTTCCTTAGGTGGTCCTATTTCGAAATTGTTCAAATAATTTAATTTCAATGAGAACTTTGGTTACCACGGCATCAGAAAGAGGGAAAAGTGGCAAAACTTAAAAAAAATTATTGTCCAAAATAACTGGTCAGATTAAAAAAAATATTTTGCAAAAATGATCATCGGGTGACCCTCTACCAAGATTGTTTAAATACAAAACATGGCCGCTAGGGGTGGCGAACCTTTTAACCTAGTATGAATATATAGTGAAAACTTAAAAAGCTTCATGTCCAAAAGTACTGGCCCGATCTAAAACTAATTTTGCAAAAATGTTCCTTGGGTGAACTTCTATCAAGATTGTTCAAATGATCCTTTGAAAAACATGGCCGCTAGGGGCCAGGGTTTATTTTCCTTACATGTATATATTGTGAAAACCCGAAGTACTGACCCGATTTGAAAATAATTTGGTGCAACTGTTCCTATATATGGTGACCCTATACCAAGATTGTTAAAATTATTCTGATTCATTGAAAAACATGGCCATCAGGGAAGGACTTGTTTTACTTATATGTATATATATATAGTGAAACTTTACAAAATCTTCAACAAACATATTTGCCTGATTTGAAAATAATTTGGCACAAATGGTCCTAGGGTGACCCTCTACCAAGATTGTTGAAATTATTACGACCCATTTATAAATATGACCACCTGGTGAAATGCCTGGTTTCCTCGTATGCATATCATAAGAACATTGAACACTAAGAGCCTCAGGGGCTCGTAGTTATTTTTTTTTTATTGTCCTACACAATAAAAAAATAACTATAACTACGAGCCCCTGTGCTAAGATCGATTGAGGACCATCATGGTCCTCTTGTTTTATATTGTAACTGATAATACTACATAAATTACTATTTATTTGCAAACATCAGTACATGTATGTGTATGTATTCTTTGTTTTTATTTACTTGACAGTTGTGGGTTTGCTTGCTCTCAAGCGCTACATGGGTGGTGCTGTATGCAAGAGTAAGGTTAGACTGGACCAGAAGACAGTTCTTATAACAGGAGCTAATACTGGACTGGGCAAAGAAACAGCCACAGACCTGGCCACTCGAGGTAACACAGAGCATGATGAACCAGACTTTAACCCTTTCTCACATACCCTAAATCATCAGCGCTGTAGACAACTCTGAGAATCCTCTAGGATTGATTGATTGATTGGGGTTTAACGCCGTTTTTAACAATTTCTCAGTTATATCACGGCGGCCAGTTCACTTACTCATGCATTTCCTGGTTTTCTCACACCAGTACTCCACACAACAAACTTGCCAAGCAACTGGCTGCTTTTCCACATAGACTTAGCCCATAGGTGGAAGACGAATGACGCATGTCGCAGAATCCTCTAGGAAGAAACATTTACAATCTCAATAAATGGAAATAGAATAATTGACAAGACTTTAAAACATTGCATCAACAGGAGAAATTCCTGAAAATAAGCAATTTCTCCTTTTGCTACATTTTTATCATCTGCTGCAATGAAGTCTGAAAGTGTCTGTATGTGGGAAAGGGTTACCAAAACACAACCTAAATGTATTTGTAACAAGTATAGATTAAAATCTGCCTACCCATCCAAACTACATTGTCCAGTGAATAAGAAGGTTATTAAAGTTTCTGTAACTACTTAGTAATTATCAACAGTGCAGGTCCATATTAGACTGAGCAGATGTGCAGGCTGATCTTGATCTAAACTGATAACAAATGCTGTAAGACTGGTTTTCCAAGAACACAGCTCATATATTGAAACATTTTATTTTGGTTTTGATTTTACTTGTTGGGGAAGACAGCAAGATCACAGACCATACCATTGGCAGCAGAGGTGTTTTTAAAATATTGTAGAAAAAGAAGAAACTGCTTACACTGTGCAAGTTTCCCTTTTGTCACAGTGATTACACCCCTAATCAATAATTCGACTTACATTTATAGAGGTTCATCATATATTTGCCTATATGTTTTCAAAAGTTGTCTGCTGCAAATTTAATATCAATTTCACACAAAGTCATGTATGCACCATATATCATTGATACAAAATTGAAAAACGCTAACCCTTTACCTCATACAAAATATTCTGCAGCAGACGGCTATTAAAATATTTTGTCAAAAATGAGAACATCTCTATAGTTGAATGGATAACCTGTGACTGAAAGTGGAAAACATTGTGGCAAAAGGAGAAATTGCTCGTTTTGAGCAATTTCATCTTTTGTCACTATGTTTCCAAAAAAATGTCTGCTGCAGAGGCGTCAGAAAGCGTCTATATGAGGGAGTGGGCTAAAGGGGTGAACAATCCAGGATTACAAGACATCCACATTGTTGATCCCCTTTAAATTAGAATTACAAAAATGGTTTGATAGAACCAATTTCTCATTTTAACACTTTCCAACATACAGATGCATTCTTATGACTCTGCAGCAAACGAATTTTGAAAACATCGTGGCATAATGAGGAGCTAATTCCATTTTTGCCACAATGTTTTATTATTCTTTAAATTGTAGTGTGTATCCATATTTTTGTCAAGATGTTTTCAAAATCATCTTTTGCAAATATTTTGTATGTGGAAAAGGGTAAAATGTTAATTTTAAGTAAACATAAATAGCTTTTTTTTCTCACTTAGTATGCTTTGTGTGTTCAAGGTGCAAGGGTGCTGATAGCCTGTAGAGATATGACAAAGGCAGAAAAGGCTCTTGAGGACATCAAATCTAGCTCTGGCAGTCAGAATGTTGAGATATATAACCTTGACCTTGCATCATTCAAGTCTGTTCGTCATTGTGCATCTGAGGTGATCAAGAAAGAACCTAGGTTGGATATCCTTATTAATAATGCAGGTAGGCAGGAATTATTTGTTTATCAGCTATTAAGTAAATGCTATAAATCTACTCATTTACTAATGAATTAATCAGGGGTACATCTATGCATAACCTTTCCATTTAACTCTTTCCCACATCTAAATGCATTTTGACGCCTCTGAAGCAGTATACTTTTGAAAGAAAGAAATCTGGTAAAAGGAGAGATTGCTCAGAGAGTTTCGCCTATATAGATGTTTTGAAAGTTGACTGCTTGGGATTTGCTGTTTTTGGGAGAGGGTCAACATTTGCACCTAGTATACTTGTAATTGTGCATATGCATCTGTCACATACTGACAGTTAGACATCTGTTATTACTGGTGTTCAATTTACATAGATGATGCCAGGAAAGTATTAGGGCTACTCTATGTTTACCTATGGTTAACCCTTTCCTGCAAAAAACACAAATCTGTGGCAGATAACCTTGATATCATCTTGACAGAAGTAGTGAAAATAGTGAACAATTAATGAATAGGGTTTTTAGCAAACTTCATGGATAGTTAACTCACATCATGTCCTGGCTTGGAATTGTTTTGGGGGATAGTTAAGGGCAAGGTCACATTTATTCAATTAAAAGTTTACTTTTTTGCATTTACATACATATCTTCATTCTTATTATCCCCTGGTGGCAAGGCCATTAAGGGAATATAGGGATCCAGCTGTATGTACATGTGCCAACGGCATCATTGATCTAGCAACTTCATTTCTTATCTGATTGTTATTAATCTTAAAACATATGTTCACAAACATGGCCCCTTGTACAAGTTTGCATTTCACTGATCTAGGTCAAAGTTCAAGGTCAGAGTGACTATGTTAGTGTCCCAACAATGTCAGTGCTCTAGCCAATTGTTGTGAAGTTTAACACAGCTGTTCGTGCACATCAACTTTGGTACAAGTTCATGTTCCACCAACCAAGGTCAAAGGTCAAAGGTCAAAGGTCAAGGTTACAGTGACTATAAAAAGTCTGTACAAAACAACTTCATGGCTCTAGCACTCATTTGTGACTGGAATTCCTTCATACTTCATACACATGTTCAATGTTAAGAACGTTTGGCCTAGTTCATGTTTCACGACCTATGTTAATTGTTTAGGTCACAGTGGCTATAATTATACCCCCGCAAACGTAGTTTGAAGGGGGTATACTGGAATCAGCCTGTCGGTCGGTATGTCTGTCCGCAAAATCTGTTCCGTTGTACTCCTCCTTCAGTTTCTACCTGATTTACTTGATACTTGGCATAAATGTTAATCAGGAGTAGTAGATGTGCAAGACGCAAATTTCATGTCCCTGTGACCTTCACCTTGACCTCTGACCTTGAAATAGGATTTTTTTTGTTAAAATCTAATCTGTTGTACTCCTCCTTCAGTTTCAACCTGATTTACTTGATACTTGGCATAAATGTTAATCAGGAGAAGTAGATGTGCAAGACGCAAATTTCATGTCCCTGTGACCTTCACCTTGACCTCTGACCTTGAAATAGGATTTGTTTTTTGTTAAAATCTAATCTCTTGTACTCCTCCTTCAGTTTCAACCTGATTTACTTCATACTTGGCATAAATGTTAATCAGGAGTAGTAGATGTGCAACACGCAAATTTCATGTCCCTGTGACCTTGACCTTGACCTCTGACCTTGAAATCCTTCAGTTTCAACCCGATTTACTTCATACTTGGCATAAATGTTAATCAGGAGTAGTAGATGTGCAACACGCAAATTTCATGTCCCTGTGACCTTGACCTCTGACCTTGAAATAGGATTTTTTTTGTTAAAATCTAATCTGTTGTACTCCTCCTTCAGTTTCAACCTGATTTACTCGATACTTGGCATAAATGTTAATCAGGAGTAGTAGATGTGCAAGACGCAAATTTCATGTCCCTGTGACCTTCACCTCTGACCTTGAAATAGGATTTTTTTTTTTGTTAAAATCTAATCTGTTGTACTCCTCCTTCAGTTTCAACCTGATTTACTTCATACTTGGCATAAATGTTAATCAGGAGTAGTAGATGTGCAACACGCAAATTTCATGTCCCTGTGACCTTCACCTCTGACCTTGAAATAGGATTTTTTTTTCTTAAAATCTAATTTGGTGCGACATACTCCTCCTTCAATTTCAACCGGATTTACTTGAAACATGGCAAAATGGAGCCATTTTGTGTGGCATCAGCCTGTCGGTCGGTCGGTCCAGATAAAAGGAGCCGTTTTGTGTTTGATATCATCTTAGTATTTCTTTTTGATACTAATATTCAAATTGTCTGAGTCAAAGATAATACTGTGAGATATAATATGTGTCAGGGGTTGGGGCGGGGGTATTAATCACCTTTATTGATAGTTCTAGTTCATTCTGTACAAAACAAAGTCACTGCTTTAGCACTTTCACTAGTGGACTGAATTTCTTCATACTTCATACACAGTTTCAGTATCAAGTGAGCTTGGACGAGGTTTTCTTTTCACAAACCTAGGTCAAAGGTCAAGGCCAGTATATTTTCTTTGAATCATATTTATGATTCAATATTTTAAATACAATTTCTCCAAAACGTTTGATATCAGATAGAAGGTTACTATAATTATCCCCTGTTTTCAGCTGTAATGCAATCACCTGGTGACTGGAGAACAGAAGATGGATTTGAGATGCAAATAGGAACAAATCACTTTGGACATTTTCTATTCACAAATCTCCTGCTGGACCTATTGAAGAAGTCAGCACCGGCAAGAATAATCAATGTATCATCACTAGCCCATGCTTGTAAGACTTTCAACCACCTTTAGTAAATATGTTAACACTTACATACACATACAACAAATCTGCAGCAGAAGACTTTGAAAACATCTAGGCAAAAATTTAAGAAATCTATAAATGTAAGTTAAATTATTGAATAGAGTTCAAAACATTGTCACAATAGGAGAAATTGCTTATTATTTCACATTTTTGTTACAATGTTTTTCAAAGTCATATATTCAAAAGCATCCAAGTGCATAAGGGTTAAGATGCATTATGGAGTGATAACACTGAGTTCAATTATTGAATGATTGTAGTTTAATACCGTTTTTACAGTATTTCAGTTATATCATGGAAGCCAGTTTGCTGAAAATGACAAACTATCAACCAAATAGCATGAACATGAAATTATAAAATATTTGTTTTTGTTTTAGTGAATGTAGAAAGATAAATAAAGTGATTTTTAACTTAAATAGTTTAATTTGTGACTCTGCCACTAGTTGCAGTCACAACAAAACCACAAGTGAAAATATTGATAAAGTAGCTAGCTCATAAAGATCTCTTTTCTTGACATTTGCCCTTTCTATTTCTAGATGGTCAGATAGATTTTGATGATATAAATCTTGAGAAGAGCTATGACAGTTGGAAAGCCTATGGGCAGAGTAAACTAGCTAATGTTTTGTTCACAAGAGAGCTGAGTAAACGGCTAAAAGGTTTGTACATGAACCAACCCTTTCGCAGATGCAGACACAATTTGACAAATATTACTATCATTTATATAGAAGTTCCATGTTTTTGCTTAGATATTTTAAAGCGGACTGCTGCATATTTGTTTATGAGTAATACAACATAGAACTGTACACTGCCAAGTCAGCCTTTTTGCTCACTACTTCCTTTGCTATTTGTAAACTTCATATCGACCCCTTAGTGTATTTATTAACCTTTTCCCACAAACAAAAGCATTTCTTAACATCTGCATCAGACAACTTTTGAAAGAATTGTGGCAAAAAAAGATATTGCTCATAATAAACAATTTCTGCTTTTGCCACGTTTTTATTCAATAATCATACTTCCAGTTGTAAAATTTTTCCTTTTTATTGCCCAGATGACCTTAAGCCTCTCCCACATACAACAAGTCTGCAGCAGACGACTTTAAAAACATACTGACAGAAACCTGAAACAAGAGGGCCATGATGGCCCTGGATCGCTCACCTTAATTATACAATGTACTTTAATGCAAAACACATCAAGACAATTATTCAAAATGCAACCTCCACAGTGTTAATAATATTTACCTTCATTTGGCCTAGTGATCTATATTTTTTTACCTGATATGACCCATATTCCAACATGGACTAGATATCATCAAGACAACATTCTGACAAAGTTTCAACTTGCTCAAAGTAAAAATGCGGCCTCCGGAGTTTGAACAATATTTTCCTTTTTTGACCTAGTTTCTGATCCAATATGACCCATATTCGAACTTGACCTAGATATAATTCAAACAAACATTCTGCCCATGAGGGCCTATGCTCTACTGGCATTTATCTGGCTTGTTTCAAAAGGAACCAATATGTCATCAATATTCAAATACCATCTAAGTTTGGTGAAGATCAGATAGTAAATGGAAGCTCTATTGTGTTCACAAGCTGTATTATAGCAATTTTGACAATTTCAAGGGCCATAATCCAGCCATGCATGGGTAGATCTGGCCGGTTTTTAGAAATGAACCAAACTCTCATGGATATCTAACTACTGTATAAGTTTGATTGAGATACAATCAAAAATAAGGACCGTATCATGTTAACAAGCCCTATTATAGCAATTTTGACAGTTTCAAGGGCCATAATTCAGTCATGCATGGGGCGGATCTGGCTTGTTTTCGAAAGGAATCAAGCTCTCATGGATATCTAACTACTGTATAAGTTTGGTTGAGATACAATCAGAAGTGAAGACTGTATCGTGTTAACAAGCTCTTTTATAGCAATTTTGACCATTTCAAGGGCCATAATCCAGTCATGCATGGGCGGATCTGTGGCTGGTTTTCGAAAGGAACCGAGCTCTCATGGATATCTAACTACTGCATAAGTTTGGTTGAGATACAATCAAAAGTGAAGACTATCAATAAATTGTTTACGGACGGACGGACGGACGCACGCACGCCCACACAACGGACAAATCGCCACGACATAAGCCCTTCTGGCCTTTGGCCAGTAGAGCTAAAAATGTGGCATCCAAAGTGTTCACAAGATTTTCCTTCAATTTGATCTAGTGACCTAGTTTTTGACCCAGCATGACCCATATTCGACCTTGGCCTAGATATTATTTAGACAAACATTCTGACCAAATGTCAAGCTGCTGAAGCAAAAAATGCGGCATCCAAAGTGTTAACAAGATTTTCCTTCAATTTGACCTAGTGACCTAGTTTCTAACCCGGCATGACCCATATTCGAACTTGGCCTAGATATCATTCAGCTCAACATTCTGACCAAATTTCAAGCCGCTGAAGCAAAACATGCAGCTTCTACAGAACTTGACCTACATATCATCAAGAGAAACATTCTGATAAAGTTACAACATGCTCAAGTTGAAAATGTGGCCTCCAGAGTGTTAACAAGATTTCCCTTCAATTCGACCTAGGGACCTAGTTTTTGACCTCATATGGCCCAGTTTCGAACTTGTCCAAGATTTTATGGAGATGAACGTTCTGATAAACTTCCACGAAGATTGGATGCAAAATGTAGCCCGTAGAGTGTTAACAAGCTCAAATGTTGATGATGCACGACGGACGACGGACGGACGCCGGACAAAATGTCACAATAGCTCACCTTGCACTTCGTGCATAGGTGAGCTAAAAACTCCATAAAAGATAGCTTAAATAAAGTTGAAAACATTGTGGCCAAATTAGAAATTGCTCATCATGAGCAATTTCACCTTTGGCCACAATGTTTTCAAAAGTTGTCTGCTATTATTGCGTCAAAATGCGTCTGCAGTTAGGAAATGGTTAAAGTCATTCTCCTTTTCTAACAATGTTAAGTTGCCTGCTACAACTAAGAAGTCTGCATCAGGTAAAGGGTTGATTGTGTTGAAGTTTATTTGCTATAGATATTGGCAGAGGTGATATTTTAGAAACAATATATAATTATACCAACAGCCTGGGATGTGTTTGAAAGGTTTCATTATTATTTGATAATATTTAAGGAACTGGTGTGACAGCAAACAGTTTACATCCAGGAGTAATACCAACAGAGCTTGGCCGTCACAGAAATTACAGAATGTGGAAGAAAGTCCTTTTAGCCCCTATAAAGCCCCTCTTCCTGAAGAACATCAGTCAAGGGAGTCAAACTACCATATACTGTGCTGTGGCAGAAGAATTGGAGGGAATCAGTGGGAAATATTTCAGGTAAAATAATCTAGGCTGTGCAAGAGCTCTGTATAAGGGGCGTTTCTCAGATTTTTAAATCTGTATTGAACTATAAGCCCTCTGCTGTTGGTACTGTGATTTATTATTATATAAACTTAATCTAGATACTTTGAGATTGGTCTGAATGCAATCAGCCAACCAAATATATTGCATATCCCTGTTTATGACATGAATTGTAAGGTAAAGAACTCTATGTACAAGAGGACCATGATGGTCCTATATCGCTCACCTGATTTAATCAAACTTAAAAAGTTTTCATTGTTCTTTGTCTATACATATATACGGAAAACAAGCAACACCCCCTGGTGGCCATGTTTATCATCCTATCAAAATAATTTGAAGTCTTAGTAGAGGGGCACCCAAAGAACATTCATGGCAAATGGATAAGAATATTTTTAAAGTGTTTACCTTAACAAGTCTATGTAAAACAAGTGATCCCCAGGGTGGAGCCATGTTTGACATCAGGGCTATAATAATTTGACAAATCTTGGTAGAAGTCCACTAGATGAAGTTAGATTTCAAATATTAAACTTTTAGACAAGATTTTTAAAGTTTTTCCCTATACGAGTATATGTAAAACAAGTGAACCCGGTGGGGCCATTTTTGGCCCCAGGGCTATAATTTGAACAATCTTGGTAGGGGTCCACTAGATGATGCTACATACCAAATATCAAAGGCCTGGGCCTTCTACTTTTAGACAAGATGATTTTTTATTTTTTTTCCCTTTATGAGTCTATGTAAAACAAGTGACCCCAAGGGACGGGTAATTTCGACCCAAGGGCTATAATTTGAACAATCTTGGTAAAGGTCCACTAGATGATGCTACATACCCAATATCAAAGGCCTTGGCCCTCGTCTTTTAGACAAGAAGATTTTTTTTTAAATTTTTCTCTATATGAGTCTATGTAAAACAATAGACCCCAGGGGAGGGGTCATTTTTTGACCCCAGGGCTATAAGTTGAACAATCTTGGTAGAGGTCCACTAGATGATGCTACATACCAAATATTAAAGGCCAGGGCCCTCTACTCTTAGACAAGAAGATTTTTAAAGGTTTTTCCCTATACAAGTCTATAAACAAGCTCCACCCCCTGGCGGCCATGTTTTTAAATGGATCGGAAATATTTGAACAATCTTGTCAAAGGGTCCCCCAAGGAACATTTGTGCAAAATAATTTTCAAATAGGGCCAGTACTTTTGGACAAGAAGATTTTTAAAGTTTTAACAATGCACATATAAGGAAAACAAGCTCCGCCCTCTGGCGGCCATGTTTTTCAACGGATTGGAAATATTTAAACAATCTTGGTAAAGGGCGCCCCAAGGAACATTTGTGCAAAATAATTTTCAAAACGGGCCAGTACTTTTGGACAAGAAGATTTTTAAAGTTTTAACAATGCACATATAAGGAAAATAAGCTCCGCCCCCTGGCGGCCATGTTTTTCAACGGATCGGAAATATTTGAACAATCTTGGTAGAAGGTACCCCAAGGAACATTTGTGCAAAATAATTTTCAAATTGGGTTAGTACTTTTGGACAAGAAGATTTTTTAAGTTTTGGTTAATTTCCCCTTTTTTGTTGCCGTGGCAGCCAAAGTTCTGCATAGAATAGAATTCTTTGAACAACTTTGAAAGAGATCCACCCAAGGAACATTCCTGTAAAATTATTTTGAATTTGGTTAATTGGTTTAG
Source organism: Serripes groenlandicus (assembly GCA_031761405.1). Classification (NCBI taxonomy): domain Eukaryota; kingdom Metazoa; phylum Mollusca; class Bivalvia; order Cardiida; family Cardiidae; genus Serripes; species Serripes groenlandicus. Next base: position 75,636,155 of record JASEVX010000001.1, read on the forward strand.
GAGGAGAAGTCGTTTGTAGGAAAATGTGAACGGACGGACGACGACGACGACGACAGACGGTGAGCGATCACAAAAGCTCACCTTGCACTTTGTGCATAGGTGAGCTAAAAACACTTAAATTTTATACCTCTCAATTTCCACTACCATTCCAGTTATGTTGAAGTTTTTATGTCATAAAATTTGATTGATTTTTTGGGTTAAATTGATAAATATTTCCTTCTGTAAACTCTAACATTGCTACTTTAGACATTGCTTTATGCTATTTTCATTTGAGGACAGACAATGATAGGATGTTGAAAAGAGATCTCCTTTTGATCATATAATAAATCAATTTTTGCAAAGTAAATCATGGAATATGATCCGATATTAATTAGGAGAAAGTCATATTGATCACATCAGTTTGGATTCCTTGTATCACTAGTCTATATTTATATATTGTATTACACTTTCAGTGACTGTGCTGTGAAAGAGGAGGCCAAACAAGCACAGAATGATGAAGTGGCAGCAAGACTCTGGACTTTCTCTGAAGAGATGGTTGGTTGGAAGAGTAAGCAATGAACACACAGAGAATTGGGTGTAAATGATTCGGCTTTGGATATTATTTATTACGCATATCTCTATGTGTCATGAAAATTAGTGAGTTTCACCTGCATACAATACATCTGCAGCAAATTACTTCAAAGCAGAAATACAGAACATATCTATAAATTAAAGCATAATTATTGACAAAAATTAAAAACATTGGGACAAAGGAGAAAATGCTTGTTATGAGCACTTTCTACTATTGCAACATTTTAGAAAGTAATTTGCTGTTAATGTGTCAAAATGCATCTGCAGGTGGGAAAGGGTTAAGGATACAGTTAAAGCTCTTTGGAAGTCATTTGATTTGTTTATATAGTTCTTGGCAAATAAGCACTTCCCCACATACAAGAAATCTGCTGCAGACGACTTAACAGTGACAAAAACCTGAAAAATGTCCATAAAAGAAAGCTTAATCGTTAAATAAAGTTGAAAACATTGTGGCCAAATGAAAAATTGCTCATCATGAGCAATTTTACCTTTGGCCACAATGTTTTCAAAAGTCGACTGCTGCTATTGCGTCAAAATGCGTCTAGCAGGTGGGAAGTGGTTTATAAAGCACTTCCCCATATGCAGACATTTTTTACAAATCTGTGGTAGAAGACTTTAAAAACATATATTTAAGTGTAATTATTGAATAAGAGTTGTTAAAATCCTTGGAAAATAGGAAAAAATGCTCATTATGTGACAAAAGGTTCTTAGTTTTGTTTTTGATATATATATACATCATTACCTCATATATGTATGGAATATAATCTCTAATCTTGTCTATGAGTTATTTATTTACATGCGTTTTATAAGAATTTTTACAAGAACAAATTAAATTCATACTTAAATGTCTGCTTTAATTACATCTTATATTCTACTTAAAAATCAGACCTATACATGTAATTATAAAGACTGCCCATACCTTTCGTCGAATAAGTTTGAAGCAGAAGACAATTTGGATCATATTTAACCCAACATATATAAAATCTCTATAAATGAAAGAATATTAATTGAATAGAGTTGAAAACATTATATAAAAAGAGAAATTACTGGTTATGACATATTTCTCTTTTGTCAAAACAATTTCAAAAGTCTTCTGCTACTGATGCGGCAACAAATTGGCAAGGGTTAAAACATCTAATTAGATCAAGGGTTAAATCACTTCCTTTTTTGCCTATTTCCTTGAATGAACAACATTTTGACACAATTGCAGCAGACAATTTGAGAAAACATGGGCAATTACTTACAATATTTATCAAATTACATTGATCGATGTTCAAGTTTCACTTATTTTTAGCTCACTTGAGCTTTGCTCAAGGCGAGTTATTGTGATCGCCTTTTGTCCGGCGTCCGGCGTGCGTCAACTTCTTCTCCTCAGTAACCAGTGGGTCAATTGGGATAAAACTTCACAGAAAGCATCCTCTCAATGACCTCACCAGATTTCCTTCAAATATTTGGGATCCATGCAGAATTCTGGTTTCCATGTCAACGAAATGAAAAAAAAAATTCTTCTTCTCCCAAACTGGTTGGCAGATTTTCAAATAATTTTGTAGAAATGTTCCTTGGATGACCCTCTATGAGATTCCTTCAAGCCATGTTGATTGGTTGAAAAACATGGCCGCCAGGGCTATTTTGCCTTATATGGCTATAGTGAAACTTAAAAAATCTTCTCCTCCGAAAGTGTCAGACCCATTTTCAAATAATGTTGTAGAAATGTTCCTTGGATGACCCTCTATCAGATTCCTTCAAGCCATAGTGATTGGTCGAAAAACATGGCCGCCGGGGCTATTTTGCCTTATATGGGTATAGTGAAAACTTAAAAAATCTTCTCCTCCAAAAGTGTTGGTCCGATTTTCAAATAATTTGGTAGAAATGTTCCTTTAGTGACCCACTATCAGAATCCTCCAAGCCATGTTGATTGGTTGAAAAACATGGCCGCCAGTGGGCAGGGCTATTTTGCCTTATATGGGTATAGTGAACCTTTAGTGACCCACTATCAGAATCCTCCAAGCCATGTTGATTGGTTGAAAAACATGGCCGCCAGTGGGCAGGGCTATTTTGCCTTATATGGCTATGGTGAAAACTTAAAAAATCTTCTTCTCCCAAACTGGTCGGCAGATTTTCAAATAATTTTGTAGAAATGCTCCTTGGATGACCCTCTATTAGATTCCTTCAAGCCATGTTGATTGGTCAAAAAAAATGGCCGCCAGGGGGGCGGGGCTATTTTGCCTTATATGGCTATAGTGAAAACCTAAAAAAATCTTCTCCTCCGAAAGTGTCAGGCCGATTTTCAAATAATTTTGTAGAAATGTTCCTTGGATGACCCTCTATCGGATTCCTTCAAGCCAAGTTGATTGGTCGAAAAACATGGCCACCAGGGGGGGCGGGGCTTTTTTGGCTTATATGGCTATATTGAAAACTTAAAAAATCTTCTTCTCCGAAAGTTTCAGGCCGATTTTCAAATAATTTTGTAGAAATGTTCCTTGGATGACCCACTTTCAGATTCCTTCAAGCCATGTTGATTGGTAAAAAAACATGGCTGCCAGGGAAAGTGAAAAAAAAAAAATCAGGTGAGCGATTCCAGGGCCATCATGGCCCTCTTGTTTTATGAACCAATAGAGGAAGGACGTTGAAAAAACGCATTCTTTCTATCAAGAAAGACATTAATTGAATATCTCGAAGCAACTTAAAGAACATGATATTTTGATCATTAAACAAAATGATCTGTTATTTAAGGGCAGAATGTCACATTGACCTTGAAAACTACATTAAACAAGAGAGCCATGATGGTCCTGGATCGCCCACCTGATTTTATTTCTTGACTTTAGCCATATAAGCCCCGCCCCCTTGCGGCTATAGTTTTCGACCAATCAACATGGCTTGAAGGAATCTGATGGAGGGTCACACTAGGAACATTTCTGAAAAATTATTTGAAAATCGGTCCGACACTTTCATCAGAGAAGATTTTTAAAGTTTTTACTATAGCCCTAAAAGGAATAATAGCCCAGCCCCCTGGCAGCCATGCCTTTCGAGCAATCAACATGGCTTGAAGGAATTTGATAGTGGGTCACTTAAGGAACATTTCTTTAAAATTATTTGAAAATCGGCTTGACACTTTCGGAGAAGATTTTTACCATAGCCATATAAGGCAAAATAGCCCCGCCCCCTGGCGACCATGTTTTTCGACCAATCAATACGGCTTGAAGGAATCTGATAGGGGGTCGGTCATCCAAGGAACATTTCTACAAAATTATTTGAAATGGCCGAACAGTTTTGAAGAAGAAGAATTTTAGATTTTTTTCGTTTCGTTGCCATGGAAACCAGAATTCTGGTGAATCATTGAGAGGATGCTTTCTGTGAACTTTCATCCAAATTGACCCACTGGTTACTGGGAAGATGTTGACGGACGCACGACGCACTACAGCGCCGGTAAAAGGTGATCACAATAACTCACTAGAGCTAAAAATCCGCGAGTGAATATCAGAAGACATATGTTTTTGCTCACATTGTCTGTCTGTCCCTCACAAATGGCGTTCACTTCCAAATTTTTCAACCGCTTGAAGGATTTAAAAATTACTCACCACAAACGCTCACAATATTGAGACAATGTGCAGAGCGTATATCACAACCAGCTTGGTTAAAAGTCATACCTAGATGTCAATGCTCACAAATTGTGCAGCTCCATAACTTAAACAGTTGAAGGAATTTGATATAACTCGCAACAAATGTTCACCATATTAAAACGATGTGCCGAGCGCATGTTTCTGCCATAAGTGTATAAGTTTGTGCTGAGCGCATGTTTCTGCTATAAGTGTATAAGTTTTCACTGACAAGCCGCAATATGGGCGACGTGTGTTTTTGTTTAAAAACAACCATCTAGTTTATTGTTTTTCAATATTTCGGCCTAGATATTTTCAGTTGTCTGCCGTAGATTTGTTGCATGTGAGAAAGGTTTAAGTTTTGAATTTACAAGCATTCGAAAATACCACATAAGGTTAGAGCTAGTATGTTCTTTTGTTTGACATATGAAGGTTCTTCCATGAAACAAGTTAAAGCAATGGACTGACTGTCAATGCTCACAAAATTACTTGATAACAACAAACTATATCCTACAGATGCAACAAATTTTAATCCCAATTATTAAGCTTACACAGTAAATATATTATACACATATATATCACACTAGTTGAAAACAATTAATTTGCAAAACACATCAATTGAGGAATTGTTTAAAAGCATATAAATCATGACAATTTATTCACATTAACAAAAAAAATTCAATGTGAGAACAGCAATGGCATCAGTAAAAATTATTCTAGGTAGGTTAAATTGAATTGCAGTGAGTCCATTTTGGTGCTTTATGCAGAAAATCTTCAGCTCTCTTTCAGGGTACTACAACATACAAGACGTATTTCTAATCTGTTCACAAATATAATAAATATTTGACAAAAACTGCATCTTGGGACTTAAGTCATTTACCCCTATACCATAGTCCAAGTGCCGTCTGCTTCAAGTGTTTTAACATTTATATCAAGTTGAAAACATTGTTGGGAAAAGGATCATGCTTGTTATGTGCAATTTCTCCTTTTCCGACAATGTATTCATAATTGGTTGCAGCAAAAGCAAATATGTTTGTATCAAAAAAAAGGTTAAAAGGACCTCAAAGATGTGTCATTTATGCTAAAAATATTCTATAGTGTTCAGTGATAAACATGATCAGACTCCAAGCTGATCTCCATCTTTACTGGACATACTATTAACTTCATATTAACTTGTAAAGAAGAAAACGTAAACACATCAAATTCTATTGAAATTCTTTCATTTTTGTTCATTGGATGCAGTTTTGAACATTTAATTTGCAGCAATCATCCCGATAAATTCGTGTTCGAAGGATCACATGTGTGATCTGCTAATAAGTCAAAGCCTGATGGACACAGGGAGAAGTGATCCCTCTGTCATTCTGCAAAGGTACATGACAAAAACCTTGTGGATAAATATTCCATTGATTGTTACAATAAATGACTTCTTTCATAACAGTTGTTTTTAACCCTTTCCCAAATACAAGAAATCTGCAGCAGACGACTTTGAAAACAATTCGAAAAAACTATGGAAAATCTCTGTAAATGAAAGTATAATTATTGAAAAAAGTTGAAAACATTGTGGCAAAAGGTGAAATTGATTGTTTTGGGCAATTTCACCTTTTGCCACAATGTTTTCAAAAGACATCTGCTGAAGACGCGTAAAAATGTGTCTGCAGGTTGGAAACAGTTAAATAGATTCTGCAGAGACAGAAAAGTACACCAATGATCATGAGGAGAATTATGGGTAGCAAAATGAAAGTTAGGCGTCTCCTCTCGGAGGGTCAACCAACTTCCTGTAAAATTAAATATTAAGTTCCTTACACCCCTGTCTAAATCTAAAGTTTAATGTTAACAGCAATATTGAATGTTAGACTTGTTAACAGTGAAACATACATAATTATATAATTATATAAGAAGGTTCAATTATCCTTTTCCCACATGAAGACGACTTTTGAAAGCATTGTTGCAAACGAAATTGCTCACAAATCTTCAACTCTATTTACTATATTTTCATTTATAGAGATTTTCCATATTTTGCCCAGACATTTTCAAAATCATCTGCTGAAGATAAGTTGTGTGTGGGGAAGGGTTAACCCTTTTCCCACATACAAAAAACCTGCATCAAATGACTTTGAAAACAATTGTGCAAAAAGATGGAAAACCTCTAAAAATGAAAGTACATGTTTAAATATAAAAAAAAATTGAAAATATTGTGGCAAAATGTGAAATTGCTCGTTATGGGCAATTTATCCTTTTGTCACAATGTTTTCAAAATGTGTATGCTGCAGATGTGTCTACAGGAGGGAAAGGGTTGGAGAAGGCTATGGAAATATTCTCTCTTTCTAGGAAAACTTGTGGTTTTATCACCACATTAACCTTTTGACACATGAAGACATGAATTGAAGCTCATGTAGCAGTTATATTTTGGTACAATGTTTTCAAATCTACTCAAAGCATATTTTCATTCATGGAGATTTTCCATATTTTCAAAGTCATCTTCTAGGTGGGAAAGAGATTAAATGTTCGTATTTGAAATTAGGAATTCAATCTCACGACAATACATGTACAAATATCCTCCGACCTCAACTGATTCCCCTATAAGCCAATCTCAAGACGCCTTTAGCAGAAGAGTAGCCTAGAAGCTAGTTGCAAGTCATTACAATTCTTCATCGATATTTTCCAGTTTGTACAGGGAAAAAAAGAGATCAGTGATATGATACAAAGAGGAACTTTCGATTCACTTTCATATCATATACATGTATGTACTATGACATCCAAAAATGGTCTGTTAGGAAAAAGGCTGAAGTCAAAACATCAATTTTTATCATTCATTCCAATTGCACTTTACTGACAAAATACTACAAACATATACAATTATTCGGTGAAAATATAAGTGTTTCATGATATGAAGAAACAAAACTAGAAACCATGAACTTGGATCAGATATTTCTTATCCAAGTTACAGTATAAGCTAAGCCTGCCATTTCATGCCTTCTCTCTAGCTCTGTAAAATTGCGAAATATCTGCACTTTGCCTGTAATATCCTTCATCTTGATTATGTAAGGTTTATAATGCACAGTTCCACTGGTTAACAGCAATACTAGACAAAAGCCATGAATCCTGTGATGTGATGCCTTATTAGAAAGACAGTACATTATACAGTATGACAAAAATGCTCATTTTCAAACAATGTTTTCATAAAGATCCATGCTGCAGATTGATCAAAAGTTTATTCTATGACTCGAAGGATTAATCTCAATGAAAAATCACTCATTAAATGATCAATTGTTCAACAGATGTATTAAATAAAAAATATGCACAATCACAACCTGAACAGTGTAAAGTAGATATTCTCTGTTTACCCTTCCAACACAGAACAAATCTGCATCGGACAACCTTAACAATTATCCTTTTGCTCAATATATGCAATGTATCCTTTTGCCATAATATTTTCCAAGGTTGCATTAAAATATATCAGAATGTGAGAAAAGGATAACTTGTATACATATTTCTGTCATCTTTTAACCCTTTATGTATAGGCTGTAGGTGGAAATGAACAATAAAATTGAAAATGTAAAAGATTTAACAAATAATCCCTTCTTAAACAATTTAGAAAACATTGTTGGAAATGGTGAAGAAATTACTTGTTCTGAGCAAAAACTTTTCAAATGTCCATTTGTATCAAACTAAGTCCGATGTTGGGTAGTAAATAAGAAACCTTTTAAGTTTTCTAGAGGTAATTTTTGAAAACAATGAAAGAATAAGTTAGACTGCTCATGTAAAAATCTTGAATACATTAACATTTTCCCACTAAAGATGCAGCTTAATGCATCTAATGCTAACTGCTTTGTTCAGTGTTTTTAGCTGTATTCAATAATTACACTTTTATTGAAAGACATTATTTCATTTCAAAGATACTTTCAAAGTTGTCTGCTGCAGATTTGATGCATGTCGGAAAGAGTTGAATACTGTGTTTTATGTAAGTTCGATATAAGTCTAACTATACAATCCCTTGAAAACTGCAATAGTTTGCTATACAAATTCACATATGGTTCTGCCAACTAACGAAACACACAGCCAATTGACAGACACAGTAGATGATGACTACAAGTTGTAACCTGTATTTCTACAACATTCACAGACAAAGTAATGTCACCTGTTTGAAACATTTTTTCAGGTGGAAATTATTGTTGCAAATTGTAAGTTAGAAATAAAAGCAATTTCTTGATTGTTCAGTTACTTTTTCAGACAAGCATGCATTATTATGACAAATTCTGGACAGCAAATAAAGAAGCCTTTTAACTCTTTCCCACATGCTAACACATCTACAGTAGAAACCTTTTTAAAACAGTGTGGCAAAAGGAGAAATTACTCATAAATGGTGTTTTCAAAGTTGTCTGCTGCAGATCTCTTGTATGTGGAAAAGGGTTACAACACCACATGGACAAAGACCGTATAGCATGAACAATAGGGACATTGACTGGTACACAAATCAAACAGCAGCAGATGAAAATAGGAATGTAAAAATCCTTAAACCAGTCATTATTACATTCTGTTTTTAATTTGCCTGTGTAATGCTTATTGTTATTAAGAACATGGACAAAGTTGTACATGCATGTATGGTCAATAAGGACAATAATTCGAATTTAATTAGTTGACAGTCAGAAAATATTGTAGGAAGAAGAAAGCAAGTTAATCAAAACAAGCTTCCTTCTCACATGAAAATACACAAATACCTACTCATTGTGTACATTTTTTATAAATAAATAAAATACAATGTACAAATAGCTAATGTTCATTTATTTCTAGCATGTCAAAATTCAGACATTTAACCCTTTCATACTTAGTGGTGCAGTCTTAACCTCTCCCTTTAACCAACAGTTCAAACAATTCACTGACATAGATGTTTACCTTTCATATAATATCACATATACATGTTTATTTTTCTTCCGATGGAACAAGTTAACTTCCCACAGAGTATTTAGTTGATTGTTGGAAGACAACAGTGCAGGAATCTAGTCAAAGAACTTATCTGTAATGACAAAGCTACCACAGCTAGATTTCTGATTTTGTATTCATGCTACATTTCTCTCAACCTTCTCATTTCTGTACTTACAAAGTTTTGCAATGAACCTCATAATGCATGACCAAACCATAACAACATGGAGGAAGACATTACCAATGAAGGAATTGGTTAAAGGGGGAGAGAATGCTGACACCTAAAGCACAAGACTTGGCAATTCTAATGAAAGCTAGGTATATTACAATGCTATAACTTTAAATCTTGATCAACAAGTTAACCATAATGATTGCAAGTGAGAATCACAAAAAGCCATGTACCTTAACCCTTTCCCTCATACGACAATTCTGCAGCAGACGACTTTGAACAAATTTCGTCAAAAAATCAAAACATCTCTATAATTGAATGGATAACCTATGACAAAAAGTGGAAAACATTGTGGCAAAAGGAGAAATTGCACGTTTTGTTCAATTTCTTCTTTTGTCACTATGTTTTCAAAAAGCTGTCTGCTGCAGAGGCGTCAGAAACCGTCTATATGAGGGAAAGGGTTAACCCTTTCCCACAGGCTGATGCATCTGCAACAGCAACTCAAGAAAGCATTGAGACAAAACAGTGAATTGCTCATAGTGACCTTTTTCTTTCTTTTGCTACGATACTTACAAGCATTGAATAAGTGTAGATTCATTTACAGACGATGTGCTTATTTGTTGAATGTGGGAAAGGGATAATGTACAAAATGAGCATTCCTAAATATCTACTATGTACATATTGTTAACATGTGACCAAATAAAAATGACCTTTGATGCTTTTGCAGCAGACAACTTGATGTGGTGAAAAAAAATGAAATTAATTATCTTTCCCATCAATGTTTTCAAATCTTTGACAAACTACATTTCCAATTGTCCAGATGTTGTATGCCTATTATCATGGCGGCAATGCTATCAGATGACAGTTCATCAAAGATTGAACTGTCAGGCTTGATTCCTTTCCATTTGGATCCTACCTATATCTACCTCTCTTACAAACCAATGGATGAAATATTAAGAAAAAAGAAGCTATTGATAATCACCAGCAACATATTTTTCCTCAGTACATCATTAGATACAACTCCCATGAACAATGTTTTGTTCCAACTATATATAACAAGAGCGTCAAAGCGAACGCCAAAGCTTGTCTGCTTTATTAAAGTCGAAAAAGGGGCATCACTGCATACTCATTTGAGTTGCGCGTCTTGGCATAGACATGCATATTGTTCCAAGGAAAACTTGTATCAAGTTTCATTTGAAACTGTTGAACGGTTTTTGAGTTATGAGGTAAGGTTAAAGTTTTGTGACAACACAGCAGACTTTTTTTCTTTGAAAAACAGACAAGCTGATTATGTTTTAGTTAACCATTTCCCTCATACAGATGCTTTATGTCGCCTCTGCAGCATACATCTTTTGAAAACCTTGCAGCAAACTAAGAAACTGCTCATAATATCATAATAAGCAATTCCTTTATTACAACTCTTTTCAATACCCATTATTTCTCAAAAAAGAGATATTTTCCATTTTTGCTTAGATATTTTACAAGTCGTCTGCTGCAGATTTGCAGAAATGAACCTTATAACAAGATTGTAATTACATCTTAGTGGAATATAACAGATAAATATTTTCTAACTTGTTTTAGCACAGAGGTAGCAAATGACATCAAAGAAAAAGGATCAATCACAACTTCTCCAACTCCTTCTATAAACATTCCCGTAGAATAAATTTCTGCTAATGCCACTATGTCTTCAGCTCCATTCAATAATAATACTTTCATTTATAGAGATATTAGTTAGTATTGTCTCGATGTTTTCAAGTTTTTCTGCTGCAGATTTGTTGTATGAGGGAAAATAATTATAACTTGCAACATATAAAACTTAACAAGAACTCATTTCATACAATAGGCAACTAAATCGGCATAAAACCCTGTATATTTAATCTTCCCTAATACAAAGAAGATTGTCCATGAAATGATCAAGTTGTTTTTCCATTGCTGAATCTCCTGTCGTAATATCAAAACAACTGTTGGCCACAAGGCCAATGAGGTATGGAGTGAATAGAATTTTAAATGTGATATTCTAAGAATGTGGAAATATAATGTTAACCCTTTCCTACATACAACAAATCTGCAGCAGACTACTTCCAAAACCTCTTGACAATCATCTGAATGGAAGCTGCATTATTAAATAGTTGAAAACATGAGAAATTGCTCATAACAAGCAATCTGCTTCCAACTTGGTTTATGTGGGAAAGGGTTGGTCATTTGCTACAGATTTGTTGAATGAAGGAAAGGATGAAGATTTCAAAGACCAGCAAAGTCAAAGGTGATCTAACTCCGCCAATCAGACAGATACATTCAAAACTTAAAATTAAGAATGATACTTTAAGTAGTAAATAAATACAGGTCAAGTTCCAACATATTGCATCCGATTGGTTCAAATAATCTGATCATCAACATATGACCAATCAGAAATCCTAACAGAATTCCTTATTTTTTTTAAAATCTTCAATCAAGACCTTGAATGGTGGATAAAACAGCACAACAGGAGCACTTACAACAGAATCCAATGAAAAAAGCCCAGGGACAATATGATGGTATAATAACATATTATGTGTAGGATGCAAACCTTGGTCACTCAATGATATACAAAACACTGATGATGATTTAACCCTTTCCAACATACTCAAAATCGGCAGCAGACAACTTTGAAAATATGAAAAATCTCTATAAATTAAAGTTCAACAATTGAATAAAGTTGAAAACATTGTAGCTAAAGGAGAAATTGATCATTACATGCAATTTTCTCTATTTGTTAGAACGTATTCAGAAGTTGTCTACTGCAGACGAGTCGAAATTCATCTGCATGTGGGAAAGGGATAATATTAGACTTCATCCTGTAGTTCTGCTTTATTCATTGAAATATCTTGGGAGTGGTAAGGTTTCAATTCACAATAGCATAACAAAATCTTGTTATGCAGCATGGTTACACCTTTGTTGAAATCCAGCCAACATGTTCACTATCTTCAGTGGTTTTGGTAAACACACAAATCTTGAAAGCCCATTATACCATGAAACGATTTGAAATGGAGAATAAAAGTTTTAATTCTTCGAGAGAAAAATGAAGCCACTATCAAAATGGTCGATTGGCTAGTTGATCCGAACTCGACGTTCTACCTCGTATACTTAGATCACCAATTGATCTTCGACTTTCCTGAAAAGAGACAATAAATTTCAGTGTTAATGATGTTTACTGTTTATACCGCCTTCCAAAGAGAAGTGAATTCAACCCTGCAAGTCTAATGTTTCCACTGTTTTACCTTGTGCACAAACTTTTGAATCCTCTGCAAATGTAAAATAATTCATGTTTTCCTACCATATTTTCAAACATAATCTGTAAAAGAGAAAGGATTATGATCGGATCCCTTATAAGTCAGAGGAGAACCCCCAGTTACTTTAACCTTTTGTCTCATTTAGACGCTTTCTGACGCCTTTGCAGCAGACGACTTTTGAAAACACTGTGACAAAAGAAGAAATCAATCGGAACAAGCAATTTCTTCTTTTGCCACAATGTTTTCAACTCTTTTCAGTAATTCTACCTACATTCATAGAGCTTTTCTGTGTATTTTCCTAGATACTTTCAAAGTCGTCTGCTGCAGAATTGTTGCATGTGAGAAACGGTTAAACACCAATGTTAACTATCCATTCCTACATAAAGATGCATCTGCAGCAGAAGGCATATCAAAACTTTATGGAAAAAGGTGAAATTGATCATAATGTGCTATTTCTCCCTTTTTTTCACAATGTTTTCAATTCTTTTCAATAACAAAAATGTTATTAATAGAGATTTCCTTATTTTTGCCTATAAGTTTTCATAGTCTGCTGCAGATTTGTTGTATGTGGAAAAGGGTTGAAGATAACAAAGTTCCATCTATTCTCTCTATCTGTTGTCTAATTCACACTATTAAATTCCCACAATATCTTAAAAAAGTATTTAAGGTTTACGGACCCTGAAAAATCGGTATCAGTAACCGGTGGGTCAATTGGGATGAAACTTCACAGAAAGCATCCTCTCAATGACCTCACCAGAATTCCTTCAAATTTTTGGGATCCATGCAGAATTCTGGTTTCCATGGCAACGAAACGAAAAAAACTTCAAAATTCTACTTCTCCCAAACTGGTTGGCAGATTTTGAACTTATTTTGTAGAAATGTTCCTTGGGTGACTCTCTGTCAGATTCCTTAAAGCCATGTTGATTGGTCGAAAAACATGGCCGCCAGGGGGGCGGGGCTTTTTTGCCTTATATAGCTATAGTGAAAACTTAAAAAATCTTCTCCTCCAAAAGTGTCGGGCCGATTTTCAAATAATTTTGTAGAAATGTTCCTTGGATGACCCTCTATCAGATTCCTTCAAGCCATGTTGATTGGTCAAAAACCATGGCCGCCAGGGGGCGGGGCTCTTTTGCCTTTCATTGCTATAGTGAAAACTTAAAAAATCTTCTCCTCCAAAAGTGTCAGGCCGATTTTCAAATAATTTTGTAGAAATGTTCCTAGGGTGACCCTCTATCAGATTCCTTAAAGCCAAGTTGATTGGTTGGAAACTATGCCCACCAGATGGCGGGGCTTATATAGCTAAAGTGAAAAAAATTATCAGGTGAGCGATTCCAGGGCCATCATGGCCCTCTTGTTGTAAATTTATTCTGTGATGGTTGTAATTATATTGCTCATGAACATTGGAATCTAATTTCATCCCTTATGTGCTCACCTTATTTCAATAAACAGTGGAAATTGTCTCATGTACAACTTTTATAACTCGGTTAGACTTGTGATGGCATACAGGAAAAGGCATTTATTTGTTGTTATAGATATTGAATAAAACACATGATTTTATACTGAAAAGAATGTCTTTTCTTATTAAAGTAAGTTGTTTTATTGTATTGTATGTCTCATATTGTTTCTAAGTAGAGGCTGAAGCATTATTTGATATTCTGATACAAATGCAAGATAAAAGCTGAATTTTGACATGAAATTGTCTCCCTTGAAATTTGGTACCAAAGTCATTAAACAGTGTGTTGTGAACAAAGTAGACGGTAAAAGTTTTTCTTTTTCTCATATTTTATCCTTTAACAATGGTAGAAAATTTGTATTTGGATTTTAAATTGTGAAAATGTATAGAATGGGTAGAAATTTCAGTCAAAAACATTGTATATATTGAAATTTACATGAAAAATGGCACGAACCACAGGGTCAATATTCTCACATATTGCATTAAAAAAAAATTGTGTGGGAAGAATTGTCAAAAATGAGTAATGCAAGATAAAAAGTAAAGTCATATGAACTCAACAAGGTATATTTTACTAATTTATTCCTCAATTTGGTAAAATTACACAAGATTTAGTGTAGCTAGGTATTTGCTCATTGAGGGTCTTCTCGGAAAAGGGGGGGTGTCGACTTCAAATGCACATTTCTCAAGTTTTGATCGGTAAATTTTAATTAAAGTTTATATTTGGGTGTCTTAATGGATGCTTAACAAGAAATCATCAAGTATGTGACCATTTCCAAACATGAGTTTTAGGGTCCGTAAACCTTAAATCAAATGTCCAACTTCCAGATAAACTAGAATTGTTTTTGCAAAAAACAGATGTCTCCCCTCAAATATCTGTCAAAATCTCTCAAAACATTCCAACCTATAAATTTGGGACAGATATGGAGCGGACACGAAATAAAGCCTCAAACCTTTGACCTTCAAGCGTGACCTTGACATTGACCCTATATTGTCGAGACGCGGGTTCTGCACGTCGCCTTGATGAGGTAAACATGTGACCCAAGTTTCATGAAAATCCTTCAAGCCGTCTGGGAGATATGGAGCGGACACGAAATAAAGCCTCAAACCTTTGACATTCAAGCGTGACCTTGACCTTGACCCTATATTGTCGAGACGCAGGTTCTGCACGTCGCCTTGATGAGGTGAACATGTGACCCAAGTTTCATGAAAATCCTTCAAGCCGTCTCGGAGATATGGAGCGGACACGAAATAAAGCCTCAAACCTTTGACCTTCAAGTGTGACCTTGACCTTGACCCTATATTGTCGAGACGCGGGTTCTGCACGTCGCCTTGATGAGGTGAACATGTGACCCAAGTTTCATGAAAATCCTTCAAGCCGTCTGGGAGATATGGAGCGGACACGAAATAAAGCCTCAAACCTTTGACCTTCAAGCGTGACCTTGACCTTGACCCTATATTGTCGAGACGCGGGTTCTGCACGTCGCCTTGATGAGGTGAACATGTGAGCCAAGTTTCATGAAAATCGGATTTCGGACAGACGGACAGACAGACAGACAGAAGGACAGACAGACAGACAGACGCCGAGGACAAAAACAATATATCTCCCCTGTATACAGGGGGAGACATAATAATAACCTTTTTTTCTTTAAAACAATTTCCAAAGCACTTTTACAGTAAGATATATCTGGTAAACGGCTAAAATAAAACAAAAGGGCCATGATGGCCCTTTATCGCTCACCTGATTTAATAATAATAGTTTTCAAAGTTTTACTCTATACATATAAGAACAAGAGGCCCATGAGGGCCTATGCTCTACTGGCATTGATCTGGCTTGTTTCAAAAGCAACCAATATGTCATCAATATTCAAATACCATCTAAGTTTGGTGAAGATCAGATAGTAAATGGAAGCTCTATTGTGTTCACAAGCTGTATTATAGCAATTTTGACAATTTCAAGGGCCATAATCCAGCCATGCATGGGTAGATCTGGCCGTTTTTTAGAAATGAACCAAACTCTCATGGATATCTAACTACTGTATAAGTTTGATTGAGATACAATAAAAAATAACGACTGTATCGTGTTAACAAGGTCTATTATAGCAATTTTGACCATTTCAAGGGCCATAATCCATAATCCATAATGGTTTTCGAAAGGAACCGAGCTCTCATGGATATCTAACTACTGTATAAGTTTGGTTGAGATACAATCAAAAGTGAAGACTATATCGTGTTAACAAGCTCTTTTATAGCAATTTTGACCATTTCAAAGGCCATAATCCAGTCATGCATGGGCGGATCTGTGGCTGGTTTTTGAAAGGAACCAAGCTCTCATGAATATCTAACTACTGTATAAGTTTGGTTGAGATACAATCAAAAGTGAAGACTGTATCGTGTTAACAAGCTCTTTTATAGCAATTTTGACCATTTCAAGGGCCATAATCCAGTCATACATGGGCGGATCTGGCTGGTTTTCGAAAGGAACCGAGCTCTCATGGATATCTAACTACTGTATAAGTTTGGTTGAGATACAATGAAGACTGTATCGTGTTAACAAGAAATTGTTTACGGACGGACGGACGACGGACGAATCGCCACGACATAAGCCCTTCTGGACTTTGGCCAGTAGAGCTAAAAACAAGCAACCCACCTGGTGGCCATGTTTTTTTCAACGGATCAGAATAAATTGAACAACCTTGGCAGAGGGTCACACAAGGAACATTTGTGCCAAAGTATTTTCAAATCGGGCCGTGATTTAGTACAAGAAGATTTTTTTTAATTTTCACTATATTACATATAAGGAAAACAAGCTCTACCATATTTTTCATCAGATCGGAATAACTTCAACAATCTTGGTAGAGGGTCACCCAAGAAACATTTGTGCTAAATTGTTTTTAAATCGGGTAGGTACCAAGAAGATTTTTAACGTTTCTACAATGCACGTACATATAAGGAAAACAAGCTCCGGCCCACGGGACCATGTTTTTCAACTGATCAGATTAATTTGAACAACCTTGGTAGAAGGTCCTCCAAGGAACATTTGTGCCGAATTATCTTTAAATCGGGTGGTACATTTGGACATTGAGATTTTCAAAGATTTTACAATGCACATATAAGGAAAACAAGCAACGCCCCCTGGCAGCTATGTTTTTCAACGGATCGGAATAATTTGATAATAAAACAATCTTGCAAAATAATTTTCAAATTGGCAAGTACAGTACTTTTGGACAAGAAGATTTTTAAAGTTTTGGCAATTTTCCCCTTTTCTGATGCCGCAGCAACCAAAGTTCTACTTGGAATTAAATTCTTTGAACAACTTTAAAAGAGAACCACCTAAGAAACATTCCTGTGAAGTTATTTTGAAATCAGTCCAATGGTTTAGTAGGAGAAGTCATTTGTAGGAAATTGTTAACAGACGTACGTACTGACGACGACGGACACCGGACAGGTCACAAAAAGCTGACATTGCACTTCGTGCTTAGTAGAGCTAACAAGAAGACCATGATGGCCCTAAATTGCACGCTTGATTTAAAAGAAATTAAAATAGTTTCCAATGTTCTTACTATATGCATGCTTATCAACGGATTAATTTCAACAATCGGTAGAGGGTCACCAGTGGAACATTTGTGCCAAATTATTTTAAAATCATACCTATATGATTGGACAAGAATATTTAGAACATTTCAATACATATATATATAAACATGTACATATAAAGGGAAAAAGTCCCACACCCTGATTGCCATGTTTTTCAATGGATCAGTAAATTTTAATCTTTGTAGAGGGTCACTTAAGGAAAGATTATTTTCACATTGGGCCAGTTCTTTAATACAAGAAGATATTAAAGTTTTTACTTAATATACATTTAAGGAAAATGAGCACGCCCTCTGGATGTTTTGAACAGACGATGAGTGATCACAAAAAGAACTTGCTCAGGTGAGCTTAAAACTTTAGTTATTTCATTTTTTTGTATTTTTCAGTTTTAATGGTTCTTTTTTTCAAAATTCTTTGAATAGTTATTCAAGTACATACAATAGAAAATATGTTCGAATTACATCAGCAATGGTTTCTTGTCCCATTTCAATTTCATCATTATATTAACAAATTTAAGTCATAACGGACGCTAAAAGGTATCCCAAAGGTTTCCAAAGGTTTCCAAATGTTCAAAAGCTGGGCAAAAGTAACCTGTATACAGTCGTAGAAGGTAGCTCTGAGATTTCCTAATGTTCATTAGTTAGGTGAAAATCCCCAAAATGCAGCTAAAATCATCTTGAAAGCTCAGAGAAATATGGAAATTGTTGATTGAATACATTAAGTTACAGGGTTGTGATCACCCCCACTATGTATCCACTTTTAATACATCTCTTAACCCTTTCCCTCATATAGACGCTTTCTGACGGCTTTTTGAAAACATAAGTGACAAGCAATTTCTCCTTTTGCCACAATGTTTTCCACTTTTAGTCTTAGGTTATCCATTCAACTATAGAGATTTTCTATTTTTTGATAAAATATGTTCAAAGACGTCTGCTGCAGAATTCTCGTATGAGGGAAAGGGATAAAGGGACTGTCTGTCTCATGATTATTGTTCTTATAACCTTATATGATTGATTGTTTGGTGTTTTACGCAGCTTTCAACAAATTATCAATTATATCACGGCATTTCCTGGGTAATTTTACGGGTACTACTGTCATATTTATCCTGACACCCGCTTGTCAGTTGTAATGCTGACCCTGCAACCCTGAGCACCGAGGAGGGCAGCCATTACTACCATTGTTTAAGTGTTTGGTATGACCCAGCCGGGGATCGAACCCTCGACCTCCCTCAACCAGGGCGGACACTCTACCACTGCACCACTGAGGCAGTCCTATAATTACATATGAACGGTGCTCACAGGCAACCAACCTTAGAGTAGTCATTCATTACATGTGTAGATAAAAATTTGCCTGCTCAACAATGCCAAAGGATCTAAATAGACACTACTTTAAGCTGTTATTAGATAAAAACATATTTCAACATGGTTATATATCCTTTATTGCAAAGTAGTGTCTTTACCATTTCCCACATACAACAAATCTGTAGCAGATGATTTTGAAAACATCTTTTCAAAAATATGACAAACTTCCATTTATGAAAGTTTTAAAGTTGTTAAATAGAGTTAAAAATATTGTGGCAAATGGTGAAATTGCTCATCATGAGCAATTTCGCCTTTGCCATAATCTTTTCAAAAGTCGCCTGCTGCAGAGGCATCTGAATGTGTCTATATGTGGTACAGGGTTAACCATATGGTTTATGATGACATGTTACCAGGATGACTAACCTGGTAAGACAACTATTGCTCAATGTTAGGTCTACAATAGGAAGTTTCCCCACATACTACTAAAGAACAAGAAGCCCAAGAGGGCCGGTATCGCTCACCAATCACCATGGCTCGAAGGAATCTCGTCGAGTGACACCCAAGGAACATTTCTGCAGAATTATTTGAAAATCGGCCAACCAGTTTAGGATGAGAAGAATGTTAAAAGTTATTTCTTTCGGTTGCCATGGAAACCAGAATTTGCTTTGATCCAAAACATTTGAAGGAATTGAGGAGAGGACATTGAGTGGATGCTTACTATGGAGTTTGAACCCAATTGGCCAAGTGGTTAGGAAGGAGAAGTTGTCTGAAGCAAAGAGTTGACACACGCATCCACAACGGACAATTCACCATGACATAAGCTCAACTGGCTTTCAACCAGTGTAGCTAAAAATCAGATCTGGATTATTTTGCTTCGTTTTGAACTTAAGTATTGATTTAATAAGTTTTTTGTGTTTGAGAATTATGAACCCTATCTGTTAATACAGTTTTGGCCATTTCGAGGGACATAAGTGTGGAGCGACTTAGATAACGTGGTTAGTTATCAAACCTGACCCAAGATATTTCCCATACACATTCTGACTAAATTTGGTGATAATTGGATAAATGCTTCAAAAGTTATTGATCGGACAAGACCGATTTGAGGTACTTTCTATAATTAAAGGGCAATAACTCTCAAGTGACTAAAGTGATATGGCTGGTTATCGAGCTTGTCCGAGATATTATACCAATACACATTCTGATCAAATTTTGTGGTGATTGGACAAAGGACTTCTAAAGTTATTAATTCCTGTCATTAAAGGGCAATAACTCCTAGAGTGACTCAAGCAATATAGCTGGATATAGAACTTGACCGGGATATTATGCCTATACACATTCTGACTAAATTTGGTGATGATTGAATAAAGGCTTCTAAAGTTAATGATTGGACAAGACCGATTTGAGGTAATTTCTATAATTAAAGGGCGATAACTCTTGAGTGACTAAAGCGATATGACTAGTTATCGAACTTGTCCAAGATATTATGCCATTACACATTCTGATCATATTTGGTGATGATTGGACAAAGGCTTCTAAAGTAATTGAGCAGACAAGACCAATTTTAGGTAATTTCTATAATTAAAAGGCGATTTCTCTTGAGTGACTTGAGCGATATGGCTAGTTATCAAACTTGTCCAAGATATTATACCAATACACATTCTGACCAAATTTGGTGATGATTGGACAAAGGTTTGTAAAGTCATTCAGCAGACAAGACCAATTTTAGGTAATTTTTATAATTAAAGGGTGATAACTCTTGAATGACTAGAGCGATATGGCTAGTTATCGTACTTGTGCAAGATATTATGCCAATACACATTCTGACTAAATTTGGTGATGATTGGACAAAGACTTCTTAAATTATTGGGCGAACAACATACTGGACGCTGCCCGACCACCCCCGCCCGCATGCCGCAGGTAAAACTATAATACGTCCCGTTTTTAAAAAATGGGCATATAAAAACAAGTCAGAACTGTTATTCAGAAAAGCACCAAGCAAATAAGCATGAACAAAAACTTGTTGAAGCCCCTAAAGCTGTTTGAAATTATGAAAGTGTATATATTTCAACAATCAAATGCTTAAAACAAAATCGCAGAAAAACGCTAGAAAATGTAGAAAAAATAAAAGGTTTCAATTTGGAAAATGGGAAATAATGTGAGAAAAGGAGAATTTGTTAATCATAAACAATTCCTCCTTTGCACACCATGTTATTACAGCCATCTGCTACAGTGGCATTAGTCAACTGCATCGGGTAAAGGATAAAGAAAAACAAATAAACAAATATAAAAATACATAGTAGAATGCATTCAAAGTACAAATCCTGACAATTACAATCAAGCACCAGCCCCCACAGGCGATACAAGGAGGAACAATCCCCTCACCCTCACCACAGGGAACAAAGATAGGGGCCTACCTTCCACTACCTGGATAGTTATGAGAGGTGGGGTCAACAAAAGTCACCTGGGGCTTGGTTCCTTGTTTGTACTTGCTGGAGCAGTGCACCACTTCCCAGTCTCCCCAGGAGGAGACTCGAACCAACTCTCCGCTAACTGCACGGGGATCCTACATAGGCACCAGTTTATTATTTATCCTTTTCCACTTGCAGACACATTCTGACGCATCTGAAGCAGTGGATTCTTTCATTCATTGTGACAAAAGGAGAAATTGCTCATAATGAACAATTTCTCTTTTTGTCACAATGATTCCAACTCTAGTCAACAATATAACTTTCATGTTCATAGGTAGATGCTTTCAGTCATTTCCTGCAGATTTGTTGTATGTCGGAAAGGGTTTTATGTTTTTAATAATTAACATTTTCTGTAACAAATAGCCATTTTTAAAATATTGCAAAAGAATAGTTCTCAATAAACACTTCCCCTTTTTCTCACAAAATGTTCTACTGAACTATACTTCTATTTGGCCAGATCTTTTGGAAAATTGGTTCCTACTTACAACAAATCTGCAGAAGACAATTATGAAACAAGACAACGACCATGATGGTCCTATATTGCTCACCTATTTTAATATAACTTCAATAGCTTTCAAAGTTTTTTCATTATATATATTATCACAGTTTTCAATGTTCTTATGATGTGCATGCAAGGAAAACAAGCAAGGCCCCCTTGTGGTAATATTTATCAATGGATCCTAATAACTTCCAACACTTTTGGTAGAGGGTCGTCATCCAAGGATCCTTTGTGCCAAATTATTTTAAAATCAGGCCTATATATTTTTATACGAAGATTTTTAAAAAATAATAATTAAAGTTTCACTATATATGTATACATATAATGAAACCAAGTCCTCCCCATGGTGACATTGTTTTTCAATGAATCTGACTATTTTGCACAACATTGGTAGAGGGTCACCAAAGGAGCATATGTGCCAAATAATTTTCTAATTGGCCCAACGTTTTTGTAAGAGAAGATGTTTTAAGTTTTCACAATATACATATAAGGAAAACAAGCCTCGCACCCCTGGAGGAGATGTTGTTTGATGGAAAATTTGAACAGATGAATTCGGACAGTGAGAGATCCCAACAGCTCACATTTCACTCAGGTGAGTTTAAAACCAACCAATGGCCTTTTGCGACTTGTAAACACCCTGGATGGATTGCTTTTTCTAGTTCAGTGATCACATAGTCTGGTGACAGACATTTTGAGACTGACAAGGAACGATGGGAAAATAAAAGAATTGCTTACAATTAGAAAAGTCTTCTTTAAAAGTTGTCTTAAGCAGAGAGAAGAAAAAACACTTTTGTCACAATATTTTCAAAAGTTGTCTGCTGCAGATGTGTCAAAATGCATTTGCAAGTGGGAAAGTGTAAAGACCATAAAGTATTACTTACATGTAATTTATCATCTTTACTGTTTATGTTGAGCACTGACATGGAGCTTGCTCTTTTCATGCTGCAAGTAGAAAAATACAAGATTGTGAGTCAAAATGTCAAAACAAACTTTCGTAACTTAGAACCATGAATCTGTCTTGCACAATACAAACGTTGAAGACATGATACTTACCATCAAGCTACAATATAAATACATGTACATACCCACCTGTTTCGTCAAATTATTCACCACAGAATAACAAGGTTACATTTTTAAAGTAGAACATTTCTGACTAAATTACAACAATTTCTTTCTCTCAAAACCAAATTTATACTTCCTTTTTTCCAGTCTTTCATTCATTCTCTCTAGATACTGTTGATATCTAAGCAACGGTGTTTTGACAAATTACTTAAGCATTCAAAAACAAATTGCCCATATTGTTTTAAGAATCCCCCCATACAACAAAACTGCAGCAGATGACTTTGAAAACATGAAGGTGAAAATCTCCATAAATGAAAGAATAATTTATTATTGAGTAAAATTGAAAACTTTGTGGCAAAAAGGAACAATAATTGATCATCATGAGCTATTTCTCCTTAATCGACAATGTTTTCAAAAGTCATCTGCAGCAGATGTGTTAGAATTCATCTTTATGAGGGAAAGGAGCACTAGTTCCATAAATCAAGAAAAGATTCCAAAGTTTCATCTTTCATAAATAATTATTGACATTCATCCTTCCATTTGTTAGGGCAAATGATTCCAAGCTACAATAGATCATATATTGTTGAAAATACTTATTCTGAATCAAATGTGTATAAAGGTATGAAGGTTTACAAAATGGTGCCTAATTACTTGATGTTGGATAAAAAGGAATTTGTGGTAATACTTTTTTCTCTTTGTATGTTGATATAAATTTACCTTATGATACCAAGAAGTGATCAATTCATATTCAGGAGCAGTAATTCTGAACATATCAAAATGATTCTCATCTGATTGGTAAAATATCAGGGATTAACCCATTTTCACCTACAGCAAATCTGAAGTAGCTGACTTTAAAAACATCTAGGCAAAAGTATGGAAATTCGCTATAAATGAAATTAAACAAGAGGGCCATCATCATGGCCCTGGAATCGCTCACCTGATTTTTTTTTTCACTTTAGCTATATAAGCCCCGCCATCTGGCGGACATAGTTTCCGACCAATCGACTTGGCTTGAAGGAATCTGATAGAGGGTCACCCTAGGAACATTTCTACAAAATTATTTGAAAATCGGCTTGACACTTTTGGAGGAGAAGATTTTTTAAGTTTTCACTATAGCCATAAAAGGCAAAATAGCCCCGACCCCTTGTGGCCATGTTTTTTGACCAATCAACATGGCTTGAAGGAATCTGATAGAGGGTCATCCAAGGAACATTTCTACAAAATTATTTGAAAATCGGCCTGACACTTCTGGATAAGAAGATTTTTTAAGTTTGCACTATAGCTATATAAGGCAAAATAGCCCCGCCCCCCCTGGCGGCCATAATTTTTGACCAATCAACATGGCTTAAAGGAATCTGATAGAGGGTCATCCAAGGAACATTTCTACAAAATTATTTGAAAATCAGCCTGACACTTTTGGAGGAGAAGATTTTTTAAGTTTTCACTATAGCCGTATAAGGCAAAAAAGCCCCGCCCCCCTGGCGGCCATGTTTTTCGACCAATCAACATGGCTTCAAGGAATCTGATAGAGAGTCACCCAAGGAACATTTCTACAAAATAAGTTCAAAATCTGCCAACCAATTTGGGAGGAGAAGAATTTTGAAGTTTTTTTCGTTTCGTTGCCATGGAAACCAGAATTCTGCATGGATCCCAATAATTTGAAGGAATTCTGGTGAGGTCATTGAGAGGATGCTTTCTGTGAAGTTTCATCCCAATTGACCCACTGGTTACTGAGGAGAAGATGTTGAAGATTTTTTAAGTTTTCACTATAACCATAAAAGCATAAATAGCCCCGCCCCCTGGCGGCCATGTTTTTCAACCAATCAACATGGCTTGAAGGAATCTGATAGAGGGTCACCCAAGGAACATTTCTACAAAATTATTTGAAAATCGGCCTGACACTTTTGCAGGAGAAGATTTTTTAAGTTTGCACTATAGCCATATAAGGCATAAATAGCCCCGCCCCCTGGCGGCCATGTTTTTCAACCAATCAACATGGCTTGAAGGAATCTGATAGAGGGTCACCCAAGGAACATTTCTACAAAATTATTTGAAAATCGGCCTGACACTTTTGCAGGAGAAGATTTTTTAAGTTTGCACTATAGCCATATAAGGCAAAATAGCCCCCCCCCCCCCTGGCGGCCATGTTTTTCGACCAATCAACATGGCTTGAAGGAATCTGATAGAGGGTCACCCAAGGATCATTTCTACAAAATTATTTGAAAATCGGCCTGACACTTTTGCAGGAGAAGATTTTTTAAGTTTGCACTATAGCCATATAAGGCATAAATAGCCCCGCCCCCTGGCGGCCATGTTTTTCAACCAATCAACATGGCTTGAAGGAATCTGATAGAGGGTCACCCAAGGAACATTTCTACAAAATTATTTGAAAATCGGCCTGACACTTTTGCAGGAGAAGATTTTTTAAGTTTGCACTATAGCCATATAAGGCAAAATAGCCCCCCCCCCCCCTGGCGGCCATGTTTTTCGACCAATCAACATGGCTTGAAGGAATCTGATAGAGGGTCACCCAAGGATCATTTCTACAAAATAATTTGAAAATCGGCCTGACACTTTCGGAGGAGAAGATTTTTTAAGAATTTTGAAGTTTTTTTCATTTCGTTGCCATGGAAACCAGAATTCTGCATGGATCCCAAAAATTTTAAGGAATTCTGGTGAGGACATTGAGAGGATGCTTTCTGTGAAGTTTCATCCCAGTTGACCCACCGGTTACAGAGGAGAAAATGTTGACGGACGACGGACGCCGGACATAGGGCGATCACAATAACTCACCCTGAGCACTTCGTGCACAGGTGAGCTAAAAACAAACAAAAAAACAACATTTTGACAAAAGGAGAAATTGCTTCAAATGAATATTTTTTCATTTTGTCACAATGTTTTCAAAAGTAGTCTGCTGCAGAGGCATGAGAAAACGTCTGCATGTGGGAAAGGTTTCATCTATTAACCCTTTCCCTGACACAATGCATCTACAGCAGATACAATTAGCAAACAGTTTGGAAAAAGAGTATTTCCCACAACAATGTTTACCAAGTCTGAAAAACTTTGTTAATATCAATTACAGTAGAGTTTACCCTCGTTTTCTTCATTTTTGAAAATAATTAACTTGGAATACTTATTGGAAGCCGCCATTAGGCGGCTTCCTGTAGGAATGGATAAAGGAAAGACACAATAAGATAATGATGGAATGGCCTCAAACATTCTTCCTAGAAGCAGTCTTCATGGCTTAGAAACATGGCTACTATCTATCCCTTTCCCACATTCAGATGTATTTTGAAGTATTCGGAGAAAATGACTTGAAAACATTGTGGCAAATGTTTACGCCAAAATGAGAAATAGCTCATAATTCATAACTCATAAGAGAAATTTCTTCTTTATTCAAGATGCTTTCCATTTCAATTTTGTTTAACCATTTCCCATATATACACACTTTCTGAAGCCTCTGCAGCAAATAACTTTTGAAAACATTATGACAAAAGTAGAAATTGCTCAAAACAAGCAATTTTTCCTTTTGCCACAATGTTTTCACCTCTTTTCAGTAATTATACCTACATTTATAGAGCTTTCCCAGATATTCTGTTCTTTTCTGTAAACAATTTTGAGAAGAAACTAAAATGTCAGGTAATGGACTGGAGGGAACATTATCAACATCCAAATATAAAAAAGTGTTAAAATAGGAAGCATGTTGAGTGACAAGGGAGAGTATTTGATTATGTGGAAAAGGGGTTTCACTGTATATATTGGGGATGACAGTATTCACTGTATATATTTAGGAGGACATATTTCAGTTGATCACTGTATATATTTGGGGATGCCAGTATTGGGAGATTAAGTCTACCAACCTTCCACCACCTGACATATAACTAGGCTCTGGCCTTCTGTTGTTATCACTCTCAAAGCTAAAAAATACAAGGCATACACACAATAAGTGTTGTTCAGTTGCTTCTTCAACATAATAAAACAAGATGGTGTATACCATGTCGAGGGCTTGGCGTGAAACGGTTGTAACTAAAATTGGTATTTTTTTTACCAAGGTTAATCACCTCGCCATAAACTCTTTATAAGCGTTAAATCATTTTTCTTGCTAAACAATGGAAATTTAGGTGCCATTGCTCGTTCTGAGCAATGGCACCTAAATTTGCATTGTTTACAAAGGGGTCAAATTTGCCTGGTTTTTAGTTACAACCGTTTCACGCCAAGCCCTCGATGTGTTCTGTTGGTTATTGACAAAAAATGTACAAGGGATATAACACCAAATGTCCACCAATTTCTTTCACAATAAGAAAGAAACAGGAGTACACGATGCCCTAGATCGCTCATCTGAATACAAGATCTGTTGCAACCCACAAAAGACATGTTCTTTGGCCAAACATTTTTCAAATAAGCAATTTAGGTAGTTGGTCACCTAAGTTGGTCATTTATAATTATATCAAAATCAGAGAATGTACCTTACATCATGGCAGCCATGTTTTGTGGCCAGTCAATTGTGTTGTTGCTGTTTGGTAAAAAGGGTCACAAAAGAACCAATGTTGTTAAATTATTACAAAATCAGGCTACTACATTATCAAGAGAGCTTTTCAAAGATTCAACTTTTAACTTTATAGGGTTGAATTATCACAGCCCCTGGCATTCATATTGTTTTGGTTAATCAATTTAATAAACTACATGTATTTTAAAATGGTAGAGGGTCATTCTATGGAAATTGTATTAATACTAGGATGCTACTTTCAGAGTAGATTTTTAAAGATTTAAATATACCCTATATCGAGCTAAATTTCCAGGGCCATATTGAAAGGGCCACATTTAGGGCCATTTTTTCAGCCAATCAATACTGTGTGAAATTATTTCAAATTCTGAACAGTATTTTAAGAGGTGAAGACTTTTTAAACATCAACATTATTTTTCAACAATGCTAGGAAATTAACATGTTCCAGGTTATTTTCGAGGACCAACTGGGACATTCCTGTTAAGTTTTGATGAAATTGACCGAGTAATATAGGAGTAGATGATGGACAAATAGTGATCATAATAGCTCATTTAGCCCTTCATAATAGGACCTGACAATACTCTATTCTTGCTATGTTCAACCCTTTGACTGCTGGAAGCAATTTGGTGAAGACTTTGCCACCAGTAAAGAGCCATGCCAACTGACGTATGCGCACCAAAGGCTAAGCTCTATAATGTATGCTGCTCAACAACATTTTTATTATCTTGATATTCCTAGAATTGGCTATGGACTCTTCCAAATGCAAAGCTGGATAAGTCCACCATACACATTTAGAATTGAAACAGTTAATATAACATGTCGTTGATTATCCTCTTTATATTTTACCGCTATTTCCCAGTAATTCATGGCTTAGCATAGAATCAAATATCTTAACCTCATCTGTAACTGTCAATATTAGATGTCACCCTTATCACAAAACAGCATTTTTAAAGGTAAAGTCAGGCAGAATTATTATATCTGCTCCACAAAACATCAATAAATATTTCTTGATTTCTCAACTAGCTTTCAAACTATGAAGGAAACACACAATAAACACCATAATCCACAAAGATTTAGCTTACTTTATATTTTTGATATTTCCAACAAGAAAATTCAGATAAACAAAGACTTATTCCATAAAGCATCTGGACTGAGAAGGCTACAGTGAAACCTATCATTATCTTTTTACTTGCTAAATACCCAACTGCTTCATTCACTCTGTAATTATTACACATTTATACCATGGACTTAAGTGATGTAAAACTATTCTTGCAGTTTTGGAAAAAACACAAATAAAATCATTCAAGGATAATCTAAGATCAGACTGCACGTTTATGCAGTCAAATGTTCATCTACAAAGTTACCTTCTTTTTTTTTATATAGGATATACAACATCATACATATGCAAAGACTTGTCAAATTCATCAAAGGTAATCATACCCGAGTGGGCAGGTTTATGGATAATGGAGTTAATCTGGTACATCTTAAGAAAATACATTGCACAGCTCTAGATAAGGGGAGTTTTGAAAGTTCTTAAATCCTTATTTGAGCCTCATACCCTATGTTGCGGGTACTCAAAAGAATATTTTGAGTACCGACATCACAGGGTTTGGTTGGATAATAAGACAGATATTGCTGGGAAAAAAGCTGTATACCCCTCCTTATCTGGACTTCTGTATTGTACATTGAATTCCATTTTCTCCTTACTTTATTTAGAAATAGATATATGTTTTTGAAATTAGTGATACCCCAGTAGCAGGTCTCCGGAAATTTTGACATCTCAATCTCGGTCCAGTGTGTTACTCTCTTTCCCTCCAATGATTATAGATTATCCATTGTTTTGCAAAGATGTTCTCAAAAGCGCCTGCTGCAGATATTTTGTATGTGGAAAATGCTCATAAATTTATTTGTAGACATTGTTCAATATTTCTACTAAGTTGATTTCAAAGTCAACTGTAAAATTGATGTATGTGAGAAAGGGTTATCTCTGACATACTAGTATACCTGTGATTGTATCACCATGCAACATTTAGAGAATGTGTTATAGATAGAAGAGTGATTTGATTCATGCAGACAGGGTCATTTGGGAATTAAGCATACAACTTGTAAAATATTCCCCAAGAAAACATTCCAAACCTCTATCAATAACAGATTGGAAAAAAAAAATAGAATATAAAATGTACGTGAAATTACATGA
Source organism: Serripes groenlandicus (assembly GCA_031761405.1). Lineage (NCBI taxonomy): Eukaryota > Metazoa > Mollusca > Bivalvia > Cardiida > Cardiidae > Serripes > Serripes groenlandicus. The sequence continues at coordinate 75,665,754 of JASEVX010000001.1, forward strand.
AACTTTATTCAACATTATTAGGATATGTTTCCACTTGAAAAGTCGTTCTCCCTTAATTTTGATTATTTTTCTCACATGTATAAATTGGCGAAAAATGAAGAAAATTGCCGTGAAAAACTATCAGGAAAGTGGTTTCAGAACATAAAACATGTGGAACCCGATAATTGATAAAGAAACTATTTATTGCCATTGCCAGTAGGACAAAATGCAATGGTTTCAGACAGAATACATTAAAGAAGGTATCCAACTCTCTAAACCCTTTCCCACATACGATGCATCTACAGCAGCCCACTTTTGAATACACTATGGCAAAAGCAGAAATTATTTTTGCCAAAAAGATGTTTTCAACTCAGTTGAAATAATCATACCTTCATTTATAAAGAATTTCCATTTTTCTGCCTAGATGGTTTGAAGTTCCTTTTCATTATGATGATTTTTATGTGTGAAAGGATAAAAGACAAATGAATACCTTTTCCTGAATATTTCAATTTTTGAAATAACAAAGTGTTATCTCCTATAGGCAAAGAATTTAAAATTGCTGTGATGGATAGAAATAGTGTGTTGAGATTATTACAATATGGTAGGGTTAACCCTTTCCCTCATACCACAATTCTGCAGCAGACGACTTTGAACATATTTTGTCAAACAATAGAAAATCTCCATAATTGAATGGATAACCTATGACTAAAAGTGGAAAACATTGTGTCAAAAGGAGAAATTGCACGTTTTGTGCAATTTCTTCTTTTGTCACTATGTTTTCAAATAGCCGTCTGCTGCAGAGGCGTCAGAAAGCGTCTATATGAGGGAAAGGGTTAAAGGAAACATTTGTTTATCTGAATTTTCTTGTGCATGTTATACCCTTTAGGGCCAAATCCCCTTGAATGAGCCATTGACTGCAACTCTACATCAGCACTGTAAGCAAGGAAATCAAATTACCATTGTTACTGAAACTCATCACCAATCTTCATAATTGGTTCGCTTAACTTCATAGAACTGTAACATACTCGCCTTGTGAGTTGCCAATAAAATCTTACAGTCTAAGATTGTCTAACAAGCAATAATTGGTCCAGAGAAATGCAACTTTTGATGACTCCTAAGCAGAACACTTTTGGGAACACAAAAAAAGCACAAAACAAGCAATTATTTCTTCCCACAATGTTTAAACTCCTCTGTTTTCAACAACTGTAATTCTAACATAGCAATTTAATTAAGCCACAACTCTGCATCTGGCAAGAGTCTTCATTATTTGCAATGGCAGAAGACAAAGTCTTCATTCTGACATCAAACAATGTAGGCTCTGCTTTCCTTATACAGGTTTAACCCTTTCCCATATCCAACAAATCTGCAGAAGATGACCGTGAAAACATTTTGGCCGAAACATGAAAAATCTCCATAAATTAGAGATTAAATAGAGTTGAAATCAAGGTGGCGAAAGAAGAAAATGCTCATTGTGAGAAATTTCTCCTTCTGTCACAATGTTTTTCAAATCTTCTGCTGCAGAGGCTTCAGAAATATATGTAGGTGGGAAAGGGTTAACCGTGCATGCACAGAAATACTACACTGTGCTCAGTCTCAACTATCTGTTAAATCAGAAGTCTTGTTTTGTGCGCAGAGAATATTCTCAGTTTACAATTTTTTGGCCTGTATAAGAAATTAACCCCTGCATACAGACACCTCTGCAGCAGGCTGTGAAAACATTTACCCAAAATATGAAAAACATTCTGACAAAATCAGATATTGCTCATTATGAGCAATAACTTTTGTCACAATATTTTCAAAAGCATTCTTCAGAAGTTTAAGCGGCATCTATATAAGGAAAAGGGTTAATGTTCTCAGATATCAACATGAACATTTGCGAGTATAATTTCTGTTGTAAGGACATAGTTCTATCTTGTTCGTTACATTTTACTAGTAAGTCATATACACCAAGAGCGAAAGGAAAAGCCAGTCAAAGAAGAATGTTTACTTGAAACAAAGTATCCATATGAAGTAAAATAAAGCTGTAAAAATAAATGCTGCATCCCATACTAACTCATACAGATCCCAATACACTTCTGCTTTCAAAGAAAGATGGGTTACTCTAACCGATTATAGGTAAACTTGGAGGAGTTATCTTCCTTACCTTCCATTTTCAGGATCAGCCTTCCCTTTTAATTTCTGGACCAGTTTAGCACTACTCCGTCGTATGGATGCCCGTAATTTGGATAATGAACCACTTCGCCTAAGTTTTCCAGGCTAGGAGGGGGAATGTGTAAATAGTTTAACGTATATTCTAACATAAGGGTATCACATATCTTTTAAATTTCATTAAAGGCAAGATAAATGGTGTAGCTTTATTTTTTACAATATTTTCAATATGTTCTTGTTATGGGTTCTTATGGAGGCAGGAACATGGAATGTTACACCGGTGAGTGAACTCTTTCCCACATACAACAAATCTACAGCAGACGACTATGAAAACATCTGGGCAAAAAATATGGATAATCTCTATAAAAAGTTGAAAACATTGTGACAAAAGGTGAAATTGTTTAATAGTAGCAATTTCTCATTTTGTAACAATGTTTTCAAAAGTCATCTGCTGCAGATGCGTCAAAATGCCTTGCAAGTGGGAAAGGGTTAATACATAGATTTAATATATCAGTCATGCTCCAGGAAAACCAACCTTTAAAAGTATTTATGACAAGGGTAGATAAAGACCTTCATGAGTGATCCTGCTTTCCTATCCAAATGTTTCTATAAACCCCGTTTCACTATTTGGTGAACAGTGCAGAGCCAGATGGATTTATATATTTTCACAGATGACCGTTGGTTGATTTTCTTAAAGCATTACTCAAATTGTCAAGCATTAGAGATTTACGATGTCCTGTATTCCAAATCTCTTTGTAGATAGCAATATTTATTATTTCTTGACTTTTCCAATGTTGTACTTCTTTTAACCCTTTTACCACAAACAGCAAATCTGCAGCAGATGTCTTAAAAACATCTGACCAAAATTTTGAATATTATTCTCTTTTTTTCCAAAATGTTTTCAAAAGTTACCTGCTGTAGATGTGTCTGCAAGTGGGAAAGACTTCAAATTGTTGGTCAATTATAATGAAAACAAAATCATTTTTTTGGTATTTTATAACCCAGCACCTCATTCTGTCTTCCAAACTCTTCCAAATAAATAACCTTTATATACTTTGGATTTTGCTGTGCATTGTGAAAAGGAGGTCAATAATCGCTTGGACAAAGATCATCTTTTCAAAGTGTCACATATTGATGGAGCTACTTCAGGAAAATGAGGCAGAGGGTTTTCAAAATGTACACACTGTGAAATATATGAGGGGAAAGATGTGATGAAAAGACACTGTTAAACTGAATCTTGAGAGTAAATATTGGATTTAAAATAACATCGGATAAATCAATGTTCAGACAAAATGACAAATCAAGTCACAATTCATTCAATCAAGTCAGGATAAATGGTTCCCTTTATGTGTACACACAGGGTACCAAACCCTGTCTGATTTCATCATTCAAGGTTGGTTACCCTTAAGAGTGTACACACACTGGGTACCAAATATATTGTTTAACTCCATCATGCATTATGGAGCAAGTATAAGTAAAGCACAACAAACAATAGACAATAAAAAGGGACAGCAACATTTTCTCTTTTTCCATCCACTAGATCAGGCAGTATTTCACAAACAAAACATATTTGTAATCAAAACAAAACACTTTCTACTCTATTACAACATGCAAAATAGGCCCTGTACCAAAAACAATACACCCTATAAAGGATTGTCTTAAATTAAGGGGGAAAATACAAAGTTTTCTTGCTTTTCTGTAACGTTTCTCATCTGATATTTTACTTAATTTCACCAATTATTTCGGCAAAAGTATCAAAATTTGGTTCTTTTGGAAAGGTAAACTCAATCTAACAAAGCAATTCACAAATGATAAGTATTTTCCCCTTTTCTTTTGTCTTTCTCAAAAGCAAACAGAAGTAAATCTGATGAGGAAATGGTTTTGATACTCTGGTTAGTTACTGTATATCATACATTTATAATTTCAATTAGGTCTGGTTACAAAGACGGATATATTTGTGTTATTCTAGCTAGTTCAGATCTCAACATACTGATACCATTAGACAAACTTTTGTCAAATTACAGATAAAAAATAAATGAGCCCAGCACCATTTTCAAGTCCTGCAATTAATAAATTAGCCGAGCATGCTTGAAGTCTTAATAACGAACCATATTCTGTAAAAAAAATGAAAATTAACATAATGATGACTAAGAGGCCTTCATTCTCTAATAAAAGAAATTGTGATCTCAGCCATTGCCGGTATGCTAATAACTTATATTTTGGAGATAATTTGAATTGACTACAGTAGTCCTATCAAAGGCTGCCTGTAGATCTCCAACAACCTTCAAGCCATGACCTTTCTATAAGCTTGGGGTGTTTACTATAGGATTTTAATAAGCTTATAAAATAGCACTGACAGTCAGATGATTCTTGTTTATCTGAGGTATCAGTTTACTTTTGACGAATTTCAAAAAGGTATAAATTACAATATTTTACTTACAAAGTAAAGCTGTTTCACACCAATCTGTAGATTTTTACAGCAATGCATAGGGAAAAATTTGAATACTAAAATAACTATAAGTTGGAAAAGCCCTGCATAAAATACCCCAGAAGCAGCATGACTACCCAAACCATCTAATTGAAAGCCCAACAAAACATAGAAAACGCATACATTGGACATGACTTTTACACAAAATCATTTCTTTATACATCTGGACTGTACTATTGATTGATATAAATTTAATGTTTAAATATTAAAAAATCAGTCATATCACAGCAGCCAGTTCTTGAGACAAGTCATTCAAAGAGCTGGCTGTTTTCCCAAATAAACTATTAGCCCATTGTTAAAGACGAATAACAACTGTCACATTTCTTTTTGTATAACTTTGGATAGAATTTTGGCGAGCTGGAGTTCAAACTCACAATCCCTGTATTGAGGGTTGAGTCAGATGATCTGTAGTATACCTTCAACATCCTGATGTTTCATTTATCAGTACTCTAAAACCATCTAGCTACTATATTATATAAAACAACAAGACCAGTTGATTGATTGTTTGGTGTTTTAAAACAAGAGGCCCTCATGCCTATGCTCTACTGGGATGGGGACAACAAAGGAAAGAGGAATAATTATCAGATACTAAATGGAGCCTCTATTTTTTTACAAGGTCTATTATAAGAATTACGAAAATTTCAAAGAATGTATATTGTTTTATGGCGCATCGACAGCTAAGGTCATTTAGCGTGCAATTAAATTTAATTATTCATGATCCCTGGGTAAACAAACCAGTACTAGGCTAGAAAATGTGCCTTGCCCAAGTGCACTCCACCATAACCGAAGTGCCGCGAACGAAAATTTCAAGGACCATAATCCAGTCTTGCATGGGCGGATCTGGCTGGTTTGCGAAAGGAACTGAGCACTCATGGATATCTAACTACTGTATAAGTTTGAAGACTTTATCACGTTTACAAGCTCTATTATAGCAATCAAAACTGTAGACTTTAATGTGTTCACAAGCTCTAATATAGCAATTTTGACAATTTCAAGTGCCATAATCCAGTCTTGCAAGGGCTGCTCTAGCTGGTTTGGGAAAGGAACCAAACTACTGTGTAACTGTGGTGAAGATCAGATACTAAATGGAGCCTCTATTGTGTTCACAAGCTCTATTATAAGAATTTCAACAATTCCAAAGACCATGATCCAGTCTTGAATGGGCGGATCTGGCTGGTTTGCGAAAGAAACCGAGCTCTCATGAATATCTAACTACTGTATAAGTTTGATTGAGATACAATCAAAACCGAAGACTAATGCGTTCACAAGCAATTGTTTATGGATGCATGCACGCATTCACATACCACGGACACCACGCCACGGCATAAGCTCTTCCAGTAGAGCTAAAAATCAGTTATATGATTATCACAGTGTTTCCTGGGTAAGTTACCAGTTCTACTGGTCCATTTATCCTGACACCAGGAAGTCCATGGTAATGCTTACCCCACAACCCATTTTTAAAGTCTACAAAACCAGTAGAATGGTATCTTTCCTGACACTAGTCATAAGATAAAATAATTTCGTAATGTGAATGTAAGTTAGAGCATAATGGACTTAGATGATTAATTTAGGTATAAAATAAAAGTGAACAAAAAATATACATATTAGGGAAATCAACAAAAATGTATTAACCTATAACAAGGGAATAGTAAGCTTCATTTATACCCATTTAACCCTTTCCCACATGCAGATGCAATAGCAGCAGACGACATTTGAAAACATTGTGGCGAAAGGTGAAATTGCTCATGATGAGTAATTACTCCTTTGGCCACAGTATTTTTATCTTTATCTAACCCTTTCCCTCATATAGACGCTTTCTGACGCCTCTGCAGCAGACGGCGTTTTGAAAACATAGTGACAAAAGAAGAAATTGCACAAAACGTGCAATTTCTCCTTTTGCCACAATGTTTTTCACTTTTTGTCATAGGTTATCCATTCAATTATGGAGATTTTCTATGTTTTGACAAAATACGTTCAAAGTCGTCTGCTGCAGAATTGTCGTATGAGGGAAAGGGTTAACAATTAATATATCTTTTTTTTGAGATTATTTAGGTGTTTGTCACTATTTCTTTCAAAGTCGTCTGCTGCAAATTTATTGTACATGTATGTGGGAAAGGGTTAATTACGAATCATTAATTGAAAATTTAATCATGAAAGACTTGAAATCTGCCATTTAGATAAATGAAATTCCTTCTGCATCTTTGAAAGATGTCTAGAGAAGGAGAGTTTAACCCTTTCCCTCATACGACAATTCTGCAGCAGACGACTTTAAACGTATTTTGTCAAAACATAGAAAATCTCTATAATTCAATGGATAACCTATGACAAAAAGTGGAAAACATTGTGGCTAAAGGAGAAATTGCACGTTTTGTGCAATTTCTTCTTTTGTCACTATGTTTTCAAAAAGGTGTCTGCTGCAGAGGCGTCAGAAAGTGTCTATATGAGGGAAAGGGTTAAATTATCTTTGCTTTATAGTATCTAAAACAAATTGTGTGTATTAAAAGAAACTGACTCGCATAGGGGATTCTTTTCAGTACCTTCAACCTTGAGCTTTCAAGTCAAATTAAGGTTTCAGAACATGAGATAATCTCCTTATCTGGAACTGAAGTTTCAAAATTAAATATAAGTATAACAACATCAATCCATTCCATTTTATTCAATTTAGAGATATATAACTGTCTTTGATTGGTTAGTTCTTTATTCAAATTTCAGAAATACTTCTGAAGCTAGGCTAGCAGAAGCTGGAGGCATATATTTTTAAAAATCATTTGTCTTGTCACTTTCAATGAACAAATATCCCTATATCGATTTTCCTGGCAGCCACAGAGAACAGTTTTTACATTGCACTTCATCAACACAATTGGAATTGACTAAATAGCAAAACATCAAAGCCTATTATTGTTAAAGGTGCAGAATGGCCAGTGAAGACATTAACCTTTCCCACATGCAGACACAATAAATATCACAAATCTGCAGCAGAAAACATTATGGCAAAGGGATGAAATAATGAAAAATTCCTCCTTTTCTACCCTGTCTTCAACTCAATTCAATAAATATACATGTATTTTCATTAATATAGTTTTCATATTTTAAAAAAGACATTTTCAAAGAAGTCTGCTGCAGTTTTGTTGTATTTGGGCAAGGGTTTAATTATATATTATCTTTAAAAAAAATCAACAATCCGAGACACAAGACATTAGAAATGAAGACATTTAGTAGAAACACAAAAGTACAGACACATATGTTTGGAAACATTTTGACATATAAGCACAACATAATTCTGCCATTAGCATGTGTGATGGAAGGAGAGAAAATGTTGCACTATCGAGGAATCATTCCAACACTATATACCCACTGCTGTATAAACCTTGGTTAAAGCCTGATAGGAAATTCTTAAACAAAACTAAATGTGTATATATCTGTGGCAAAATAGTCACTAGTATGGAAACTAACTCTATGTTAATGTTTCTTTTAACTATCTACATAATTTTTACCTAGAGTTTAAAAAGGCAAGACATTTGATACTTGTCCCTAAGATCTTTTGCACTCTGACACTTTGTTCAACTGTCAGTTTTGTTCATGCCATGCTGCTGTGAAGCTTGCATGGAGGCATACTTTCATTAATATAAAGTATAAAAGTACATTTAACAGACATTCCAACCTCTCTTATGACCGTAAATGCTTGCATATGTCTAGTCTACAAAAAGAACTATGTTGAAAAAATAAATGTCATAACAAACATCGCAACATGCAATAGAATTTCCTATCACAGACTTATAAATGCATCAAGCTAACTGAATATTTGTTACAATCCTCAAAGATTTTATTTTATTATCTAATCTTATTTAGTATATACTTATATGTTTGGATTGGTTCAATTTTTTATATTTTTCTCCTAAAAAAGACGAGGTAAATAACAGACTTACTTTATCCCCCATTATACCAAAAGATGGTAAAGGAAAACTAATAAACTAAGTGTTACATGATTGCATGACAAGTTAAAAACTGAGCTATCATATGGAGAAATAATTAGTCAAAAACATTTCACATTCAAATATCAAACAAAAAGAACACTGGAAATAAAGGAAAACTAGATGTTTCAGAACAAATGCCTTCAAATATTGCAAAGGAGATTACAAAATGGATATAACATGAGCTAAAGTTAATGAAAGCAGCAAGTAGTTGATTTCAAGGTTTCTTTTTGCCAGCTATCACCATTATCTATCCCTCCCATCGCCCAAACTCCATCTTAAATAATCTAACCAACAGTGTACCCTGAAATGTCTGTGTATCTGTAATTTGATTGGTCGGCCTAATGTTGGAATGGTTCCCAGATTGGTTGTGCTCTACTTATACTCACCCAAAGAGCAGATAACCCTGACCACTCTTTCTCAATACTCACTTCGTCTCCCTCCCCATACCCTCGTTCATATGATACATTGTCCGAAGAGTCGTGACGAATTCGGTCACGACTATTTGATCGACGACGGAAATCTTTATTGTTTTCTTTTGCATAATCACTTCCTAGAACTTCTGCAACTTTGGTCTGTCTTACAACATCAAGTGCCTGACGATAAACCAAAATTTGGGCATAAAAAGCCAGCTAATGTATAAAATGAAGATTAAGAGACAGAAAATAATGATAACAAACACATACAGACTATACACACGGAGCTGGAGTAGAGCGATGGGTGGCTGCTGGCTAAACTGGTCTTGGTTCATAGTAAATGTGGGTGGGACTATGTCTGCGGTACAGGATCATACTTACTGTTACGCAGGGTTTTTTGTTTTTGTTAACCATCAAACTTGTTTTTGTTTATTTCAAAATATTTGTCAAATGTAATGATATATTTGAGAAAATAATTCATGTACAGCGGTTTCTTCGCTGATGCATGCATAAATATTGACATAATTGAACAACATAAACCGTACGTATAAGTAGATGAGCTACGTCAAGCAAACAAGTTCTCTGGCATGGTTAAAGGGACTGATGAATAGTTTTATAATGATAATATGATAGTTTCTTTGTGGTTATATATGTAAGGTGTTAAGCATTCTGTTTGGAACATGAGGATCAACCTGAAAAAACATTGCTTCTGAAATTTACACAACTACAAACTTTAACCCTTTGCCACATATGACAAATCTGCAGCAGACGACTTTGAAAACACATGGGCAAAAATAAGGTAAACCTCTAAAGATGAAAGTTTAATCATTGAATATATTTGAAAAAGAAGTCTCCTGCAAAGGCGTCAGTAAGCATTTGCAAGTGGGAAAGGATTAAGTAAGTCTATTCATGGAATTGAGATCCCCTGCATAAACAAAATTGGTTTAAAGAATGCTTGGACAATTTTGCTATACCAGTTTCAAACATGAACTAGACTTGATGGAAATGAACTTTCATAAAAATTTTATGACAAGTGTTCAAAAGGTTTTTTAAAATTTGGCCAGGTGACCTAGTTTTGATCAGACATGACTTTTATGAATATGAATTCTCAGAAAAATTTCATGAAAAATTGGATACAAAATGTCGACTCTGGAATTTTTATATGGCAATTGAGATAAACCATTGATTTAAGGGTGATAACTTGTTAATAATAACTAAATTATATTTGCAAAATGGTTATCTCCCTTTCCATTTCACTATAATAATGTTTTTGTCGTCTCACATTTCCCAGTGGATAACATTTCCATATAGTTTTAATCAAATCCATCCAACCATAACTTATATATGGCTCTGGACCCAAAGACGAACGACTCCAAACCAATATCCCATTATCCTTTGGAAGTGGATACCAAAGAGTATCATAATAGTATCCACTCACATAAGTATGAATATGTCACTTTGAATTATTTCTTTACAATGTTTGTTATACTATATATAAGTCAACCCCCACCCCTCTTTTCCCAAAACATGTGTTTATAGGTTATACCAAATTTACATTTCCAGTATCTAAATTTTCTGGATCAATCATAGTCCAAACTAATTTGAATTGCCATTCGTCATCATGTTCATTTCTCAATTTCTATACCAGAATGTTTTTTTCTGCACAGAACGGATGGAAATGACTCAAAGGGGGAATAAGTGCAATGAGACTTGAACATAAAGGGTAGGGAAAGTAATTCATTTGATATCAGTATTCTTTCCTGATTAAATATTTGCAAACATAGTTGTTATAATCGCATAGATATTTTGAGGGATAGAATAGAATTTTTGGCATTACCTTGCAATGGTTAATAAATGATATATTACATATACAATCGTTCATGAAAAAGGATGTAATTTCTTGTAATTGCGGGAAGATTTGGTAAAAGTAGCTCTGTTTATGCTGTGTTTTCATGGACATGAATCATATTGTTATGTTGACATCATGTGAGCCTGTATAAGTATAAGATGATACTTGTAAATAGTATAGGTTATGATCAACCTGTACTTATGCACCATCATGTTGAGAGAAGTTTCTAACAAGCTTATGTTAGTAATATGCTGATCTGATTTTTACACTATTAACAAAAATCAACTTGAACCTTTTCCTGCGAATTGGTTCATTTCATACCAACAAAGCATTCATTGGAAATATATATATATTTTCTTATTCTGGTATATTTCAAATAATCTTTTTAGTATATGTAATATATCAATTTATTTATTAGACTCCTGATTTAGAGAATAGCCTACAGGAACAACTATTTAATTTTCAATGATTGAAGGAATATTTACATTTAGGCATGTATGGACAAGACAGCTGACAGTATTTATTAGGAGTCGAGGTTCAATATAAATGGCATTAACTGTTTACCTGATATTGCTTCAGTCGTCTGCTTTGAATGTATTCAGTAAATTCAAATGCATACATGTTTGATAGAAAACATTGTGGGGAAAGGAGATATTGCTCATTAAGAGAAATGTGTTGTTTTCCCACAATGATTTCAAGTCATCTGATGTAAAAGTATTTTTCAGGTAAAGGGTTAACTCTAGAAGGCCTGTAGTAAATTGTACATGCCAGAAATCTTCAGTTCTACCTGCATGGAGTAGTATACAAAGACAGGGATTTAATGGAGACACAAACTATGTGTTACAGGTAGTCACTTACCCCATAATCATCATCATCATCTATTAACTTTTTGTAATACACAAAACAAATATTATTACTATCTTAACCCCATCCTTACACATTTTTAAACAGTGGCAGTAGATTACTTTTGACATCCTTGGGGTATGGGCAGAAATAAATGAGCAAATAATGAGCAATTTTGCCATTGATCACAATCTATATTCAATGATAATATTTTTAATTAAAATAATTTTGCATTTTCTTGTCTAGACGTTTACAAAATCCTGTCATCTGCAGATTTATTGAATGAGGCAAACGAATGCATATTTTGTGAGAAGTAAGGAACCTTGGGTTAAATCTTGTCTACATAAAATAGGGAAAGGTTATGACCTCTATTGGATGTAAAGAATACATTTAAATTCAAAAGATAGATATGTTAAGCAAAAAATGACTGATAATAGCATGTATTTTAACCCTTTCCCCCCATACAAAAAATCTGCAGCAGACGACATAAATATTTTTTTATATCTTAAAGATGAAAAATCTCCATAAATAAGGGTTTATTTATTAGAAAGAGTTGAAAATATTGTTGCAAAGGGAGAAATTGCTAATCATGAGCAATTTCTCCTTTTGCCACAATGTTTTCAAAGTCTTCTGCTGCAGATACGTCAGAAAGCGTCTGCATGTGGGAAAGGGTAAAACATGGCAGAATCTGTGTCTGCATTTAACATATTTTCACAATAGACACTTTGTGAACTTAAAACATAAGAATTGTAACACCACCTTGTGTTTAAACAAATTTACAACTCATTAATTACCGACCTCAACAATTTGTGTTGCTATAATTAAGCAACAAGTTAGGCAAACAGAACAACTGAATAAACCTATTAAATTCATCTATCAACCCTAAAACACACACAAAACATTCACCCACCATTTAAAGTTCACACACACATCTTCAATATAATCAAGTATAAATCAGTGGTAAATACCAAATTTCACCACTTAATCAACCCTTTCACACATACAAATTTGCAGCAGACGTTTTTGAATGCATTTAGGCAAAACTATGATTTTCATCTGTATAATAGTTGAATCATTATCCTGAGCAATTTCTCTTTTGTCACAACGTTTTCAAGTCATCTGCTATAGATACATCAACATCTGGGGGAAAGGGTTAAAGGGCAAAACTGTCAAAGGGGATCTGGTCGACTTGTAATCACACATGCTTGTACAGTCGTAGTCCAAAACTTCTAGAATTTTTCGTAACGGCAAGTAGACAAGGTCCTGGTCAGACTGTGTTGATGTGCATGCTGATACGGATCTTTGTTGGTCACACATTCTCAATGTACAATATTTTGTGCTGCAACCCACTAATTTACCTTTCACTTTATCAACACTTTGATGTTGTCTTCTATAAGCTTGAAAAAATGTTAACAAGTAAAAAAAAATTGTTTCCGGTACTTGAAATCCGTAAAAATTGTTGAAATCAGTTAAAAAGACATATCTGTGTTAGAAAAGTATAAAATATAATAATGTACTTGTACTTATGACTGTGTTTACCCAAGGTAAATGGTCATTTGTACTTTGTGACATCAAAGTAATGACCACTAGTATTCCTGAAAAAGATTCTCTTCTTTATCTTCAATTCTTGTTTGAAAAGCTCCAATTACATCTCATACAAACAAAACAGAAAAGCTATATCCCTGTATGGTGAACTTCAACATACCTAATTAACCTTATCCCACATATAGGTGCATGTTGACTCATCTGCAGCAGACGACATTTGAAAACAATCTTTCAAAAAAAGAATTTGCTCATCATGATTGCTCCTATTGACACTGTTTTCTAATCTGTTCAATTAACTAAAACTTTATTTCTAGAGATTTTCCATATTTTTATTAACATGTTTTCAATGTTGTCTGCTGCATATTTGTTGTATGTTGGAAAGGGGGGTTAAATACCAGGGCTTGTATTCATCAACCTTTCTAAATACATTCTTATTCAAATACTAAATATCAAATTCAGATATAATCTCAGATTCTATTAAAAATGTTATTTTACTAAATCAGACACAAAATTAAAATGTGATTTAGATTGATTTGAATTTGAGTCTAGTCTACAAAAGCATTTTTCAAAATCTTAAGAGAAAACAAAGACAATTGGTGGACTGAACAACCGATGTATTGTAAACAATAATTTACGTTCACATTTTTAAAGCATTCCAAGTCTTTGACCTTTTCCCATAGTTTGACAATTTAGATGCTTCCAAAATGAAAACACCTAGAGAGTAAAGTGAACAAGAGGCCCAAGAGGGCCAGTATCGCTCCACGGCCATAAGGCAAAAATCAAATCTCCAAACAGCCCTGCCCCCTGGTGGCCATGTTTTTTACCAACCACCATGGCTTAAAGGAATCGTGTAGAGTGTCACCCAAGGAATGTTTCTTCAAAATTATTTGAAAATTGGCCCGACACTTTCGGAGGAGAGGATATTTTAAGTTTTCACTAAAGCCATATAAGGCAAAATAGCCCCACCCCCTGGTAGCCATATTTTTCAACCAATCAACATGGCTTGAAGGAATCTGATAGAGAGTCAGGTCAGCCTAGGAACATTTCTACAATTTTTTTTGAATATCAGCCAGACACTTTCGGAGAAGAAGATTTTTTTAAGTTTTCTCTTAAGCCATATAAGGCAAAATAGCCCCGCCCTCTTGTGGCCATGTTTTTTTACCAATCAACATGGCTTGAAGGAATCTGATAGAGGGTCAGCCAAGGAACATCTCTACAAAATTATTTGAAAATCGGCTGAACACTTTCGGAGAAGAAGATTTTTTAAGTTTTCTCTATAGCTATATAGAAGTTGTTTAAAGGAAAAAGTTAACGCACGCATGACGGACAATTCGCCATAAAAATCTACAAAATTTAAAATACATGTATATCTAACAATCAATTATAATTTTTGTGGAAAGCGGAGTAATTGTTAGCAATTGTGTCTACATCCATGACAGGGTAAAGATTGACCAGTCAGTCCTTTCATGTAAAGGGGGAGCACACCACTGTGCTAGTTGACAATAATTGTTGATGCCCTGTCAGTCAACAATTAACCCTTTCCCTCATACGATAATTCTGCAGCAGACGACTTTGAACATATTTTGTCAAATAATGGAAAGTCTCTATAATTGAATGGATAACCTATGACTAAAAGTGGAAAACATTGTGACAAAAGGAGAAATTGCACATTTTGTTACTATGTTTTCAAAAAGCCGTCTGCTGCAGAGGCATCAGAAAGTGTCTATATGAGGGAAAGGGTTAAGCAGTGCTCTGCGAAAACCAACCTTTATGTAATTATTACATGTATGGAAAAAGACATGCATGGGCATACATACTAAAGATCTAATTGGTGAACAGTGCAGAGCCAGATAAGACTGCCCAGATGCACTGACTGAACTGGATTTACACTGCTTGCAAATGTCTTACAGTTGTTTTTGGTAGAGAACCGTTTAATTTAAGAACTGTGGTAAAAGGAAGAATTGCTCACATTGAGCATTTTCTCTCATCTATTTAAATCAATTGCTTAATCCAATTAATTTTTCGCAATATTTTTTAAACTTTTCTATAGAATAAGACAATGAAGGAAATTATCATATCAGGTAAAAAGTGAACTAAAGGCCTCTTTTAAGACTGCACTTATGTGCAGGCTAATCAAGATATAAAGAGTTCTAAAACAAGTCATCAGACCAGAGCACAAATCTTCATGAATGCAACTGCTCATTCATATTAACTGTTTTCCTTGTGCAGACACCATTTGTTACCGGTCAGATTTTTATTTTATTTACCCTCGCCATGCAGAAATAACTATTCGGCGAGCAATTTGATAACTCTGCAGCAGAACTATGTTGTTTTAGCCTTTTACCACATAATATGTTTTCAAAATACATAACTATGAACATGTCAAAAACAGGTGAGTGGTTATTCCCAATTTTATATATAATAGAGAAAGAGTTTGACCTACATTTTTCTTTGATCGTACCGCCCATTCTTCTAACATATCCGCAGCTGCACATTTTCCTTGTCTCCGGTACAGGGCCCCCAAGTTCTTTAAGGTTGTGGTTACAGTGGGACTGAAATAGATAAAACATTACATTTATTAGTCTATAGTCATTTATCGTTAACCCTTTCCCTCATATAGACGCTTTTTGACGCCTCTGCAGCAGACAGCTTTTTGAAAACATAGTGACAAATGAAGAAATTGCTCAAAACGAGCAATTTCTTCTTTTGACACAATGTTTTCCACTTTTAGTTTAGGTTATCCATTCAATTATAGAGATTTACCATATTTTGACAAAATTATATGTTCAAAGACGTCTGCTGCAGAATTGTTGTATGTGGGAAAGGGTATAGCCCTATAATCATTTTGGTGAAACTTAACATAACTAATTCCCTGCAAAGCTATGCTATTTATATATGAAAACATCTACTGAGGACAAACATATCACATGGAAAATAGTAACCAAACATATGATCTGAAGCAAACATTTTGAACAATTTCTCATTTCAAAAATGTTTTCAAAAGTTGTCTGCTGCACAGGCAACCAAAGTCATACAGTATAAAACAAATCAGAGATTTCTGTAACAGTAAGATAAAGTAAAAAATTCTCTTACGGTAGAATCAATTGACTAGATAACTTTTATGTCATCTATGTCCCGAAAACAGATGCATCTGCAGCAGACAACTTTGAAAACATTGTGACAAAAGAAGAAATAGGTCATGATGAGCAACTTCACTTTTTGCAACAATGTTTTTCAACTCTACATAATTATCTAACTCTCATTTAAAGAGATTTTTCCGTATTTACCAAGACCTTTTGAAAGTCATCTGCTCCAGATTTGTTGTAAGTGGGAAAGGTTTATTAACCAATTCAAATATAAAGAAGTATCCAAAAGTGATTATAACATAAATGTAAGAGTGAAAATGTGTGTAACCTGCCATTAAATCATTAATTGAAAGCATGACAGATAAAAGTAAAGTGTCCTATGTGTCCAACTGCCAAGGAAAGCAACATAAAAGGCATAGATTATGTTTACACAATGATTCTATACATAACTATAAAGAATAAGTTCATTATGTGACAAAATATGACATAAATCATGAAATGCAAGAAAGTTATCAATCAGTCAATGAGTGGGGGAACTAAATTAGCTATTTGGTTGATATAATGGGAGAGTAACAAGAGCTGTCGGAGGACAGCGCGCTCGACTATTCCACCACTTATTTAAGTTACTGAGATAATGGACTCTAATGTAGTTGCATGCAAAACATTAACCACAATTTCTTAGTGGGTGATAATTTGCATTATATGCTGGATAGTGTTATTTAACATGATTATTTTCATAGGTGTGATGGTTAGAAAGGGTTGTATAACCTTTCAATGGAATGCATCAAGTAGTTACTAAGATATTGACTCTTAATGTAGTTTAACGCAAACCTTTAACCATAATTTCTAAGTAAAAAAACGGCAACAATTTGCACCATATACAGGATAGAGTTATCTTAATTGGTTGTGTTTATAGTTGTGCAATTGGGAAAGGTTGTATAAAGTTTCAATGCAATTTTTCAAGTTGTAACTGAGATTACACTCTAAATGTAGTTGCAAAACTTTAACCAGAATTTCTAAGTCCAAAAAGGTCCATAACTTGCATAAAATGCTGGATAGAGTAATCATACTTGATTGTTTACATAGATGTGATGGTTGGTAAGGGCTGTATAAAGTTTCAATGCAATGCATCAAGTAGTTTACTAAGAGATGGTCTCTTTATGTAGTTGCATGCAAAACTTTAACCAGAATTTCTAAGTCCAAAAAGGCCATAATTTGCATAAAATGCAGGATAGAGTTATCATACTTGATAATCTACACAAGTGTGATAGTTGGGTAGGGTTGTAGAAAGTTTCAATGCAATGCATCAAGTATTTACTGAGACATGGACTCTTAATTTAGTTGCACGCAAAACTTTAACCAGAATTTCTAAGAAAAAAAAGGACCATAACTTGCATAAAATGCAGAATAGAGTTATCATACTTGATAATATACACAGGTGTAATAGTTGGGTAGGGTTGTAGAAAGTTTCAATGCAATGCATCAAGTAAATACTGAGATATGGACTCTTAATTTAGTTGCACGCAAAACTTTAACCAGAATTTCTAAGTAAAAAAAGGGCTATAACTTGCATAAAATGCAGGATAGAGTTATCTAACTTGATAATCTACATAGGTGTGATAGTTGGGTAGGGTTGTATAAAGGTTCAATGCAATGCATCAAGTATATACTGAGATATGGACTCTTAATTTAGTTGCACGCAAAACTTTAACCAGAATTTCTAAGTAAATAAAGGGCCATAACTTGCATAAAGTGCAGGATAGAGTTATCTTACTTGATAATCTACATAGGTGTGATAGTTGGGTAGAGTTGTAAAAAGTTTCAATGCAATGCAACAAGTAAATACTGAGATATGGACTCTTAATTTAGTTGCACGCAAAACTTTAACCAGAATTTCTAAGTAAAAAAAGGGCCATAACTTGCATAAAGTGCAGGATAGAGTTATCTTACTTGATAATCTACATAGGTGGGATAGTTGGGTAGGGTTGTAGACAGTTTCAATGCAATGCATCAAGTAAATACTGAGATATGGACTCTTACTTTAGTTGCACGCAAAACTTTAACCAGAATTTCTAAGTAAAAAAGGGCCATAACTTGCATAAAATGCAGGACAGAGTTATCTAACTTGATAATCTACATTGGTGTGATAGTTTGGTAGGGTTGTAGAAAGTTTCAATGCAATACATGTAGTATTTTAGAACTTGCATGCAAAACCTTAACCAAAGTGTGACGTGGACGCCGACGCCGACGCCAGGGTGAGTAGTATAGCTCTCATATTCTTCGAATAGTCGAGCTAAAAATCATCATTTATCTTTGCAACAGATTGTTTGGAATGTAATGATGTTTTTAACCCTTTCCCACATATGGGCATTTTCTGACGCCTCTGCAGCAGACTACTTTTGAAGACGTTGTGACAAAAGCAGAAATTGCTCAAAACAAGCAATTTCTCCTTTCGCCACAATATTTTCAACTTTTGTCAGTAAATATACCTTCATTTGTAGAGATTTTCAATGATTTTACATAAATGTTTTCTGCTGCCAATTAGTTGAATGTGGGAAAGGTTTAAAGGGAGAGTTAAAAAAAAGGTTCATACTAGCAAAGATCATCATTTACCTTTTAACAGATTGTTTGGAGTTTAACACCATTTTAAACGGTATTCAGTTATATCAAGGTGGCCTGTCTACCAAAGTTCACCAGGCTTTCTCGTACCAGTACTAAACATAACATTCCTCTCAGGCAACTGACCACCTTCTCACATTGAATTTGGTGGAAGATGAATGAAGCTAGTCACACAGAATTGTATCAATCATCAGAAAGATTTAATGGCCTAGCTAAGGTTCCAACCCTAAACCCCTGGATAGACAGTCTTTGTAGTAACTGACTGAGATATTTCAACTTGAATATATATAAAAGACCACTATTTGAGCCAAACCACTGAAAATTAGATAGAACTATCAGAACTTCAGCACAGCTAAGACCCAGATCTCTGTGCAGTCTTACCAGACTTTTCAATTTCTTATGCATATTACTTAAGCCATAAACATTCACATGCTATTACAATCATGACAGTTATTTCTTATGTTGGTGAAAATATACAGATTTTGTAACAACATATCCATTCTAAAATGTTTGGACATATACTGTAATACATGTATCTACAGAAATGTGAGTGAAGCATCAAGGTATATAATCTAATATCAGTGTTTTCAACTCTATTAAAAACAAGAGTTCGCTCACCTAAATTATACAATGTACTGCAATGTAAAACACATCAAGACAACTATTCTGAATGCAACCTCCAGTGTTAACAAGATTTTCCTTTATTTGGCCTAGTGATCTATATTTTTTTTTACCTGATATGACCCATTTTCCAACATGGACTAGATATCATCAAGACAACATTTTGACAGTCTCCGAAGTTTGAACAATGTTTTCCTTTATTGACCTTGTTTCTGACCCAATATGACCCATATTAGCACTTGACCAAGATATAATTCAGACAAACATTCTGACCAAATTTCAACACCTAGTTTTTGACCACACATGACTCATATTTGAACTTGGCCTAGATATCTTTAAGACAAACATTCTGATTAAGTTTCAACAAGCTCAAGTTGAAAATGTGGCCTCTAGAGTGTTAACAAGATTACCCTTCAATTTGGCCTAGTGACCTACTGTTTGACCCTACATGACCCATGTTCGAACTTGACTTACATATCACGAAGACAATCATTCTGATAGAGATTCAACATGCTCAAGTTAAAAATGTGGCCTCCAGAGTGTTAACAAGATTTCCCTTCAATTTGACCTAGTGACCTAGTTTTTGACCTCATATGGCCCAGTTTGGAACTTGATTTGAAAGAGATGAATGTTCTGATAAACTTTCATGAAGATTGGATGCAAAATGTAGCCTGTAGTGTTAACTGTAGCCTGTAGAGTGTTAACAAGCTCAAATGTTGACAACGCACGATGGCCGGACGCCGGACAAAATGTAATCACAATAGCTAGCCTTGTGTTTAGGTGAGCTAAAAATCATACTTTCATTCAGAAAATTGCCATATGCGGATTTTATGTTTTCAAAAATCGTCTGTAAAAAAGGTTTAACTCTTTCATTTTAATCCAAGATAACAGCTAGAAACAAAACTATTTAATAAATTATAATTAGAAAATGGTCTTTGTGAGGAATTTCTGCTTTTCCAACAACATTAATAGTGTCTTGTGTACATAGTCCGTTGTTGGAGTCAACAACACTGCTAGCAAAGTAAAGAGATCAAGACAGTGTAAACATGGGAAGCTTTGAATATCAAACATGTGATGTGACAGATGGTAATAAATGATAAGTTACCTCATGTATCTGAAAATAGTGTTAACAATCATATAAACCCTCAGTCATACTTTCAAAATAGTGTTACAAATCATATAAAAAACCTCAGTCAAACTCTCTAAATAGTATCAACAATCATATAAAACCTCAGTCATACTTTCTAAATAGTGTTAACAATCATATATAACCTCAGTCATACTTTCTAAATAGTGTCAACAATCACATAAAACCTGTCATACTTTCTGAATAGTGTTAACAATCATATATAACCTCAGTCATACTTTCTAAATAGTGTCAACAATCACATAAAACCTGTCATACTTTCTGAATAGTGTTAACAATCATTATATAACCTCAGTCATACTTTCTAAATAGCGTCAACAATCATATATTACCTCAGTCTTACATTCAAAATAGTGTGAACAATCAAATAAAACCTTTCTAAATAGTGAAATAAATGGAAGACAGTTGTACAGAGGTAGAGCGTCGGCCTCTTGTACCAAAGGTCCCGCGTTGGAATCCTGTGATGAGCGGGTTCTGCCTTTGGGATTTTTCCACACAAACGGTGTGAGTACTGGTTAAGTATCCAGGACGCAGACATCGAGCTTGATGAATATAAGCTTAAAGCTTGTTTCGCAATTGATGTAAATTAAATAAGTTTAAACTAAAATAGTTTTAACAATCATATAAAACCTCAGTCATACTTTCTAAATAGTGTTAACAATCTTAATAACCTCAGTCATACTTTCCAAAGTGTTAACAGTCGTGGTTCCATAAAAGTGTAAACAAGTATATAAAGGCTCAGTCATACTTCCAAAATAATTTTAACGGTATACCTTATATAGACAAATATATGCAGAAAAAAAGAAATTTCCCCTGTTCCCAAATTGTTTTCAGTTCTTCATTGAAATCATACTGCAGTTATCTATTTTGAGGCATAACAATATGCTTTTCCCGGCTTTGACAAAAGGTATGAAGATTGTTTGCAAAACAAGTAGATTTAAGTATTATCAAATGAACAAATGAATTAACGGAAAGAAGATGTTGAGTACAACAGAACTCTAGAACAGAATATTAACCCTTTCCCTCATATAGACGCTTTCTGACGCCTCTGCAGAAGACGGCTTTTTGAAAATATTAGTGACAAAAGAAGAAATTGCACAATTTCTCCTTTTGCCATAATGTTTTCCACTTTTTGTCATAGGTTATCCATTCAACTATGGAGATTTTCTATGTTTTGACAAAATAAGTTCAAAGTCGTCTGCTGCAGAATTGTCGTATGAGGAAAAGGGATAAAGGATGATATATAGTAACAAATATAGGTGAAAATTATCCGTTGAACCCATTAGCCAACAGAATATAATATTGTTATATAATAAAGCAACAAACACAGTAAAGATAAATATTTGGCATAATATAGGTCTCCATACATTCAACCAAATCAATTGATGTAGGTATAAACTATTCATTAAAATTAGCAAGTTAAAAATAATTATAATGAGTTCATATAATATCAGGGTTTCATTAGATTTAATCCTTTTCCAAATACAACAAATCTGCAGTAGATGATTTTGAAAACGTCTAGGCCAAAACAATGGTAATCTCTATAAATCAAAGCATGATTAATGAATGGAGTTGAAAAGATTTGTGACAAAAGGAGAAATTGCTCAAAATCAGTTTCTCCTTTTGACACAATATTTTCATAAGTCTTCTGCTGCAGATGTGTCTAAGTGGAAAAGGGTTAACAGAATTAAAGGAAGGGTGAGTAAATCTTAATATAACAGCCAATGCCTGCCTGGTTGCTAAAATATATCTAATGGATGCTTAATACAATTGTCTTGAAGAGACAATTCTACTTAAACACTCACAAAATAATGTTAGATGGAAACATACAGAAATTCATATAATGTCAAAAATATATTTCCAATTTCCTATTCCTTCTTCCATCATTTGTTTTCAAAACAGTCAAATCCCAAAATACCAAACCAGGTGAACTTTTAACCCTAACAACAGTGAGCTATGTCTCAGACTTATTGGCTGGACTATTACACCCCATATGACTTGGGCACTGGATACATAAATTAGGTCTTACGGTGTATTAGATGCACTGGGCCTGTTAAGAAAAAGGGCATCTTTAAAAAATTGCTAATTTGTTACATACATTTTGAAAAATCCTAGTGGTAAAGGGAGTAATAGCTTGCTTGGAGCAAATTCTTCCTTTCCTATAATGTGTTCAACTATGTATAAAAATTACATGTGCTTTTCTGGATATCATGTAGTCTCAAAACAGAGGATGAAATTTACTTAGAATTATAATCGACACACACAATTGTGTTCTCTTACAAGGTTTACAAATCAACTAACAACATAAAGTGCATTGGAGTTGATATCACAGAAAATAACTACACAATGCACACTCGTTGAACAACAAAATTTAGTCTGATGGAAAGAAAATCAGTACAAATTCGACAGCATAACAATGACCTATTACCTTGTAGACACATTAGTAGCAGGCGTCTTTTGAAAAACACTGTGTCAAAAGGAGAAATTGCTCATAATGGGCAACTTTCTCCTTTCGCCACTATGTATCAAACTCTATTCACTATTAACCCTTTCCCTCATATAGACGCTTTCTGACGCCTCTGCAGCAGATTGCTTTTTGAAAACATAGTGACAAAGAAGAAATTGCACAAAACGTGCAATTTCTCCTTTTGCCACAATGTTTTCAACTTTTAGTCATAGGTTATCCATTTAATTATGGAGATTTTCTATTTTTTGTCAAAATATGTTCAAAGTCGTCTGCTGCAGAATTGCCGTATGAGGGAAAGGGTTAATACTTTTGTTTATAGAGAATTTCCATATTTCTACCTAGATGTTTTTCAAGTCGTTTGCTGCGAAGATTTGTTATATGTGAGAAAGGGATAAGGAAAAGAGGAAATAATGAGAAAATGAATAATTGTTCATCAATGAACAAGCTCTCCTTTAGATTTCTTATAATGTTAAAAAAAAAACTTACTGCAGATGAGACAAAGAGTGTCTTATCTGTGTGGTGCATGAAAAAAAATCAATAATAGTTCACTACTTACCTATCAACTTTAGTGGTTTTATGCCAGGCACCATATTCAGGTGTTGTGGAACCATCCTTATATTTTCCCTGAAATAGAAGAAATTGAAATAATTAAATCTGGAGTACTTCTTTCAGGTTAGAGCTTTACAACATACTATAAATAAACAGCACACAACTTTGAAAACAGCTAAGCAAAAATATGGAAAATCTCTATATATGACAGATTAATTATTAAAAAGAGAAGAAAACATTTTGGCAAAAGGATAAATTGCTCATTTTGAGCAATTTCTCCTTTTGTCACAATATTTTCAAAATTCGTCTGCTGCAGAGGAATCTATATATGGAAACGGGTTAATAGATTCAATTTATCAAGTTGCATTTATCTTAAATACAACATTTGAAAATTGAATTTACAAGATAAAATGATGTTGGTATCACAAGTAACCAGAAATAACTCAGATGGGCAATTTATTCCCTAATGATTTTGCGAGGTTTGTTTTCAGCTAAAATATCTTCAAAAGGGTTGAAATAAAATTAAGTCAATGGAAAGTGGTTAACTTGATAAATACCAAAATTGATTGTGTCCATTCCAGACCAAATCAACAAAGAACAGAAGTTTTCAAGCAGGTGACTTACAAATTAAAAAATCTAAGATTAACCTTTAAGCAAAACAAAAACCTCCTAAACCATGTAAGCAATATAATACTGAAGAATACTATACTGATAAGAATTTTACTCTACAAGAAAGAAGAAATTTTGCTTTGATCTTATTTAAAAAATCCTTATACACACTTAATATTTCCTCTAAATTGACGTTGAAAAAGAAATACTCAATGAGTAGTTAAAACAATGAAGCCAAGAAAAGAGACATCTAGCTGATTACCATTACTTGTAACACCAATGACTTTCTTAAAACCAGTTAATTAAGTCAAGAGGTCAAAACAATTTGTATTGCATGTGGGTTGAATTGAGATATGAGCTTGATTATTTTTTAAGCAACCCTCAACACTGTTAAACCACATTTGGTTAGGGAAAATCAAAACAGTCCAATATTTGTAATAAATCTCAGGGGCCTGTAAGATTCAACCAAGTGTAACCCGCTTTTACTAGCATTACATCCTTGATTAAACCTTTTATGGCACAAAATAATTGAATCTTTAATCTTTAGAAAGTTTTCTTATATCTTTAAAACAGAAAGACTTAGAAAAATTAGGGTTATTTTGCAATATGTTTTTTTACACACAAGCTACATGCAATAAGCTGCTATTAAGTCTATAATACAAAATGACCGTCAGATATTAATTGAAATAGTTGAAAACTCCCCCGACAAAAGCCTAAAGAATATTTGTCAATGTATCAATCAGTATACCATTGGTGGTGCAGAATAAACATTGAGCTTTGAAAGCCCTACATATTACAAATACTTTTCATCTTGTGAAATGAATAAAACATTAATGAGATTTCCATGCAGCGACTGCAACTAAATCAATTTACTAATTAATAGAGCATTAGTTATACAGCTTCTTTTGCTCGTTTAATGCCATCAACCCATTACCATATATCTGCAGGAGATGATAAGAAAATATCCAGGCAAAAACAAGGCAAATCTCTCAGTCAAAGTACATGTATAATTATTAATTGAAATAATTGTTGCAAAAGTAGTCTACTTTAGATGTGTGAAGATGTGTGAAAATGTGTCTCAATGTGGGAATGGGTTAAATATATCATTTCATATCAACCAGGGCATACAAAACACTATCTTCATGAATTTGCAATTAAGTGCATCTCTGATTTGCCCAAAATATCTCAGATTTCTGGAGAACAACTATGACCACAACAAGAGAGAAGGTATGTACTTTGACCGGTATCAGCATTAATCTAGGAGCTTCTGTTTTTTTATGCACAAATGGAAACTCCGTTTAAATGAAAGTACAATAATTGAATAGAATTGAAAACATGCTGACAAAAGGAGAAAAAACGAGCCATTTCTTCTTTTGTCGACATGTTTTAAAAAGCTGTCTGCTGCAGAGGCATCAGAAAGCGTCTTTATGAGGGAAAGGGTTAATTATGAACCCTTGAAGGAGGATTTCCATGTGATGTGGCTGATACAACACAAGGTAAAGCTATATTGAAATTCTATCATGCTCAGGTATAATTAATCACAGCAGTTACCTTATTTTCCTCTCTCTCCTCTGCTTGCATCCAAATAGGCTTGTTATCACCTGAAAAATTATGAAAAAAAATAGCCTTACAGCTCAACCATGGAGGATTTTTCTATCTGTTGACTTTATATGTGTCTTAACCCAAAAATGCATTTTGACACATGCAAAACTTATGACTTTTTAAACAGTGTGACAAAAGAAAAATTGCTCAAAATGAGCAATTCATCTTTAGCAAGAATGTTTTCAACTCTATTAAATTAACACACTTTCATTTATAAAGCTTATTTCATTGTTTTGCCCATCCATTTTCAAATTCTGTGGGAAAGAGTTCATGCTGACTGCTTTCAAAACAGCAGAGAAAATAGTGTCAACATCAGAAGATTAGTTGAATGTTGGATAAATCTTTCTTAAAATATCATGGAGTAAAAAGGAATAATTATTTATTTGTGAACAAGTTTTCCTTTCTCCACTATGTTTCCAAAAAGTGACTGTTAACAAGTTGCCAAAAGTTAAAGAAAAGAATAATTACATCATTTTTCAAGAATAAGAAGGATATTCATGGGTATACTACATTAACCCTTTCCCTCATACGGCAATTCTGCAGCAGACGACTTTGAACGTATTTTGTCAAAAAATAGAAAATCTCCATAATTGAATAAATAACCTATGACAACAAAAAGTGGAAAACATTGTGGCAACTATGTTTTCCAAAAGCCGTCTGCAGCAAAGCGTCTATATGAGGGAAAGGGTTAATACTGGAGAATATAAGGGTGTGGATTAATCATTGTTTCCCATCAAAAGTCTTTGCACTAAAACAATCACAATCTCATATGAAATGATTGATTGAGATATAGAACCATTTCAACGGAATTTCAGTAATATTACTATGGCCAGTAGTTCACCATTTAACCCAAAAGTGGAAAATGAATGACACTAGTCACAATGGCTTTTGTCGGTCATAATTTTTTTTTGTAATGGAACATGATTTAAACCTTTCCCTCATACGACAATTCTGCAGCAGATGACTTTGAACATTTTTTGTGAAAAAATAGAATATCTCTATAATTGAATGGATAACCTATGACTAAAAGTGGAAAACATTGTGGCAAAAGGAGAAATTGCACGTTTTGTGCAATTTCTTCTTTTGTCACTATGTTTTCAAAAAGCCGTCTGCTGCAGAGGCGTCAGAAAGCATCTATATCAGGGAAAGGGTTAATTAAACCAAACCTCGAAGATTGACAGACATGGTCATCAACGACTGAGCTTCCATGACTTCATTTAAACTTGAAAACAAGAGTGTCTAATTGTCATAAGATAAGCCAGTAAATTGCTTACTTGGCCATTTCACTTTGCAGCATATCGTTCGCGTATGCAGCACAATGCCTGCCATAGTATCTTTATCAAGATGAACATAAAATATATAATCACTTACCTCCTACTTTTCCAAATTCCTTTTCATGTGCCCTTGTGAGCACTTCTTTATATAAAATTTCAGCTTGTTTATATTTGCCTTGTTTTAAAAACGCTGATGCCTACAATAGAAATCATGTACATGATGAATACATGTCTTTTGCTGTATAACCCTTTCCACCATATGACAAATCTGCAGCAGACAGCTTTGAAAACAGCAAAGCAAATATATAGAAAATATCTACTAATGTGTTATTATTGAATACAGTTGAAACATTGTGGCAAAAGGTGAAATTGCTCATTTTATAAGCAATCTGCTGCAAGAAAGTTTCTGTATGTGGGAAAGGATATATGCAATGATAAATGATTAATATTAACAAGAATATTTATAATTCTATTAAGTTCATATCAACATATATGTGGAAAAAGGTGGCAACTGTGTAGAAACTAATTTCAACTAAAATATTTATTTTCTATTCTCCAAAATTAATCCTAACTTTCATAATTCAATTAACAAATAAGTAGATCTATAGGCAAATGATATAATTCAATATGTGGAGAAAATAAGTATAATCCGATTTCAATCTAAAATAATTATACCTATCATTATTATTTTCTATTGGTATAAATTATTATCAAAATAAATCATTCATCATAAAAAGCATGTTTAATTATTACTTAGGCTGAAATGTGTAAAGATATTGTAGATATATCAGAGAATTTAATAAGAGAACAGAAACCAATAGATTTCAAACAATTATTTGGGAAAAGCATGCAAAAATAAGTAACAAAATGGGTAAGCTTCAGCACATGTAAAAGTTTGTATGTATTTTTATTTTAATTTGGGGTTTTACGCTGTTTTCATGTTATTTATACCACAGCGACGGTTCCCTTATTCACGATCCCTGGGTAAACAAACCAGTACTAGGCTAGGCAATTTGCCAGTTTGATTGTTTTGTTTTTGTTTTTTTAACTTTTGCTAGATATAAGAAGATACATAAATTGTCATTAAACAGTCATATTTATCACAATTCCAAGTCATGGAGGAAAACCATTACGACATTTGACCTGTTACTTAAAACTATTCATATGAAATCATAAGTGAAATTTGATTGACTTGTGACAAGAAATGTCTGAGATATGGACTTAAAATTAACCAAAGTAATTTTTGAATTAATCTTAAGTAAATGACCCAATCTATCATAATAATATGGGTCAAATGGACCTAAACAAACTTAACTTAGGTCACAATTGCCTTAATCATAAGTTAATGTCACCAATTGAGATAAGCAATTAATCATACTCATCAAGGGGAAATAACATGAAATTTCAATGACCTGTGACAAGTAGTGTCAGAGAAATGGACTTAAGACAC
The DNA here is from genome assembly GCA_031761405.1 of Serripes groenlandicus. Lineage (NCBI taxonomy): Eukaryota > Metazoa > Mollusca > Bivalvia > Cardiida > Cardiidae > Serripes > Serripes groenlandicus. The sequence goes on from JASEVX010000001.1 coordinate 75,694,417, forward strand.
AACAGTTAACTGATGTCAAACTTAAACGTAACTTAAGTCATTTTTGTATTATTTCTAAGTTAAAGTCACCCAATAATAGGTGGCAAGAAATCACATTCATCACAGTGAAATCACTGTGAAAGTGTATTGACCTGTAGCAAGTGGTAATTGCAATGTGGACCTTAACCCAAAGATATACAAATGTTGACTTCAGATGGCCAAGTAGGGGGAGCCAAGGATAGACATTGTCAATTCATAAGTCACATTTGCTATGCAATTCGGCCAATTATGATACAGTTTTGGAACAAACCTCAACCCTTTTACATTCTTGAAGATAAACCAAATAACGCAAGGTAGATATATTTAGTTATAAATATAATTCTGTTACATGCAATAAGGTCTCACATGCCTATCATGATTAACCGTTTCCCATTTGCAGCAAATGTTTTTGAAAACTGTGTGGAAAAAGGAGATTTGCTCTTAGTGATAAATTTCTCCTTTTGCTTTGATGTTTTTGACTCTATTCAATATTTATTCTTTCTTTTATAGATTTTCAATATTTTTGCATTGATGTTTCCAAACCTTATCTGCTGCAGACTTGGCATATGTGGGAAAAGGTTAAATGGAGGGATAGTTAATGAACTTGTACACACTTTTGAAATTCAATTTAATTGTTTTGATTTATCTAAAATTCATTGATAAACAAGCAGTTATAATCACCCAATGACTGCAACTTGCCAGGAACTCGAGTTGGATGTGCAAAACTCATTTGAAGACTATCAAGTTACATAGGCTAGCTCTCTTAAAAATGAGACCCACCTTAAAAGTGCATGGTATTTTTTTCCTCATAGAAGCTAGTTTAATAATAACTGATAATTGTTTTCTTTTCAATTTCTGTTATAGATGAAATCATATAGAAGATGGTAGCATACTAAAAATTTGAAGTTAAAAATTCTAGCAAGACAAACGTCTAAAAGTTAAATACTATGTAAAATCACCACACAGAGAGCTGTATGACAGCCTCATTATATTACCATTGAAACATGGGTCATGCCACATGGAAACCCTACCAGGATTATAGGTTATCCCAATTCTTAAACAGAATAAAGACTTGCAAGTGACATAAACCCTTTCCAACATACAACAAATCTCCAGCAGACCAGCTTGAAAACACAGTATTTTCAAGCGTTGTCTGCTGCAGAGGCGTCAGAAAGCGTCTGTTTGTAGGAAAGAGTTAAGCAGCCACTAGAATGTTCACCCTTTCCATTATACAATAATTCTGCAGCAGACGTTTCTTTATCTTTATATAACATCAATGCAAAAATAGAGAAAATCTGTATATTTGTAAGAATAAATTTAGAATAGAGCTGAAAACACTGCGGTACAAGGAAAGAATGCTCACACTGTTTCGAAAAGCGTCTACTGCAGATGGGCTTAAACATCAAAACGATGAACAGATAAAACTGATCAGACTGCACAATGATGCAGTATGATCTAGGTATATAGCCATTACATATTCTGACTGGTTGGATTTTCAATGACATGACGCAATATTATTATGAGTCATCTCAAGCAAAAAAGGGTCCAATAAATCTGTTCAGTTGGAAATCACATAGCCATCTTTGTTCCACCTACCTATTAGTAGGGCTACACCTTTATAGCTTTTGGTCTGTATTATTGTCTTGGCAATAAAAAAGGGGTCAGACAAGACTGCTCTGATCTACTTGCATGCTGGAGTCTTCACTGTTTTAAACTTTATCAAGTGCTCTAGATAAGGTACTGTTTATCTTCTTACATTTTCCAACAAACAGCAGATTTGCAGCATTCACAAATATTGAACATCTCTATTTAATATAGACATTTTTGAACACTTTTAAACTTTTGCCACAATGTTTTCAAAAGTGGTCTGCTGCTGCTAAAATGCATCCATATATGGTAAACGGTTAAATTCTTATTCATTTTACAGAGTCCTTTTCCTTGATAAGAGAGAAATAGTCTTGCAAAGATCCGTCAACTACGCCTTATCTAGTACTCCCAAATTTCACCTACAAAATTTCCATTTTTGCCTGAAAATACTCATGATTGAATTCTAGCTTACCAAACTATTTTTAGTTTTAGCAACGTTTGGATCATCTGCCCCTAATTTTTTCTGGTATATTTTTAATGCTCGTGTATAATAATGTTCGACCTGCAAGTAACAAGAGGGTGACAGGCATGCTACGATTACAACAGCTAAAGAGCCTTTACAGCATTAACAGCGAACAACTAGTCTCCTCATTCAAAAGCAATAAATAATAGTTAACCCTTTCCCACATACAACAATTCTGCAGCAGACGACTTTAAAAACATCTGGTTAAAAAGATGTTTAACCTCTATAAATGAAACTAATCATTGAATAGTTGAAAACATTGTGACAAAGGGAAAAATTGCTCATTATGAGCTATTTTTTCTTTTGTCACAATGTTTTCAAAAATCGTCTGCTGCAGAGGCATCAAAAAGTGTCAATATATGGGAAAGGATTAAACCTTCGTCTTTTGAAGCATCAGCAACAGATGAAATAAAACTTTGTGAGAAAAGGAGAACTTGCTCATCATAAGCAATGTTTTCCATAGCTGTCTGCTGCAGAGGCACCTAAAGCCACCTTCATCAGTCAAGTTTGGTATGCCAATCATAACCCTTTCCCGCATACAACAAATCTGCAGCAGAAGACTTTGAAAACATCTATAAAATAAAAATAAAATTCTCAATGACTGAAAATGAACTATGAATAAAGTTGATAACATTGTGGCAAAGGAGAAATTACTCATAAAGAGACATTTCTGTATTTGCCAGTGTATACAAAAGCCATCTACAGCCGATGCAACAAACTTTGTCTGCAAGTGGTAAAGGGTTAACCCTTTACCTCGTACGACAATTCTGCAGCAGACGACTTTGAACGTATTTTGTCAAAACATAGAAAATCTACATAATTGAATGGATAACCTACGAAAAAAAGTGGAAAATATTGTGGCAAAAGGAGAAATTGCACGTTTTGTGCAATTTCTTCTTTTGTCACAATGTTTTCAAAAAGCCGTCTGCTGCAAAGGCGTCAGAAAGCGTCTATATGAGGGAAAGGGTTAAAAAGATATTTCTTTATCACAATGAGGAAACCAATTACAAGGGCAGTATCATCAGGACTTGTAGAATAATTCTCCAAAACTAAACCCACATCTTTCACAACGGAAACAGTGTTTAAATCATTAAATGTGGTTATAAATATACAATTTTACATATATTTCTTTCAGATCTAAACATGTAAATTATAACCAAAATGTTGTTATTTTTTTTTTTTAGAGACCGTGTAAGTCTTTTTTTGTGATTTTTTTTCTCATTGCCAAATATCATTTCAATTATTTTCAAAGATGTTTGTAAGACCTTCTCTACCAAAAACTATGCTGCAAAATAAATAAACCATGAAAACAGAAGGCAATACAAATGACATTATAACCAAAATCAATATAAAATAGATCCAGCAGAATCCCAGGTGTACAGGGATGGATGTAAGTGATAAATGATCAATAAACAAAAATAGAAAGATGACAATAAGAAGGTCCACAAACATAACAACCATCCTGGTGATACTAGCCTCTCATCACATGATACAATATACATGAAGGGTAGCAGTGTAAGCGGATAACAAACTCTCTATAGTATTACAGTTAGAAACAAATAGTTTTTTCATCCTTGCACTTTCTTTTTCCTCTGAATCTTAAATCTGTGCTTTTCATTACATAAAGAAATCAATACAATGCAAGTGAATTTATAATTTTGATTCACAAAGGTTTAAGATCTTGGTGATAAATTTTAAAGCATCAAAATGCATAATGTGTCTGTTTAGAAATGCCTTGATTTTTTTTATACTTTGTTAATGGTTTTCATAAAATGTGTAATTCTATTTTCAAATTATGTAAATCAGGATTCTTTATCAAAATGATCGTCTATTTGAATCCAATGAAAGTCTAACACTAAAATCAGTTAATTGTTTTATGTTTCATAACTAACTAGACAGTCCAATATCCCCTCTATCCTGCTATACAAATTATGAGACATTCTTACCAAATTGTTTTTAGTTTTAGCAACATTAGGGTCATCAGGGCCGAGTTTACTTTCATAAATTTCTAAAGCCCTTTGGTAGTATTGCTCTACCTGCATTGTAGGTTAGGTAGAAATATAAATTGAACTTTGTTCTTTAACCCTTTCCCTCATACGACAATTCTGCAGCAGACGACCTTGAACGTAATTTGTCAGATGGATAACCTATGACTAAAAGTGGAAAACATTGTGACAAAAGGAGAAATTGCACGTTCTGTGCAATTTCTTCTTTTGTCACTATGTTTTCATAACGCCGTCTGCTTTAACCCTTTCCCTCATACGACAATTCTGCAGCAGACGACTTTGAACGTATTTTGTCAAAACATAGAAAATCTCTATAATTGAATGGATAACCTATGACTAAAAGAGGAAAACATCGTGTCAAAAGGAGAAATTGCACGTTTTGTGCAATTTCTTCTTTTGTTACTATGTTTTCAAATAGCCGTCTGCTGCACAGGCATCAGAAAGCGTCTATATGAGGGAAAGGGATAACTGATGCTCCACTTTCGCCTTTCTATATCAGGTTTATATAATCTACTCAATAGTTTCATTTAAGATGATTGTACCTACATCTTGATTAAGATGTTATTGCAAAGTTGTGCATGAAGCATCTGATCAACCTGTTCAGATGTCTGAACCCACAAGAGCTATTGTTATCTTTTTTCCATAATGTTCTTAAAATCCTCTGCTGCAGAAGCATCAAAAGTTCCCTTAACCCGGTTAAATGTCAATTAACAAAGTTTTCAAAATTATACAGCGACATTGAAATTAAGAAACAGACCAATAGATTAGTATCAGTAAAAGAAACCATAATAAATCATAAAACCCTTTCCCTTATATAGATGTTTTCTGATGCCTATGCAGCAGACAGCTTTTAAAAACATTGTGACAAAAGGGAAAGTTGTTCAAAATGAGCAATTTCTCCTTTGGCCACAATATTTTTAACTTTTTTAAGTAATTATTCCTTCATTTATAAAGATTTTCCGTTTTTCCAAAGATGTTTTCAAATTTGCTGTATTTGGGAAAGGGTTAACATAAGATGAATACTTAAGTGTGTTACCAAGTTTATGTCAAATTCATCATTTGAGTCTAAAATGATTTGAGCAGCGGGCTAAATCATCACAATTTTAATTTTACAAATAAAAACAGTGAGCATCAGATGACTTTTTTAAAAAGTCAGCTCTCTTCATCGATTGATTTGAGTATAATGCTGATTCCAATAATTTCAGTTATATCAGTGACCAGACCATCTTACAATGACTTCCTGCCTCTCTCGCACCAGTACTCCACACAATACTCATTTCAGGCTTTATCAACACAATTTTAGCCCACTGAAATAAGACAAATTTTACTAGTTACAATGACTTTAGTCAATAATCAGAAGGAATCTGATTATAAGAATATTAAAAGCTTTCATAACAGACTAAAGAAAACCTATCCGATCATAACCAACACAATTTGGATGGAAATACTTACCTCTTCATATTTTCCTTGGTTCTGACATAATAATGCCAAATTATTAAGTTGCTTGGCAACATCTGGGTGATCTTCACCTAAAACCTGAAAAATATGCAATAAATGAGTTTATTAAATGGATTGATAATACCGTAAATCTGCAAAATGTATAAAGAATGAAAAAGAGAGGGCACTTTATTATACCTTAAGGTAAATATTAATTACAAAACAAATCATTCATGCAGTACAAATCAACCATTTCATAGGTATTTTCAAAGTTGTCTGTTGAAGATTTGTCTTGGGTCAAATTACGCCAAATACATCCGCGGTCATGCTGATCTACCCAAATGGTCCCTAATTTTTTTTTGTTTGAGTATAAATGAGTGTATACCATCACCAGAATGCATTAAATATATGACATTGAGTTTTAAGTCATTGTAATTGTGTACAGGATGCACTGGAAATTATCAATTTGATCACTTTTAGTACCTTGTTTGAAAGTAAAATAAGAGAATGCCAAAACACTGGTTTTGTTCGGACCCGATTTGGTCCAAAATGACGTTAACCATTTTCTCCTGGTAAATTCCGTCTTGCATAATGCATGACACCCCCTCACCCCAATTTCTTATGATTGTTTTAAGGTTTAGAGGTAACTCTTGTAAAATACAGTGAAATACATGAGAAACGCTTAAAATGTGTGACAATTGAGGACTGAAACTGGTTGATTTACGAATTTATTTGGTGTATTGTAACCTGTATGGAACGGGTTAAAAGATCTGAGTTGACTCCCTTGTTCTCACTTAAACAGACATCAATAAGGCATGTCATTTTTTGACAGTGAGAAAAATTTTACAAGCAAACTAAAAATAAATAGTTTGGCTAGAAATAGCCTCAGTAAACCCATTGCCTAACACAGACAAATTCTGTAGTTTTATATCACAGATGACTTTTACGAAACAATGCTAGACATTTTCTACTTTTTCCACATTGTTTTCAACGCTGTATAAAAATGACACCATTGTTTTCAGATATTAATTAATTTCCAGTAATGCTTTGAAAGCAGTTTACAGGAAATAATATAAACAGTTAAAATATGCATTAACATTTCCCATTTGCCAATGCATTTTGGAAAATTGAGACAACAAGCAATTGCAACTTTTGCCACAATATCTTCAATGCAATGTTAGAAAACGGTCTTTAAATAGAATTTAAATATATTTGCCTGGATGTTTTCAAAGTATTCTGCTGCTATTTTGATGAATATAGGAAGGGTTAATTAAGAGTATGCAGTTACTTACCTTTTCTCTAATTTCTAAAGCCCGTTTACATAAAGGTTCTGCTTCCTTATATTTACCACGTTTACCATATAATACAGCTAAATTGTTAAGTGTTGCTGCAACCTGAAATAGGACATAAACATTCTTACTACATGGATTGATTTGAGTCTATTTTTACACTGTCTACATTGGTAAAGTTTTGCTTATTTTCCACTAACTACTTAATGGTTAACTTGCGTAATTCCTGAACTTTGTCTCACAAGTACTATAGTTCTGATAGAGTATTATTTGTTTGATAAGAAAAAATAGAGGAGAAGCAAACAATGTAGACTTAGATCAGACTGCATGAATGTGCAGATTGATTTTAACAATGTTTTCAAATTGTCTTTGATGTGAAAAAGATGTTAACAGCAGCATTATGTTGTTTCAAGTGGTGTAGGTATGACAAGGGTAAATTTTCATAGAACTAGCACAATTCTCTTTTTCAAAATGTCATTCTTTATACAGAATGGAACAAGTCTATCTTCCAAAATGCTTATAGTGACAAAGTTTAACAATTTCCAAATTTGCAGACACTTTTATCTACACTGATTGTTTATTTAGATATTTACAAGGTAATCTCTGCTGCAATTTTGTTTTAATAAGGACAGGATTAAATATTTCAGAATTACTGTTGCTGTAAAATTTCACCGTTTTCCATGCCCAACGAATCTGCAATGGACAACTTTGATAATATCTAGACGAAAATATGCAAGATATTTTCAAATCAGATTTGTTCCGCTTTTTGAAAACATGGCGACATAAGAAGAAATCGCTCAAAACAAGCAATATCTGCTTTTGTCACCATGTTTTCAACTCTATTCAATTAATGTGCTTACATTTAAAAAGGTGTTCCTAATCTTTTTCGGGTAGTTTTCAAAGTCGTCTGCTGCTGATTTGTTGTATGTGGGAAAGGGTTAAGGGACAGTCACATGATTTGGGGTCAAACTTTACAAACATTGAAAATAATTCCATTTACTACTTTATCCATTCCCACATACCATAATTCTGCAGTGGACAACTTTGAAAACATTGAGTTAAAAAGGTAAGATAACCATTTCCCACATGCAGGCACATGCTGATGTCTTTTGAAATCATAATGAGCAATTTCTCCTTTAACCACAATGATTTCAACTGCATTAACCATTTCCCACATACAATAAATCTGCAGCAGGCGACTTCAAAGTTATCTAGGCAAAATCACAGGAAATCAATAAATATGTAGGTATAATCACTGAACAAGTTGAAAACATTTTGGCAAAAGCAGACATTGAGCTCTTTTTAGCAAATCCTCCTTTTGTCAGAATGTTTTCAATAGTCGTCTGCTTCAGATGTGTCAGAAAGCGTCTACCGTATATCCCCGGCCATAAGTCGAGTTTTTGAGACTCAAATTTTGGTGTTGAAGTAGGGACTCGACTTATGGCTGAATGACAAAGTCAAATTAAGAAAAAAAGAGAATTTCGGAGAAGTTTTGGGGGAAAATATTAAGTTGGGTAAAAATCCTAGATTGTTTTGTGTTGGAATATAAAGTTACTTTTTTACGAACATTGATTTTTATAATTATAAAAATCTTACCATCTTATAATTAAAAGTAATCCAAATTTCACAAATTGTAGGTTTCTTTATTTCTAAAGACATGTTTAATTCTTGTTTTTATTTCACAGTTTGTGTAAACATCAAAGACACGAATTCGCGACTGCAACGGACACGTGGTCTAACGAGGCCAATCAAAATTATTATTTGTCTGAGTAGATAGCTTACAATAAAGCGATAATTAAATGCCTTCACACTTCCATATATTTATGTCTTTATGAGTTTTCATGTTTCCCCCCAATCCCGTGTTTGTGTTATTTATTTACTCCACTTTATTCCCGTGTTTGGTTAAACAATCATTAATAATCAACAAAGTTTACTTTCAGTTAACAAATAACAACGACGTAATTAATGTCAAAATCAATTATATATCGTGACGAATTACTGCATAAATGTAGTGTAAAACACAAGATTATTTGATATTGGCCTAAGCGGTTAACTTTTAAACTGCTTTCCAATTTCATCGACCGTATCTAGGGTGGTTGCTAACGCATGACGTAATCTGCACCTGTCCCCTGTGTAGAATGTAGGACAGCGTGTCGTGTATTGGAATCTGACTTTACAATTATAAGTTAAATATGACTGGATTATATGAAGTGTTCTTTACGGTTAGAATCATAAAACTTAAACTTAATCATATTTTTAACAAAAGTTGCAATATGGGATGTGAAATTTAAAGAAATAAATACTATTTTCTTTAATGAAAAAAAACACATTTATTTCAGTAACGTATTCCACTTCTTTTATGGCAACTTTTGTTAAAAAAATGGTAAAAATTTAATATTTCATGATAGCACTGGTCCGAAATTTTTAAAAAGTCGACCCTCGACTTATGGCTGAGAGTAACCTCAAAACCACCGAAATTGGGGTCAAAATGGACCCTCGACTTATGGCCGAAGTAGACTTATGGCTGAGGATATACGGTATATGTGGGAAAGGGTTAAATAATTGCACTTTTATTTATAGAGATGTTCAATAGTTTTATCTGGATGTTTTCAAAGTCGTCTGCTGCAGAACTGATGTTTGTGGAAAAAAGTAAATGAAATTGCAATTATTGAATAGTCTTAAAAACGTTGTTGCAAAAGGAGAAATTGCCAAATATCAGCAATTTCTAATTTTGCCAATAAGTTTTCAAAAGTCGTCTGTTGCAGGTGCGTCAAAATGCATCTGCAAGTGGGAAAAGGTTTAATTCATGTAAATATAATACAGATTTATTTCTGCTATGGACAGTTATATTTTATAGAGTTTATAATGGGAAAAAATAATCTTATTTACTTAGTCTACCATGTAACATATTACAATAAATTACAAGATTAAGACCATAAATTTCAATGTAAGAAAATATTTCTATTGTGAAACATGTTTTGCAAATATGATCCCGTTTAAAACTATCCTGCCTTTTTGCATATTCAGTTTTAAGAAACCTTAATCATGAGACAGTATCTTTAACCCTTTCCCTCATATAGACGCTTTCTGACGCCTCTGCAGCAGACGGCGTTTTGAAAACATAGTGACAAAAGAAGAAATTGCACAAAACGTGCAATTTCTCCTTTTGCCACAATGTTTTCCACTTTTTGTCATAGGTTATCCATTCAATTATTGAGATATTCTATGTTTTGACAAAATACGTTCAAAGTCGTCTGCTGCAGAATTGTCGTATGAGGGAAAGGGTTAAAGCAGACGGCGTTATGAAAACAGTGACAAAAGAAGAAATTGCACAAAACGTGCAATTTCTCCTTTTGCAATAATGTTTTCCACTTTTTGTCATAGGTTATCCATTCAATTATGGAGATATTCTATGTTTTGACAAAATACGTTCAAAGTCGTCTGCTGCAGAATTGTCGTATGAGGGAAAGGGTTAATAAGCCCTTTCCCACATATGGAACCTTTCTGAAGTCTCTGCTGCAGACAAACATTGTGTCAAAATGAAGAAATCACTCAAGAAGATCAATTTCTCCTTTTGTCACAATGTTTTCAACTCTATTTAATAATAATACTTTCATTAAATAGTTTTCAAATTTTTGCTAAGATCATTTCAAAGTTACCGTCTGCAGATTTGTTGTATGTAGGGTTAAAATTGCATACAAATTAATAGGTACATATAATAGGTAAAACAAGAAAGCATGCAAAGGGGCACAAAATAAAAATAAAAGCAAATTAACATTTCTTCAGCCTTATCTCTTACGATCATGCCTCTAATAGCACCTATGAACAAGAGGGCCATGATGGCCCTGGAATCGCTCACCTGATTTTTTTTTTCACTTTAGCTATATAAGCCCCGCCATCTGGTGGGCATAGTTTCCAACCAATCAAATTGGCTTTAAGGAATCTGATAGAGGGTCACCCTAGGAACATTTCTACAAAATTATTTGAAAATCGGCCCGACACTTTTGAAGGAGAAGATTTTTTAAGTTTTCACTATAGCAATAAAAGGCAAAATAGCCCCGCCCCCTGGCGGCCATGTTTTTTGACCAATCAACATGGCTTGAAGGAATCTGATAGAGGGTCATCCAAGGAACATTTCTACAAAATTATTTGAAAATCGGCCCGACACTTTTGGAGGAGAAGATTTTTTAAGTTTGCACTATAGCTATATAAGGCAAAAAAGCCCCACCCCCCCTGGCGGCCATGATTTTCGACCAATCAACATGGCTTAAAGGAATCTGATAGCGGGTCATCCAAGGAATATTTCTACAAAATTATTTGAAAATCGGCCTGACACTTTTGGAGGAGAAGATTTTTTAAGTTTTCACTATAGCCATATAAGGCAAAAAAGCCACGCCCCCCCCCTGGCGGCCATGTTTTTCGACCAATCAACATGGCTTCAAGGAATCTGATAGAGAGTCACCCAAGGAACATTTCTACAAAATAAGTTCAAAATCTGCCAACCAGTTAGGGAGAAGTAGAATTTTGAAGTTTTTTTCGTTTCGTTGCCATGGAAACCAGAATTCTGCATGGATCCCAAAAATTTGAAGGAATTCTGGTGAGGTCATTGAGAGGATGCTTTCTGTGAAGTTTCATCCCAATTGACCCACCGGTTACTGAGGAGAAGATGTTGAAGATTTTTTAAGTTTGCACTATAACCATAAAAGGCAAAATAGCCCCGCCCCCTGGCGGCCATGTTTTTGACCAATCAACATGGCTTGAAGGAATCTGATAGAGGGTCACCCAAGGAACATTTCTACAAATTTATTTGAAAATCGGCCTGACACTTTTGGAGAAGAAGATTTTTTAAGTTTGCACTATAGCCATATAAGGAAAAATAGCCCCGCCCCCCCCTAGCGGCCATGTTTTTTGACCAATCAACATGGCTTGAAGGAATCTGATAGAGGGTCACCCGAGGAACATTTCTACAAAATTATTTGAAAATCGGCCTGACACTTTCGGAGGAGAAGATTTTTTAAAAAATTTGAAGTTTTTTCATTTCGTTGCCATGGAAACCAGAATTCTGCATGGATCCCGAAAATTTTAAGGAATTCTGGTGAGGACATTGAGAGGATGCTTTCTGTGAAGTTTCATCCCAGTTGACCCACCGGTTACAGAGGAGAAAATGTTGACGGACGACGGACGACGGACGCCGGACATAGGGCGATCACAATAACTCACCTTGAGCACTTCGTGCACAGGTGAGCTAAAAAGGTATGGTAAAATTTAATGTGTATATCTGCCCATCATCTAGAATGAAATTATTTCATAAACAGCAAACCTCTTTTTCAGGAATGCAGTTTTCTATGTTATTGTAAAACTTCCTATATTTTAAAGAATGTAAACCATCAACTGGTTCTACAGTTTTTCGGTTATATCATAGTGACCAATTCATCCAACTTGTTGTTTTTCTTCTTCTGGTTTTTGTACCAGCACTCCACACAACATTCTTCCATTGTCAAAAGCTCTATTCCTACACAGACCACTTAGCCCTTTGGTAGAAGATGAATAATGATAGGTCACAATGACCTTTGTCAATCACTTGAAAGAATGCATGGCCAAGTTAGTGTTACAACCCATGACTTGCCATTACCAACATAAAGTGGCCCTCTCGATACATGTGGCCACTTTATACTCCTTCCTGTGCCTTGAACTAGAATTAATCCAAAAGTAACCCAGAGTATTCCTGTTAAAGCACAACCAGAATTTGACTAAATTAAGGACCTAATTGCAAAATTTTACCAAAATCACTAATCCACAAAGTTATGCCATAATGGTGAAAAATTCACGGTCATCAAATAAAGCCCATCAATCTGAACCCTTTTAATACCTTTATTTACCCTACTTAAACATACATTTAACATTCAAAATATGACAAATTAATACTTGAAGCTTGAATGAATTTCCAGGTAGTGTTCACTATTAAGCAGTCAATGAAAGACCATTATTCATGACAATTCTTCAGGACAGCATGAGTTCCAAACAAACTGCAGGTATTTGCAAGCTAACCTGAATCTACACTTTTTGCAAATGTAGTGAGTTCATGAGTGTCATAAGATAAGGTCTGAACTAACTTTATTCTTTCTTTTCAATGAATGTAAAATAAAAACAAAACTGAGAAATGATAATACAACACCATAAAGTAAGTCTTTCCTCCACAAAGTTAAAATTCAAATTGATATTTTCATAAAACATTTATGACTCATATTAATATGATTATTTTCCTCTATAACAACTTTTGTATATTTTCCTCTTTTCATTATTTACTTAACCCTTTCCCTCATATAGACGCTTTCTGATGCCTCTGCAGCAGACGGCTTTTTGAAAACATAGTGACAAAAGAAGAAATTGCACTTTTTGCCACAATGTTTTCCACTTTAAGTGATAAGTTATCCATTCAATTAGAGATTTTCTATTTTTTGACAAAATATGTTTCAAATCGTCTGCTGCAGAATTGTCGTATGTGGGAAAGGGTTAATCTTTTCCCTGATACAGAAAACATTTTTAGTGTTGAATATTATCTTCTTTTCCAGCAATATTTTCAGCTCAGTATCAAACCAATTTTCCGAATGAAACTTATTTTTCCTCAGATATTTTCAAAGTAGATGATACTAAAATGTCATATTTGGTGAACTTAAACAGTTAATAACATTATTTGTTGCCAAGTTCTAAATCAAATAAATTTGGCAGAAAATATGCTTGTGCGGGAAAGCTTACTTCTTAAATAAAATGAACATCAAGCCCTTATGTATGATGACAAAAACAACAAAAAGGTGACCAAGAACTGAATACAATGGTACAACCACATGCTGAATATACGGGACTCACAGCCGGATGATCTGGTCCGAGGGTTTTCTCTCGGATGCCTAGGGCATCATTTAATAAATTAGCCGCCTCCTTATACTTTCCCTGATCTCTGAAATAGTTACATGGCATATACACATCAGTAAGGTAAACATGAGGGGTTATGGATCCCTTAAATATCTCCAACGGAAACAAGGTAGATAATCATCACTTTCCCACATACAACAAATCCGAAGCAGAGTTCTTTGAAATCATCTAAGAAAAAATTATAAAAAATCTTTATAAATAAAAGTATAATCATTGAATTTAGTTTAAATTATTGTGGTTAAAGAAGAAATCGCTCATTTTAAACTTTCTCCTTTTGCCACCATAATTTCAAAAGTCGTCTGCTTCAGATGCGTAAGAATGTGTCTTCATGTGGAAAAGGGTCAACAATTTCCCTAAAACTTCAATGATAAATTGATGTGTTGGGGTTCCTTTTTTTGGATATCTATTTTCTTGTTTCCAAACTGTTGGAGGCATTTATCTGAGGATCTTGCATCTGTACAGTAACCATTATTTGTACAGATTTTAACATGAAACATATTTGATGTTAACAAACTCATGATAATGTTGAGGCTAAAATGGTGTAATAACAGAAAGCAAATCAATTTGATGATAATGCAGAACTAACGCCAATATACCAGTCATCATAATCTATCTTTAAAAACTGCATGAAATGAGTCAACCTTTTTAAGCCTCAATGAATCATGGTTTTGTACCCATCAAAGATCAGTGTATATTTAACCTAGAAATGACACTCACAGCCGGATGATCTTTGCCCAAGGTTTTCTCCCGTATTTTTAATGCATCATTTAGTAGATTACCCGCTTCCCTATATTTGCCTTGGTCTCTGTAAACAGCACATGTTCATGGAGAATTGTAAAGATGCAAAATTATGTGTATAAAGGTAAATTAACCCTTTGATGTCGAAGCAGTAAACACATTTTGGAAAATAATTGTGAGAAATACTCCTATCTCAAAAATCCTTAAGATAATAATATTCATCTAAACTGTCCACACTTCTCAGATGTTTTCCAAGCAGACGATTCTAAAACCTTCATTTTGGTCATTTTCTCCGAAGATGCTTTCAAAGCAGTTTATTCTGAACATATCATATCATATAACAATACACTTTTAATGTCAATAGACCAAGCCTTAGTCTCAGTACTCTAATATTCAAACTTTTTTTATAATCATTCTAACTGCTTTTGATTTTTGAGATAACTGTTGAAGACATTGTTTTAAAAGGAGTAATATTTCAAAATTGTACCATTATTTCTCTTAATATTCTTTCATATTCTTTTTTTTATCCAAAAGATGCTTTCAATTTTGAAGTCTAAAGACATTATGAGGTTATAAATTTATCAAATATTTTGTATCTTTTAAACAAGAATTATGTTTTCTGGTAGATTTTAGAAGTGCTATATTCTATCTTGAAAAAACATTTTATTGATGATAGAATTACAATTTGCAATGGTTAACCCTTTCCCTCATACGGCAATTCTGCAGCAGACGACTTTGAACATATTTTGTCAAAAAAATAGAAAATCTCCATAATTGACAACACAACAAGAGGGCCATGAGGCCCTGAAATCGCTCACCTGAGAATGGGCTATTTAAGACTTAACTCTTTCAGCGCCAATGGCAATATCATCAAGACAAAATTTCAAGCTGCTCAAGTCAAAAATGCGATCAGATTGTTCTACAATTTGGCCTAGTGACCTAATATTTGAACTGATATGACCCATATTCAAACCTGGCCTAGATATCATCAAGACAAACTTTCTGACAAGTTTCAATCTGCTCAAGGAAAAAATGTGATCTCTATAGTGTTAACAAGATATATCTAAAATATGGCCTAGTAACCAAGTTTTTGATCTGACCAAACCAATATTCGATTGATTGATTTGGGTTTAATGCCGTTTTAACAATTTCTCAGTCATATCACGGTGGCCAATTTCACCTACGCATATGTTTCCTGGTTTTCGCACACCAGTACTCCACACAACAATCTTCCCAAGCAACTGGCTGCTTTTCCACATAGACTTAGCCCATTGGTTGAAGACGAATGACGCATGTCGCAATGACTTTTGTCAAACGTCGGAAAGTAGGGTTGGCGGAGCCGGGATTCAAACTCACAACCCCTGGGGTGACAGCCCGCATCATTACTGACCGAGCTACCGGGACTCGACCCCATATTCAAAGTTAGCCTAGATATCATCAAGACAAATATTCTGACAAGTTTTAACATGCTCAACCAAAAATGTGTCTCCCAGAGTGTTAACAAGATTTTCCTTAAACTTGACCTAGTGACCTAGTTTTTTACCCGACATGACCTTTTGAACTTGGCCTAGATATCACTAATTCAAACATTCTAACAAAGTTTCGACATGCTTAAGTGAACAATACGGCTTCCACTCTAGATTAACAAGATTTTCTTTAAATTTAGCCAAGAGACCTAGTTTTTGACCGGACATGACCCATATTCAAACTTGGCCTAGATATCAGAAGGACAAACTTTCTGACAAAATGTTGCCTCTAGAGTGTTAACAAGCAAATTATGAAGATGAACGACGGACAAAAGGCGATCACAAAAACTGACCTTGAACACTTTGTGCTCTGGTGAGCTAAAAATGAGGACAAGCCATGACCTTACCTGTAGACAAGGGCAAGAATATTTAGCATAGTGGCAACATCTGGATGGTCATGACCACTGGTTTTTTCTAAGTCCTCCAAGGCCTGCTTACACAATGGTACAGCCACCTCGTACCTGCCCTGGGAGGCGTACTGTATGACTAGATTATGCAAGGTTCGTAACCGTGCTGGAATTTCGTACCCTCCACTCCCGCTTATTGAATTTGGTTGTGACGGTGAATACACTATGATGGAAATAAGAGTAAACAGTTTGTCAAAGTTGCGTTCATGATTTAGCCGATATGAATTTTTCCCCGCACTTGCGGCAGCATTTTGAAGCAGCTCTGGCATACCACTTTTGAAAACATTGTGACAAAAGGAGAAATTGCTCATAATGAGCAATTTTTCTTTTTTCCACAATGTTTCTAACTCTATTCAAAGGTTAAACGGACAGACGCTGGAAGGTGAGTGATCACCCTAGCTCACCTCGAGGACTTCATGCTCAAGTGAGCTCAAGACAGATTTCAAGCTTCATTTATTTCACAATTGATGTAAAATATGTTTGTTCAAATTACACGAAATCAATAGAGCTGATCATTATTTTGGTAAAGTTATTTAGTTTTCATCATTCATACTTTCTATAGTGTTAAGACTTTGGAAACTAAATAGGATAATAAACTTGAAAGGCTCGATACTTTTACATAAAAAGAATCATTTTGACCTATCTACTGCAGACAATTTTTTAAAAACATTGTGACAAAAGGGGAATTATCTCATGATAAGCAATTTTTCTTTTTGCCTGTGTTTTCAACTCAATTCAATAATTTTACATGTACACTCATTTGCAGATTGACTACATTTGTCATCACATGTTTTCAAAGTTGTCTGCTGCAGATTTGTTGTTTGTTCAGCAGACGACTTTGAAATTGTCTACTAAAAAATATGGAAAATCTCTATAATTGAAGGTTTAATTACTGAAATGAGTTGAAAACATTGTGGCAAAAGGAGAAATTACTTGTTTTGATTAAGGTAGCATATCAAGTAATGGCAACAGTGTCTATACATTTTACATTTGATTAACCCTTTCCCACAAACAACAAATCTGCAGAAGACGACTTTGAAAACATACTGGCAAATGTATGAAAGATCGCCATAAATAAGGGTTTATTTATGAAATATAGTTGAAAACATTGTGGCAAAATGAGAAATTGGCCACACTTATCCCCTCATGTGACGACAATAAGTGGCCCGATGGATTTCTTGTCCAAATTTGGAAAACTTGTGTTGGACATATCTACATCCCTAGTTAGATACAAAGGTACTTCATAATTACAATCCAATCAAATCAAAGACCAAGAGTCAAGAAAAGCAAATCAAACAGTCAAACAGAGACACACATGAAACAAAGAAAAAAAGCGCCAATTACTTAATTCCTAAATGATGATACTACCCCTCTAAATGTCATACTAAATCTGAACAATAAAGCATTTAGTAACTTAGGTCACAAAACTACAGACCAGAGTGTTTAAACAAGGTGAACACATTTCACCATGTCACCCTAAAAAAGACCCTACTACAGTCATTATGAGCAATTATTCTTTTTGCCACAATGTTTTCAAAAGACGGCTGCTGCAGAGGCGTCAGAAAGCGGCTTTATATGGGAAAGGATTAAAAATACAGTAAAAGTGAATCTTTTCACCTCCATCTTGAGTGCTGTTTTCCTCATCATCATCTGGAAAGAGATCTTGTGGAATAGAAGATTCTGACGTTTCTTTTTCACCCTCAGACTGAAAATACAGAAACAGAACCGTTGATAATACAGTTCACAACAAGTTTTGCTACTAACCTATATTGAGTGACACAGGTTTCATGAAAAATGAAGATTGCTGTATTTGAAATAAATCGTACTCCTTTGAACTCTTTCTTATATGATGATACTTTCAGAGGTATTTGCTTTGCTAAAGAAAAAGATGTTACATCTATTTATATATATAGAAAGCTCAATTTGATAAAGAAAAACAATGGTAAAAGAAGAATATGTTCCTTTCTATAAAATTTCAATTTTCCAAAGTGTGAAAGGGTTTATCATTGATTTAATAATCCCCATGCATAACCAAGGCTTACAATTAACAGTAAAGTGACATGTGTTTTCCCTTTCACTGAAACAGGGAGGTACTGACAATTTCACTGAAGACAACTTTTGAAAACAATCAAAACAAGCAATTTCTCCAATTCCTACAATGTTTTGAACTTTTCAATTAAAATACAATATATCAAAAAAATAAACTGTTTCCTCAGATATATTTTAACTCATTCCCACATACAACAAATCTGAAGCAGATGACTTTGAAAATATCAAGGCAAAAATTTGCAAAATCTCTTTAAATGAAACTTTTATGATTGCATAGTTTTGAAAACATTGTGGCAATTGGAGAAATTACTCATTATGAGCAATTTTCTTTAAGCCTCAATGTTTTCAAAAGTCATCTACATGTGTGAAAGGGGTAAGTACTATTATATTATATCATATGGGGTAAATGGGTTAGCAGCTGTTTCATGTGTGCTAGAAGGAGAGAACGAATCATGTGTGACTAATCGGAATATGAGTAATATCAAAATGTAGTAAATACATTGAACATTTGATTTCTTCACATTAACAAAATCAAAAAAATTTGCGGCAGATAACTTTGAAAATATCTAGGTAGGGTATCTAGGGTTTAATTAGGAAAAGGATTTTAAATCATTTTGACAAAAGGAGAAATTGCTCATTATGAGCAATTTTTCCTTTTGCCACAATGTTTTCAAAGGATGTCTGTTAGAGACACGTCATGCAGAATCATTATTGCACATCTGCAGCAGACAACTTTTGAAAACAGTTTGGCAACATTTTCTAGGTTGTTCAATAAATATATTTCCATAAATAGAGATTTCCATCTCTGTTGCCTAGATGTTTACAAATTCATACTCCGCAAATTTGTTTTATATGTGAGAAAGGGTTAATAAGTTTTGTTTAATATCACATGAGCAATATTAATTTTTCTCCAATTTAAAACATTTTTTTCCCAGAAAAACAAGAGGCCCAATATCGCTCCACGGCCATTAGGCAAAATTAAATCTCCAAACAGCCCCGTCCTATTGATGGCCATGTTTTTTTTACCAATCAACATGGCTTGAAGGAATCTGATAGAGGGTCACCCTAGGAACATTTTTACAAAATTATTTGAAAATCAGCCCAACTCTTTCAGAGAAGAAGATTTTTAAGTTTTCACTACAGCCATATAAGGCAAAATAGCCCCACCCCGTGGCGGCCATAGTTTTTGACCAATCAACATGGCTTAAAAGAATCTGATAGAAGGTCACCCTAGGAACATTTCTACAAAATTATTTGAAAATTGGCCAAACAGTTTCGGAGGAGGAGATTTTTTAAGTTTTCACTATAGCCATATAACGCAAAATAGCCACGCCCCCCCCTGGCGGCCATGTTTTTCATCCAATCGACTTGGCTTGAAGGAATCTGAAAGGTCACCCACCCAAGGAACATTTCTACAAAATTATTTGGAAATCGGCCATACACTTTCGGAGGAGGAGATTTTTTAAGTTTACACTATTTTTTTCTTTCGGTTGCCATGGAAACCAGAATTTTGCATGGATCCAAAAAAATGAAGGAATTCAGGAAAGGACATTGAGAGGATGCTTCCTATGAAGTTTCATCCTAATTGGCCAAGTAGTTAGGGAGGAGAAGTCGTTTGAAGCAAAAAGTTAACAGACTGACGGACAATTCGCCATGACATAAGCTCGATTGGCTTTCAGCCAGTGGAGCTAAAACTTAATTTACTGTGTTCATTACATGTCATTAAACATTATTTTTATTAAATTTAAGGTAACGGGTACACATTTTGCTTTATTTCAAAATAAAAATCAATAAATACAAAGTAAATAAATTTTGTGTTTATCCCTATATTTGTTTTACAATTGATCAACCTTTCCTCTACAATCTATAGTTTCATGGTCAGTGTTTTTTGGTAAAATTCCCCCACACTCCTTTCTCCCAAACCACAACGATAATATCTGGATGATATCTCGTAAGAATACCCTTAGTTTAGACCAAGTAGGAAAATGACAAGGTAATTAACCCTTTCCCTCATACGACAATTCTGCAGCAGACGACTTTGAACATTGTTTGTCAAAAATAGAAAATCTCTATAATTGAATGGATAACCTGTCTAAAAGTGGAAAACATTGTGTCAAAAGGAGAAATTACTCGTTTTGAGCAATTCCTTCTTTTGTCACTATGTTGTCAAAAAGCCGTCTGATGCAGAGGCGTCAGAAAGCGTCTATATGAGGGAAAGGGTTAAATATTAACAAGAGGGCCATGATGGCCCTATATCGCTCACCTGATTTAATAGAACTTCAATAGTTTTCAAAGTTTTTACTCTTTTTAGGCCAACACTTTTGGACAAGAAGATTTTTAAAGTTTTAACAATGCACATATAAGGAAAACTAGCTCCGCCCCCTGGCGGCCATGCTTTTCAACGGATCGGAAATATTTGAAAAATCTTGGTAAAGGGTGCCCTAAGGAACATTTGTGCAAAATAATTTTCAAATTGGGCCAGTACTTTTGGACAAGAAGATTTTTAAAGTTTTAACAATGCACATATAAGGAAAACAAGCTGGCGGCCATGTTTTTCAATGGATCAAAAATATTTGAACAATTCTTGGTAAAGGGTGCACCAAGGAACATTTGTGCAAAATTATTTTCAAATCGGCCCAGTACTTTTGGACAAGAAGATTTTACAAAGTTTTAACAATGCACATATAAGGAAAACAGGCTCCGCCCCCTGGCGGCCATGTTTTTCAACGGATTGGTAATATTTGAACAATCTTGGTAAAGAGTGTCCCAAGGAACATTTGTGCAAAATAATTTTCAAATCGGGCCAGTACTTTTGGACAAGAAGATTTTTAGGAAAATAAGCTCCACCCTGGCGGCCATGTTTTTCAACGGATTGGAAATATTTGAACAATCTTGGTAGAGGGTACCTCAAGGAACATTTGTGCAAAATAATTTTCAAATCGGGCCAGTACTTTTGGACAAGAAGATTTTTTAAGATTTGGCAATTTTCCCTTTTCTGATGCCGCAGCAACCAAAGTTCTACTTGGAATTAATTTCTTTGAACAACTTAGAAAGAGGACTACCTAAGGACCATTCCTGTGAAGTTATTTTGAAATCTGTTCATTGGTTTAGTAGGAGAAGTAATTTGTAGGAAATTGTTAATAGACGCCGCCGACGACGACGACGACGACGACGACGACGGACGGCGAGTGATCACAAAAGCTCACCTTGCACTTCGTGCATAGGTGAGCTAATTATGAATGAGAAAACCAATCAATGACAGATCTCAACAATTTTGTTTTGTACCAACTCAAGTAAAAAGCTACTTCCTTAAGACAGAAATAGAACATCTGATACCTTCAACTATATAAACCCTTTCTCAAAATTATGCAAACTTATTTTCTTTTTAATAAACCTTGAGGTGGCTTGTGTTCAGTTTAATGGTTTAAACCTTCGCCTTTTGACCCCTCTGCAGCAGACCACTTATAAAAACATTGCAATTTATCCCTTTGCCACATCATTTTCAACCTTTCCCTTTGTTGCATGTGGAAAAGGGACAATGCCATTTTAACCCTTTCCCACATACAACAAACTTGTAACAGACAACATTGAAAACATATCCACAACAAGAGGCCCAAGAGGGCCAGTATCGCTCCACTGCCATAAGGCAAAAATAAAATCTCCAAACAGCCCTACCCCCTGGTGGCTATTTTTATTACCAACCACCATGGCTTAAAGGAATCTTGTAGAGTGTCACCCAAGGAATGTTTCTGCAAAATTATTTGAAAATCGGCCTGACACTTTCGGAGGAGAGGATATTTTAAGTTTTCACTATAGCCATATAAGGCAAAATAGCCCCACCCCTGGCAGCCATATTTTTCAACCAATCAACATGGCTTGAAGGAATCTAAAAGAGGGTAAGCCTAGGAACATTTCTACAAAATTATTTGAATATCAGCCAAACACTTTCGGAGGAGAAGATTTTTTAAGTTTTCACTATGGTCATATAAGGCAAAATAGCCCCGCCCTCTGGCGGCCATGTTTTTCAACCAATCAACATGGCTTGAAGGAATCTGATAGAGGGTCACCCAATGAACATTTCTACAACATTATTTGAAAATCGGCTGAACACTTTCGGAGAAGAAGATTTTTTAAGTTTTCACTATAGCTATATAAGGCAAAATAGCCCCGACCCCTGGCAGCCATGTTTTTCAACCAATCAACATTTCTTGAAGGAATCTAATAAAGGGTCACTCAATGAACATTTCTACAAAATTATTTGAAAATCGACCTGACACTTTTGGAGGAGAAGATTATTTAAGTTTTCTCTTTAGCCATATAGGCAAAATAGCCCCGCCCTGTGACGGCCATGTTTTTTTTACCAATCAACATGGCTTGAAGGAATCTGATAGAGGATCACCCATGGAACATTTCTACAAAATTATTTGAAAATCTGCTGAACACTTTTGGAGAAGAAGATTGTTTAAGTTTTCACTATAGCTATATAAGGCAAAATAGCCCCGCCCCCTGGCGGCCATGTTTTTCGCCCAATCAACATTTCTTGAAGGAATCTAATAAAGGGTCACCCAAGGAACATTTCTACAAAATTATTTGAAAATCGGCCTGACACTTTCGGAGGAGAAGATTTTTTAAGTTTTCACCATTTATTTTTTTGGTTGCCATGGAAACCAGAATTATGGATGGATCAAAAAAAAATGAAGGAATTAAGAGAGGACATTGAGAGGATGCTTCCTATGAAGTTTCAACCAAATTGGCCAAGTGGTTAGGAGAAGAAGTGGTTTAAAGGAAAAAGTTAACGCACGCACAGACAATTCGCCATGACATAAGCTCGACTGGCTTTCAGCCAGTGGAGCTGGAGCTAAAAATTGGGAAAATCTTTATAAAATGAAATATCATTATTAAATTGAATTGAAACAGTGCAGCAAATGGTGAAATTGGTGAAAATCGTCCCACTGCAGAGGCGTCAGAAAGAGTCTGTATGTGGGAAAGGGTTAAAGAGTATTTCAGTTATAGGCTACTTCATCTATCCATGTATTTCTTGGTTTCCTCAAAAAGTACTCTTTCCAAGATATTTTCTCACATAGACATTTTTAACAAACTAGTGAAAACAAAATAACGCTTGTCAGAATAATTTTTTGTCAAACGTAAGGGGAAAAGACGAAGGTTCTTTGTTTGCATAGTTAAAATAGGTTTTTAATTCTGAATAACTTTATAACCCTCTGCAGCAGATGTCCACATCTGAGTATATTATAGAAAAGCTACAATTTAGTTTCAGTGACAAATTCTCCTCTTTTATCAAGGTCAATTTCTTATTCAATTGTTAACTTTCCCTTTTCTAGAGTTTTTTTTTTGTCCAACCCTTTCCAACATACAGACACTTTCTGACACCTCTGCAGCAGATGACTTTTGAAAAGATTGTGGCAAAAGGAGATATTGCTGCAGATTTGTTGTATGTGGGAAAGGGTTAAAAAGAATAATTGGTTCAAAAGGAAACTATTAAAACTGAACTTCCTAAAATTGGGGAAACATATTTTCTAAAGGCAGGAAAATATTGATCAGAACCCTAGGAAAAATCTATAGAATGTTCTCTAAGCAAACAAGCAGCCAGTGGGTCAATAGCAGTTAGTCATGCCATGGTGAAGCTGGAATTTGGAATATTATTTTTCATCTCTTAACGCTTTCCAACCTGCAGATGGCATTGAATGCATCTATGGTAGATTACTTTCGAAAACAACATTGGGACAAAAGGAGAAGTTGCTCATCAGAAGCAAATTCTTTTTTTTGCTGTCTGGTTTCAAACCTCATTTAAAGAGGTTTTCTAAGGTTTTGCCAAATGTTTTGTTGTCTTTAAGAAAGGTTATGATGACAATATCCATAACTTGGTCATTTCTCAATCTAGTTTTGGTCAGTTATACCATAGCCTACATATATGATATGTTGCAATGAAACTTCTAAGGGCTAATTACAATACAAATAGTAAATTTTATGTGATATTTAAGTATTCATTACAACAGTTTGTACCTATCATGCTCAATTGATATTAATAGCTCATTTAATTCTAAACAAGAGGGCCATGGTAGCCCGTGATCGCTCACCTGATTATTTTTTTTCACTTTAGCCATATAAGCCCTGCCCCCTGGCAGCCATAATTTCCGACCAATCAACTTGGCTTGAAGGAACATTATTTTAAAATTATTTGAAAATCGGCCAGACACTTTCAGTGTAGAAGATTTTTTAAGTTTTCACTATAGCCATATAAGGCAAAATAGCCCCGCCCCCTGGTGGCCATGTTTGTTCACCAATCAACATGGCTTGAAGGAATCTGAAAGAGGGTCATCCAAGGAACATTTCTATAAAATTATTTGAAAAATACCTGACACTTTTAGAGGAGAAGATTTTTTAAGTTTTCACTATAGCCATATAGGGCAAAATAGCCCTGCCCACTGTCAGCTATATTTTTCAACCAACCACTAGCAGTCTGGAGGCCATGTTTTTCAACTAATTAATATGGCTTGGACAAAATTTGTAGAGGGTCATTCAAGGACCATTTCTACCAAATTATCTAAAAATCACCCGGAAGAAGAATTTTAAAGTTATTGCATTTTTCGCCCTTTCTGGTGACACAGCAACCAAAGTTCTGTATAGAATTAATATCTTTGAACAATTATAAAAGAGGACCCCAAAAGTTACATTCCTATTAAGTTTTTCTGAAATTTGTCCAGTGGATAAAAAGATGTCATTTAAAGCTAAAAGTTAATTTTACCCCTTTTCTGAAGCCATCTCTGTATGCTATGTATGTCTTTAAACCAAGCATTATTGATTGGAAAAATTATGTATAGTGTTACTGATGGAACATTTCGACACATTTATCTTGAAATAAAACAAGCACTTTCATAAGGATAGATTGGTTTTTAAAATGTCATTTTGCTTCTTTTCTGATACCTCCTGACTGCCAGGTTTTTAATCAGTATAGCTTGGACAATTTTTGTTAGAGGGTTACCCAAGGATCATTTCTATCATATTCTATTGGAATCTGACAAGCATGTTCAGAGAAGAAGAATTTTAAAGATTGCCCCCCCCCCCCCCCTTTTTTTGATGCCGCAGGAACCAGTTCTTCATAGAATTTAAATCTTTGAACAATTTTGAAAGAAGACCACCAAATGATCATTCCAGTGAAGTTTGGTTAACATTGATCTACTGGTTTAGGAGGAGATGTTGTTTAAAGCTAAAAATTGACGACGATAGACGACAAAAAAAGATCAGAATAGATCACTTTCCTTTGAGCCTTTGGCTCAGGTGATCTAAAACATTTTATGAGCTATGCCACAATAAAATGATTATAACAATAATAATAAAGACTTAATGATAATTCTGATGAGACATAACCCTTGCATGAATATAATGAAGCTTAAAGAATGTTTGAATGATTGAATGATTGGATGGCATAAAGTAAAGACCCTATGAGACAGTGCAGGGGCAAAAACTAACTAGAATTTTCCCTGGTTGCAAAATCCCATGAATCAGTTTTCCATTTGTGTGGCCCATATAATTAAATTCAGTGAGATATTGTTAAAAGAAAACAATTAAAGTCAAACGCAATTGTAACTTAAAAATTAAATTAAACTGACTGAAAATAATGTAAGAGATGTATTTAATATCAAAATTCGAAAGCCCCAGATCCCTAAACAAAATGAGTACTGACATATCACGAGCACTCCAAAAGAATGATAAATAAATTAAAGAAATACAATAAGATTTAGGGGAAAATACAAAACATTGAAGGAAACAAAATCATTTTTCAAATTGTGTCAGCAAAAAACCAAATAATACAATGTTTTTGTGAAAGCAATTTATCCCTTTTAAGACATGCAACAGATATTTCCAGGGCCCAATGCTGTTAGTTATCTTTGAAAAATATGTGGTTATGGGTTTTGTATAGCATGGAGTTAACGAGACAAGATTATAAGACATTTTGTTCTACTTTGTTTCAAAATAGTCCTTTGTCCATATCGTACTTTTTATTTCCTAAATGTATTCAATGAACCCCTTTCCCATAGACTCATTTTGATGCATTTGCAGCAGATAACTTTTTGAAAAACAATGAGTCAAAAGGAGACATTGCTCAAAACAAGCAATTTTTATTTTTGCCACAATGTTTTTTAACTCTGTTCAATAATAATAAATGTACATTCATTTATAGAGATTTTCCATACGTTTGCCAAGATTTGTTCTAAGTCTTCTTCGGCAGATTTGTTTTATGTGGGAAAAAGATAAGAGATATCTGAAATTGGCATATCAGGTAAAACTCATGTTAAACACAGTTAAATGAATATTTCTTGAAATGCAAAACTATTATCTGTGGCTCTTTTGATGACTTTTAAAAACTCAATAATAACTTGATAAATAGCCAACCTAGTACATTGATTTGGGTTTAACGCCGTTTTCAACAGTTGTTCAGTCATACCATGGCAGCCAGTTTACCTACTCATGTGTTTCTTAGCTTTCCCTTACCAATACTCGACACAACATACTTTCCAAAGAAATGGATGCTTTTCCACAAAGACTGTTGGCCCATTGGTGAAAGACGAATGACGCTTGTACAGTGACTTTTCAATTTAGTACCGTCATTCAGTACATTTTAACTTGCATAATCATAAATAAGTCACGACGTTTGAGGTACAAGAAAGTAGAAGTAACAATTCTTCAACTTTTATGAATTTTGCTGTTACAATTCTTCATTTCAAGAACACATTATTTCACCAGGCCATAACATTTACTGTATTTTGATTCATACTCTATTTTCAGCCGAATTCCAAAATCAGACCTCTGAGCACAATATATGTAAATTAGATTAGGGGACCATGAGATCAAGCATTGCTCACCTGAGAATGTAAAGGACATCAAATAAGTATAATCAATGCAACAATACCCTATCACATTTAAAGTGAATCTGTATAAATATGCATTCAACATGTTCTAACCCCTAAGGATCATTTGTTTTTTAACCTATCTAAAAAAAAATGAACACAATTTGTAGAGTCACCTTAATTATCTTGAAATTAGTCACAAGTCATTTGAAACATTTAGTTTTTTTACCTATCTAAAAATATGAACACCATTTGTAGAGAGACACCAAAATTATCTTGAAATTAGTCACAAGTCATTTGAAAGTTTTGTCCATTTTTGAAGTCATCTGGCAGCCAATCAAGACGGCTTAATTTTTTTTGTAGAGGGTCAATAAAATAAAATGTAACCATATTATATTGAAACCAGACTGACCAGCAGTTTCATGTTCGATTGATATGACGCTAACGGTTTAAGAGGAGATGTTGTTCAATTTGTGTACGAAGAACATGGGATGATCACAATAGCTTATCTTGAGTACTTTGTACCTAGGTGAGTTAAAAAGCCATGAAGATATCATGGGAAAGGGATTAGCCTGTGACCTGTGCATAAAAGGAAATGTTACCTCAGAAGAAACTTTCATAGCAGATTTTGAGGCTCGCTGAAATCCATGTAACACAGAGAATAAAATTGTCTTGTTTTTGTTTGTTTTTAAATACACTTAAAAGAAACAGTTCCCTGTAAAACTTAATTTTGAACCATAAATTAATGTTAAATTAATGTTAAACTGATACAGACTTTGAATGAAAAACAGAGATAGTATGACTAATAATAAATCATATTAATTCTTGTGTAGTAAATACAGTAGAACCCAGATTCTTCACTTGCTGATGTGTACACAAACAGAGGGCAGACTGAGACAATTTGAAGAAAACATTAGATATGATTTACATTTACCTGATATTCTAACCCTTTTCCACTTGCAAGCACATTTTGACATATCTGCATCATTTAAAGTATTTTTCGGAAAAGATTTTCGCTCGTTTTGCCTTAATGTTTGCAGTCATCTGCAGCAGATTTGTTGTATTTGGTAAAGGCTTAGAAGTCAACTGCTTTGCGCTTAGTGCAAAGCAGTTGATTAAGAAAATACCTCATTTGAATGAAAAACATAACTTTTTTAAAACAGAGCTGTCTGCTATAGAGGAATCAGGGAAACAGCACTCTAATCCAATATTACTGGTATACATATAAACCAGGACTTAATAAAAGATCTTTCCCTTTCTCATATACAGAAGCTTTCTGGTGCATAAAACTTTTGAAAACTTTGTGGCAAAAGGAGTAACTGTTCAAAACAACATTTCATTTACCCTCAATATTTCCAAAGTTCTGTGAATGGAATTCTTCCAAATATCCAAAGGGTATTTTTTTTCTATCAGATGTTTTCAAAACAGATTACATGTAAAATACCACCTCAGGTAAACAATTTTAAAAACTTTCAGTCAATAAGATGTACTTTTCTTTTCTAATCATATTTTCAATAAAATAAGATTGCTGCAAGAGAACGCAAACACTCATCTGTTTCCAAGTTGAAAAAGTAGCATTACTGAATATTTATTAAAGCCAGAGTTGGTATAGACAGGTGTTATTTGAAAATGTTACGGTTTTTTTTTTAGTTATAAGTTGGGTTAAAGTTTTGTGACGACATAGCAGGCGCCAAGGGTTTCACAATAACCACTTTTTTTTCTTTGAAAAAGACGAGTTAAAATTTTATACATGTCCTATCAAACTTTGAGTGAAATAGAAACATCAAGACACCATGAAGTAACACTTACAGTCTGAGATTCATTTGTGTCGTATTTTTTCATTTCATTCATGAACTCTAAATGTTTCTTCTCCTCTTCCAGTGTAGCAACTCTTTGTTCACTAAGCTGTAACCGCTGCTGAGTAGCGTCCAACTCATCACGTAACCAACCATTCTCTTGACACAACCTTCGTACTTTGGCGCGCAGTTTTTGTTTTTCTGCATCCATGTGATCATTATGAGTGGCCAAAGCAAGCATAACCTGAAAATGATAAAAAAAGATCCAACCAATGAAGAATAAGAACTCTTTTTTTTTTTTTTTTTTTTTAGGTGTGTAGCAACCTCTCACACACATGCAGACACATTTGAAAACATTGTAACAAAAAGAGAAGATGCTCATAATGAGCAAGGTGTCTTTTAGCCACATTGTTATCAATTCTATGTATAATTCAATGACAATATTTTTATTTATAAAAGTTAAGTTTTCAATATTAAGCTTAGATGCTGCAAATTTGTTGTATGTTGGAAAGGGGTTAAATGGTAGGTATTAGGAACTTCATGGCAAAACCTGTACAATTGAGTTCTGGTTTAAATGTTAACCATAATCTGGACATTCCAGCATATCCTTTTGGAAACTGTTTTGTTAAGTGAAAATATATGTGTTTTTTTTTTAGTTGCTTTATCTGGAAACCTTTTTTGGTAATAGGCACACTGATGACAATGTTTTAAAATGGCCATGTGCATATGTGGATGAATTTGCTTTGGACCGCTAATAATAACAATATCATTGATAAAGGGAATACAGTGTATCTCTTGCTGGGGATCATGTCAGATCTCTATAACCAATTAAGTTTAAGGGTGGCTAGCAGATAAGCAGATCAAGGAGATTTGATTCCTATGACTTGGTGTATCCATGCTTTACTGGCAGCCAAGACAACTATGTTACATCATACATGTATCCAGTACATTTAATTGGTATATATCAAATACTCACATGTGCTTCACTGACTCCCAATTCTATATTTTCTAATGATTTCTGCATGATATTAGTCTTTTCCTCCATTAGGTTTGTGTCCCCATTTTCTTTCTGTATAGTTTTCATGGATGTCATCAACCCATTGAGGATC
Organism: Serripes groenlandicus; assembly: GCA_031761405.1. Taxonomy (NCBI): domain Eukaryota; kingdom Metazoa; phylum Mollusca; class Bivalvia; order Cardiida; family Cardiidae; genus Serripes; species Serripes groenlandicus. The sequence goes on from JASEVX010000001.1 coordinate 75,724,699, forward strand.
TGGTGATGCTCCGCTTTAAGGGTGTCAAGCCCCTGAATCACCGTTTTGGTGTTGGAGATGATGTCCTCCTGGGATAGGGACGTCATCTTTCCTATCTCCTCCAACTTTTTACTGAAATATACAAAAAAAGGTTTCATCAATATCACTTTAGTTAACAAACAAAGACAAGTGTGAAGTAAACAATTGGCTATCCTGTATCACTCTCACTTGACCTGAAAGCTCCAGCTAAAAATTTGTCATTGAACCCCCTTTCTGATGCTGTATATCTTTTCGTGTTACAAGTGCATTACATTGAGCCATTACCTAATATACCTCTGACTCAAACAGATTGAAAACAACTCAAGAAAAAATTGGAAAATCTTCGAAAAAAAATCAAAGTGAGAGACAGAAACAATGCTTATTTAGACAATATCTGATTGTTCCACAAAGTGTTCTAGTGTTGGCTGTTTCAGTCATGTCTAAAGCGGTCTGCATTAGGGAAAAGGGTGGAGAAAACAATTTATGAAAGGGCAGATTGTGTTATATACAAGATTATTCATGCTATATTACATCCATTAAAAACATTATGCAACATCATGACAACCTTAAAAGTAAGTTATATGCACAACATGCACCTAAGGGGCTACATCTCAAATATACCTCATATGTCTATAGGGAAGTGGTAGATATTTTAGCTTAGAAAAATGACCTCACATCTGAATGTTACATAATCAAATATTAATGTGCAAACCCTTTAACCCTTCCCACCTGCAGACGCATTTGATCCATCTGTAGCAGACGACTTTTGGCAACAGAAATCAAGACAACTTTTGAAAACACAATGCTTTCAACACTATATAATAGTTATACTTTCATTTTTAGTGACTGTCCATGGATTAAACTAGATGTTTTCAAAGTAATCTGCTGCAGATTTGTTCAAAGTGGGAAGGGGTTAACATTTTCTATCCCCTAAAACAGGTCACTGTCTTAATCCTTTACCAGATATTACTATAACATTTTTAAATTGCATGTTTTGAAAAACATTTAAGGTTTTGGAAACTCGAAGAATAATTTAAGTAGAGACAGGAAAGTTGATGTAAGGCATCAATTTTGCTGGAAAAGACTGCATTGATTTTTTTTCCAAAGGAAGTGAATGTCTTTCGTTGAAAATGAATTGAAGCCTTTCATTGTTTTCATTGTTTTTAGAGTCTAGACCAATCTCTTTCTTGTTGAAATATTGAAAAAAATAAATCAAATTGCTGAAGACATTTACTTTCTCCTTTTTCAAAGAATAACGATATTATAATTATAATCATAATTATAATAATAATTTCACAGGTGTTAAAATTTATCCTCATTTATTAACAAAGTGAAATACCATATCAGCTAAACGGTTAATTTTTATTTTAATTGAAGTATAATTTCAAACTTGACTTTAAACATAAACAGAACTGATCGCCCCGTCCCGCGCAAAAACATGTTAATTCTTTATTTAATATAATTATGTAACTACGAGAGAACCGGTTTGATTATTTGTATAAAAGGTTTTATCTTAGTTTGTTCTTTGAGTATTTTTTTTCAAGCCTAATAAACATTTTTTATCACATTTATTTAACCTTTTTGGGGAATAATAAGGCTTTTGAGCATCTTGACACCTGATTTGAAAATAGAAATTGTACACTAAAACAATAATCCTTGTATACACAAACAATTTAAGTATTGTACAGCAAGGTTGTCAAAAGCACAGAGAGACCTAGTGTGGTTATTCGGTATAAATGTTTCAGAGTAGTCTGCATTGAAAGCAACTTTGGAAAAAGATGGTAACATCTGGAAAATAGAAAGTGTGATTTTAATATCAGGGCTCTCACTAGGCTTAAATTTTAGGGAGAAGTGACTTCTCCCTCCGGACAATTTAGGGCGAAGTGGGGAGACTTTAGGGAGAAGTGGGGAGACTTAAGGGAGAAGTGATATTTCTTGTGTGTCGTTACGAGTCGTAACCGCATCGTAATCGCATCGTTTGGGATAGAACACATTTACTTAAACAAAGATGAATGTTTTATTATTTTAATTTAATTATGATTATCACCTGAAGTTCTAAAATTGTTTTCTCTAAGAGTAGTTGAGATCCGAACATTATGTTCTCAAGTCGCAGAAATTAGTAATGAAGCTACCTTTTACTTGCCGTCCATTCCGTAAAGGTGTCAGGCATTTTGTAAAGAAGTCGATCGTAAGTGTCATAAACAATGTAAATTATTTGTATCGGGTTTGCGATCCGAACATTGTGTTCTAAAGTCGCCGATATAATTAATGAAGCTACATTTTACTCGACGTGTAAAGGTTTCAGGCATTTTGTAAAGAAGTCTGTCGTAAGTGTCATAAACAACGTAAATTATTTGTATCGGCCAAACATACACACTCTTTACAAGTAGAATTGAGGTATTGTCTTTTGATTGGTTAATTCCAAATAATATGACACCCCCATGCTACAGCATTTATTATGAAACCCCTAAACACAAATATTTAAAAAAATCTAATTTTCTCAATTATTGAAGTTGATTATCTCATTAAACCATGAATAGATTCACAATATTATTTATACTATTGAAAGGGTTAAAACATAATTTGATTTCCATCTCATTTACATCGGATACGTATTTAATGTTTTATCAGGGGGGCGTCATAATATTTGAAATAACAATCGGTCCTTTGATTATGCAAATTGGACTAAAGGGCACGATTTTGATTGGTTCTACGTCATTGTGTGTGTTAATGATTCATTCTTCATCGATTCTTCAGCTTTTAATGGATATACACTCTCAGTTGTCAAATAACTGATTACGCAACTGTGTATATCGAGAACTGTATATATCGATTCGACATGGTGTGTGACCGTGATCATTTTAACAGTGTCCGATGATAGGACAAAATTGTCGGCGAAGTCAACTACGCTTTGACTGAGATTTTGGGCGAAGTCGACTTCGCTTTGATCGAGTGAATGGGCGAAGTTAGAAATTTTTAGGCGACCACTTCGCTTAAATCGCCCCCTCGTGAGAGCCCTGAATATAGAATTGAAAATATTGTGCGAAATGGATGAAGTGCTCATTAAAAGTTCTCCTTTTGAAATAGTATTTTCAAAGCTGTCTTCTGCAGGTGTTTTTCAAAATATAACCATTTCCCACATAAAGCTAATATGACAAATCTGCAGCAGACGACTTTGAAAATGTCTACTTAAAAATTCGAAAATCTCCATAAAGATAGCTCTCCATCAGCAATTTCACCTTTGGCCACAATGTTTTCAGAAGTCGTCAGCTGCTATTCCTTCAAAATGCGTCTGCAGGTGGGAAAGGGTTAAAAGGGAACCATATTGCCAAACTTAAGCAGCATTTTGAACCCAAAACCTGCTGTTGTTTTTCTCAACTTTAATTTATAATTTATTGCATTGTTTGTGTAAATGATGGTTTACATGCTTTCAGATATATCAACATTTCCTGTGTATCATTTATTATTTTACATGCAAAAACCCTATGCACCATTGAAGAAAGTAACTTCTACTACTTATAACCCTTTTCCACATAAATCAAATCAGCAGCAAAGCATCTTTTCAAAAACCTGAAAAATCTTCTTTTAACACTTTCCCTCATACGATAATTCTGCAGCAGACCACTTAGAATATATTTTGTCAAAAAATAGAAAATCTCTATAATTGAATGGATAACCTATGACTAAAAGTGGAAAACATTATGGCAAAAGGAGAAATTGCTCGTTTTGAGCAATTTCTTCTTTTGTCACTATGTTTTCAAAAAACCGTCTGCTTCAGAGGCGTCGGAAAGTGTCTATATGAGGGAGAGGGTTAAAGAATGTATCATTATTGAATCGAATCGAAGAGTATAGCAAAAACAAAAAGAAATTATGCCTCAATGTTTTCAAAAGTGATATGTTTCTGATACGTAAAAAAAAGGGGCTGCATGTGGATAAGAGTTAGGGTTTTTGGTAAAACCTGACAAGGTATCAAATGCTGTTCTCCAGCTCTTCAAGATTAATTTTGATCAAATAGAAAACTTGTTGGAAAAGGAGCAACTTTATATCACAATATTTTCCAAAGTCATCTGCATCACAATCAGCATCAGTAAGAGGGTAAAACAAGTTGGAAGTTCAATCTTCACTTTGTTTTAACCCATTCCGACTTACAGATGCTTTCCGATGCCTTTGCAGCTGGAATATTTTGAAAATATTGTGACAAAAGAAAAAAAAAAAAAAAGTATTACTTCTTCTTTCATTTATAGAGATGTTAACACATTTTTGCATTGATATTGTTTAACCTTTTCCCACCTATAGACGCATTTTGACACATCTGCAGCAGAGGACATTTGAAAACATTGTGATAAAAGAAGAAAGTCTCAAAACGAGCAATTTGTCCTTTTGCCAAAATGTTTACAACATGTTTCAGTAATAATACCTATTTTCCATATTTTCTAGTAGACATTTTCAAAGTTGTCTGCTGCAGATGTGCTGTATGTGGGGAAGGGTTAAATCATCTGCTGCAGTTATTTTTCATGTGGGAAAGTGTTAACCCTTTCCCTCATATAGACGCTTTCTGACGCCTCTGCAGCAGACGGCTTTTTGAATACATAGTGACAAAAGAAGAAATTGCACAAAACGTGCAATTTCTCCTTTTGCCACAAGGTTTTCCACTTCAATTATAGAGAATTTCTACTTTTTGACAAAATATGTTCAAAGTCGTCTGCTGCAGAATTGTCGTATGAAGGAAAGGGTTCAGTCTACAAATGAGAGATACGAAGATGACAATAGTATATTACATTCAAATAAGGAAACAGCAATATCTCATCTGATAAAAACCTTTAATAGTTGATCTGTACCTAGCCAATAGAACTTCCCCCATTCTTAAAGGTTACAATATAATTGCAAGATCATTAACATAATATAGCAGTGATTCATGCATGCATTGACCTTTCTTCCTACTTCTATCAACAGGTTTTTACAATGTTTTTAACAAGTGAAATATTATATTACTGAATCAGAATGAAAATTACATCTTTTAAACCATTTTAACTCCAGTTACATTTCCTATGAAAGAATTATATCAAAGCAATAACAATCTACTTCAGAACCAGCAACCTAGTATATTTACACAATCAGTGCTATTTCAGACTTAAACCAGCTCCTGGGAACTCTCAATATGGTAAGAAAACTAAAATGGAGAGATACTCACAGTTTGTACAACTTGGCGGTTTCAGACTCAATCATTGTTCCAAGTTTTTAAGAGAAAGTTCAAGATTTATGTTCCTTATCCAGAATTTAGCCACCATGACAGTAACAATCCACTAAACATCGGGCATGGGCATCACAATACTCCAGTTATGGGATTCAGACAGTAATAATCAATACAAAATGTTTCCAATTCCCTTCTTAGCTATAACTACAGTTTCCAAATTTTAAACTCCTATGCCTACATTTCAATCATTATCCAGGAATGTGTCATAGCATTATGCAAATTAGATTCTAAAGCAATTAAACAATCCCAAAGCAGATCACCTGAGAAGAAACACCCCTCCGGTAAAAATGTGATGTTCCGATCATACTAAATAAATCGTTCCTGACTCAGAGACACCATGTTATTATTGATTGGATGGGAAGGCTGCATACAAACCAGTAAATCAATAGCTCTGTTGCTGTAGTCTTATATAGGGAAAAGTCAATATCACTTTATAAATAGATAATAAGGGTTTATTTCCAGGCTAATAGTCCATCAACTTATATTACTATTTTAGGATTCTTCCAAATATTGCAGGAAAAGAATAGAAACATGGACACAAACAGGACTCATTGCATTTGCTAAAAACCAAAAAAAAAAATTGGATAAAGAGAAATAATCCAGGCTTCAGTTAATTATTAATTTCTCTTTCACAATATTTGCAAATGCCATCTACTGCAGATGTATCAACAATCACACAAAAAGTCAACCACCTTTTTAAGAACATAATTGTATAATTTAAACAATTGAGATTGCGCCTTAATTCATTAACACAACCTTTTAATATAAGATTCTGATTCTGTTAAATATTAAATATTTTATGAAATCATCAATTTGAGAAAATCTTCAATCAATGACCTTATAAATCCTGAACACATTGGTGTATATTTGGTACTGTCATACAGCAGACAACACTTCGCCCAATGTTTTACTTACGTTACATTTTTTTATTATGTATTTTAAAGTAGACATGTCTAATTCTTAAATGGTTATACATGACTAATATATATATATAATCTCTTTCAAGAAACAACTCAACTACAACATAGTGCAGACACAAATCTTGTGTTATAGAATTAAGTTCTTAATGACATCATTGGACTTGTCCTGTCTATTGATCCTTTTTCTGACATAGACACCTTTAGTCACGCTTGAAGCAGACATGTGAAAACATAATTGATAATGCGGTTACTCCTTTACCCACAATGTTTTAATGCTTTTCCATAATTATATGACAAATCTGCAACAGACGACTTTGAAAACGTCTTTGGAAAATCTCTATACGTTAAAAGAGTTGAAATAAGTGGCAAAAAGGGAAATTGCTCACCATAAATAATTTCTCCTTTTGCCACAATGATTGAAAACATCATTGGCTTCATATGTGTTTGCATGTGCAAAAGGGTAAAATTAAACTTCATCAAATTATAAATTCAAACCAGATATTTAATTTTTTTCCCCAAGTGGTTTCCAAGTGGGCAAGTCTAAAAATGTCATATTTACTGACCAGGATTCCACTTACAGTCCAACAGAATTAAGCCTTTCTTACAACTAATTTTGAAACTATATGTAGCATAAATTATCCAAAATCTCTTTAAATGAATCTTTATTTATTGAATAAGAGTTGTAAACATTGTGGCAAAGGCAGAAATTGCTCATGACAAATAATTTCCTCTTTTGCAGCAATGATTTAAACTCTATTCAATAATCATACTTTAATTTATAGACAATTTCCAAAGATATTTTTAAATTCATCCGCTGCAGATTTATCAAAACATTGTCATCTGCACAGAAGCATCAAAAAGTGTCTGCATGTAGGGTCTAAGGAAAAGACATAGATTGAACAACTATAATTCTTGCTTCATCAAAACATATTTAAGACACAAAAAGCCAATTATACAAACTTAAATATATATCAATAAGAATACACAATATGCTCACAGGAAAAACATAACAACAAGACATATTCATGGCATTCTGTTAACACTTTCCCACATACAGCAAATCTGCAGCAGACGACTTTGAAAACATTTTGACAAAAACCTGAACAATCTCCAAAAAGATAGCTAAATTGTTAAATAAAGTTGAAATCATTGTGGCCAGAGGAGAAATTGCTCATCATGAGCAATTTCACCTGTGGCAAAAATGTTTTCAAAAGTCGTCTGCTGCTATTGCGCCGAAATGCATCTGCAGGTGGGAAAGATTTAAACAACAAAATAAATTTTGTAGTACTTACATTATTATCCAACTACATTAATTAAATTTTAAAAGTTATAATAATCTGTTGTCCAAGTTCATAAATAAATGACAAAATGTCACTTTCTGTATTATTTTGTTCTCACCTGGTGTCGCCTATTGATTTTTATATAGTTTCTACAAATACAAGTATGCCTAGAAAATTCCTTTAACCGTCGTGATCACTGATGAGTGGAACAGAGGGAAACAAGAAAACTATGAGAATTCTGGTAAATTTAAGGTATCATTCGAAAACTTAACCCTTTCCCATACACTGAAGCCTTTGCAGCAGATATAACATTTGAGTAATTTGAGCTTTCTGATGCCTCAGCAGCAGATAGCATTTCAGCAATTTCTTCTTTTGTCACAATGTTTTTGACTCTATTCAATAGTTTAACATTTATTTATAGAGATGTTCCACATGTATATCTTTCTAATTCATCGATCTGCTTCAGAATTGTTTAATGTGGTTAAGGGTATTTAAAAGCTCACACATCAGTTGAACCCAGGGAGAAGATTAAACCATGAAAACTTTTGGGAAATTTAAAGTATGATCGTTCTAATACTTAATTATAGATACATGACTGTATCAAAGGAACAATTTATAAATTCTTTCCCTCTCACATTGATTCCAGGTTTCAACTGCTGCAGAGAAATCAAAAGTCTTCTGTTTCTGGGAATGGTTTACAAACTTTATAGATCAATGTTAGACAACATAAGTGAATTAATGTATCAGCTTACGATTTGGGTTTGAACCCATTTTCCACTTGTAGTCACATGTTGACAAATTCTGAAGACAAGAAACAGCTGAAGACGGTAAGGCAAGATTGTCGGCAATTTGACCTTGAAAATCGACAAACCAAGGTCAAGGTCAAAGTAACCATAGAAATCAATAGAACTTGTTACTGGTTACCTTCAGGCAAAGTTTCAAGTTCGTAACCCTTTCCAGTGCTGAGATTTTGCCTCAACCTGAAACTTTAACCAAAATAATGACAGACAGACAGACAGACATACATGCCTACGAATGGGCATTTGTTGGATATTTTCCTTTGTTAAATTAAATAGCATGCTAATTAGATAACCATTATAATATTATAAAAACAAGCAAATTCAGAGAATTATGGTCCCCCGCCAGGGTCAAGGTCACAAGGTCAAAAAAATTGGTATTGATGGAAAGGGGTTGTCACAAGGAATACACATGTGAAATATGAAAGCAGTACCTATTACGGTTCAGAAGTTATGACCAAGGTTAAAGTTTTTGTGACAGCGTGACGGACTGACGGACGGACTGACTGACGAATGAGAAATAATAGTCCCCACGCTTTCGCTAAAGCGGGGGACAAAAAAACACTTATTAAAGTGTCTTATAAGGACGGTGGGTGGGCATTAAAGTGTCTTAATGGCAGTGGGTGGGCTTTAAAGTGTCTTATAAGGGCGGTGTAGGCTGTAGGCTAACAAAAGTACCCAATAAGTGTCCTTTCGTAGGCCCAGACGGAAGGACATCCGGCCAAAAAGTATTCCTTTTTACACAACAACTTCAACTCTTACAAATAATAATACTTCCATTCATAGAAATGTTCCATAGTTTTGTCTAGATATTTTCAAGTCATCGGTTGCAGAATTGTTGTATGTGGGAAACGTTAAAATTTAATCGATTGGAGTTAAATGCGTTTTTTTCAATGGTATTTCAGGGTGACCAGTTCACCTAACATGTGAATCTTGGCTTACTTGTACCAGTACTTCACCACAACATTCTTAGGAGAAAAGTGGCTATATGTTACCTTAACTCAGACCATTAAGCCAATTGATGGAAGACGAATGACATTTGTCAATCATCAGGAAAATGTATGACCAAATTGGGGTTCAAACTCACGACCCCTTAATTGATAACCCTCATCATTACCGACTCAGCTATCAGAGAAAGATTTTAAAAAACAAGCTGGTTAAACACTTTTGGTAAGTTATTAAGACTAGTCCAAGGTACATAAAACAGCATTTTCTTATTCAGCAGTACCATATTGGTACACAAATTATGCTGAAAAAAATAAGTTATGCATAGCACAATTGTTTATAATTTCACCCATAACACAGGAGAAATTACCAAATAAGAATCAGTGATATGTTAATTAAGACCATTATCAGGCGTTGTATTCATGCAGACAGTTTACCCATAGTAGCTTGCAGATACTCTAAATAATTCTCATTGAGATTCTCATTTTGAGAACTAACAAGATAGGGTTTTGAGGTAAAAAAAGAATTAAATAACACATAATACAGCTTCAGTCAAGAGCTATTAGAAATAATTAATCTTTTCCATGTGACAAAAGAAATATCTATTAGGCCCTGGCAGCAGACTGCATTTGAAAACATTGTTGAAAAGAAGAAATTTCGACTAAAACCATCCTTTCAGGTCAATAGTCAAGAATTGAACAAATGTGTTAAATAGAAAGGGTTCATTCAGCATCTATAAAACACATCCCTAATTCAGCAGTACTGTTTTCTCTCAGGAAAAATGAAAATCAATATGCGAGATGGATTGCTTGGTATAATACATTGGTCTAAATAGCATAATAAACAGATGCTTTTCAAGTCCTTAAATCATGTATTTCTTTATCAAACCATGGTTGAAGGCTTGTAAAAGGAAGACAAATCTAATGAAAACAAACAATAAAGGGATCTAGAAGAGAATTGTGTGTTCTAGCCGTCATATTGCACCCTCCCCCTTATCTGGAGCTCCTGCTATACATGTACTGGAATGCAGACAGCTATATTGATTCATGACATTCACAGTAACAGGACCTAGAACACTCACATCATCATACACTTCTCATTTTATTCAAATTTTAACCATTTACCTGATAAGGATGACCTTTACTGCATCTCCAGCAGACGGCTTTCGAAAACATTGTGAAAAAATAACAATCCTATTAATCTATTATTTGATAAATTTTCAATAAAAATCATAATAAGAATAATTTTCAGATTTTGAATTTTTTATTTACATAAAAAACATCAAAGCAATAAACAAGGAATACATAATTATGTTGCCTGCCAATAAGTCAGTTTGTAAAACCATGATGGACAAACAGACATTAATGGATAACTTATCCCTGTTTGTCACCCTACCATCAAGTAAAGAATTAACCCTTTCCCCATACATCAAATCTACAGCAGATGACTTTGAAAATTCTTAGACAAAAATATGGAAAATGTCAACAAATGAAAGTATTATCTTTGGATAGGGTTGAACAAATTGTGTTGAATGAAGAAATTGCTTGTTTCGATCAATTTCTCCATTTGCCAGTGTTTTCAAAAGTCGTCTGCTGCAGATGTGTCGAAATGCGTCTACAAGTGGGAAAGGGTTAATGTTACATCATGGTCAATGCCATTTTTGATCATCTACTTGAAATGATAGATTTGCATTGAACTACTTCGAAACCATCCTCTGGATCTTCATTTAACAACTTGAAAAGTGAAATACAGAAGTATGATTTAGATACAATGTTGAAATTAAGCATTGAGGAAAAGCAGAAATTGCTTGTTTCAAGTGTTTCCTCCACAATGATATAAATTCCCAGAAGTTATCTACTGAAAAAGACTTCATAATTATGTCATCTGTATCTGGTGAAGTGTATTTATCCCTTTCACACATGGAACAAATCTGCAGGAGATGACTTTCAAAACACATAGACAAAAGTATTATATAATGATTAATCTCTTAACTTATTGAATCGATTCGAAATTATCGTGAGAAAAGGAGCAATTTCTCCTTTTGTCTCAATTATGTCAAAAGTTGTCAAATTTAGAATTCTTCTTGAAATGTCGATAGAAGTACTTTCGTTTTTGGTCCAGGTTGTTGTCCTTTTGGCGAATTCGTGAATATTTCAAAGGAATTAACATACGTAGGGGGAACAAATTCACGTTATTTTGGTATAGTTCAACAGAGAAAAGTATTATCGATCGATTCAAAGCGCTAATGGTATAGGGGCATTTGTAAGTTGAAAATATAATTATGGCATAGATAATATGGACAAACATTGTTGAAACAATAAACAACTAGAGATTGCTTTTTTGAAAAAGCGCTTGTCTCCCCATTTGTGTGGTCGTAGGGAAAGAAATGATGGAGATGAATTTTTTAGTTTTGGACTGGAGATAGTGATAGTGGGTCATTTACAGATTAGGACCAAGCACACCAAGTATGAAGTTCCTGGGTATAAGCGTTCTTGAGTTATTGAGTAAAACACATTTTTCAGCTGAAGGTTACCATGACCTTGACCTTTAAGCTAGTGACCTCAAAATCAATAGGGGTCATCTACTGGTGGTGATCAACCTGCACACCAAGTATTAACTTCCATGGCCAAAGTATTCTACAGTTATTAAGCAAAAACAATGTTTCAGCTCATTGTCACTGTGACCTTTCAGCTCAAGGTCACTGTGACCTTGACTTTGACCTCAAAAGTAATAGGGTCTTCTACTGGGATTGGCCAACCTGCATACCATGTATGGAGTTCCTCGGCCCAAGCATTCTTCAGTTATTGAGCGGAAACCATTTTTTACCTCACAAGGTCACCATGACCTTGACCTTTGACCTTCTGACATCAAAATCAATAGGAGTCATCTACTGGTCATGACCAACCTGCATACCAAGTATGAAGATCCTATGCCCAAGCGGTCTTCAGTTATTGAGCGGAAACAAGTGTGACGGATGTGACCTTGACCTTTGACCTAGTGACCTTAAAATTAATAAGGGTCATTTGCTGGTGGTGACCAACCTGCACATCAAGTATGAAGTTCCTTGGCCCAAGCAAAAACTATTTAACAGCTCATTGTCACTGTGACCTTTCAAGCTCATGGTCACTGTGACCTTGACTTTAGACGTACTGACCTAAAAATCAATAGGGATCTTCTACTAGGCATGGCCAATCTGCATACCAAGTATGGAGTTCCTCAGCCAAAGCGTTCTTCAGTTATTGAGCGGAAACCATTTTTTACCTCACAAGGTCACGATGACCTTGACCTTTGACCTTCTGTTATCAAAATCAATAGGGGTCAGCTACTGGTCATGACCAACCTGCATACCAAGTATGAAGTTCCTACGCCCAAGCGTTCTTCAGTTATTGAGCGGAAACAAGTGTGACAGACGGAAGGACGGACGGAACGGGCAAAAACAATATGTCACCCCCATGTAATGGGGGGAGACATAATGACCTTTAAAACAAACCAAACCAAAAATGTGTGAAACAACACATACTGCCTGCCAATAACAGATACCTTATTTATCAAAGTTTGACCCTTTTCTTGTATAAAAAAAATAAATCAGGAAGGACAAAAGATTGACAAAAAACCAAGCAGCGACCCTTAATTAAAATATTTCCAGTTCAGAATCATGCTGATAAATGAAAGACAATCGAAAGCATGCTAGAGTTCTGTTTCTTTTTGCACTGCACATCTGTAGCTCAGAGTTCCCTATACACTAAGTCCTAAATTGATACATTTGACATCTATTGATACAATAATCGAAGAAATAAACAAGAGGCCCATGAGGGCCTATGCTCTACTGGTATGGTTCTTTGGTCATTTTCAATCCAGAGCATGTATGTATGGTGAAGATCGGATAGTAAATGGAGGCTCTTTTGTGTTCACAAGCTGTATTATAGCAATTTTTACAATTTCATGGGCCATAATCCAGTCTTGCATTGGCGGATTTAGCTGGTTTTCAAAAGGAACCAAGCTCTCATCAATATTTAACTACTATCTAAGTTTGGTGAAGATCAGATAGTAAATGGAGCCTCTATTGTGTTCACATGCTCAATTATAGCAATTTGGACAATTTCAAGGGCCATAATCCAGTCATGCATGGGCGGATCTGGCTGGTTTTCGAAATGAACCGAGCTTTCATGGATATCTAACTACTGTATAAGTTTGGTTGAGATACAATCAAACGTGAAGACTGTATCGTGTTAACAAGCTCTTTTATAGCAATTTTGACCATTTCAAGGGCCATAATCCAGTCTTGCATGGGCGGATCTGGCTGGTTTTCGAAAGGAACCGAGCTCTCATGAATATCTTACTACTGTATAAGTTTGGTTGAGATACAATTAAAAGTGAAGACTATCGTGTTAACAAGCTCTTTTATAGCAATTTTGACCATTTCAAGGGCCATAATCCAGTCATGCATGGGCGGATCTGGCTGGTTTTCGAAAGGAACCGAGCTCTCATGGATATCTAACTACTGTATAAGTTTGGTTGAGATACAATCAAACGTGAAGACTGTATCGTGTTAACAAGCTCTTTTATAGCAATTTTGACCATTTCAAGGGCCATAATCCAGTCATGCATGGGCGGATCTGGCTGGTTTTCGAAAGGAACCGAGCTCTCATGGATATCTAACTACTGTATAAGTTTGGTTGAGATACAATCAAAAGGGAAGACTGTATCGTGTTAACAAGAAATTGTTTACGGACGCACGCACGCACGGACGACGGACACATCGCCACGACATAAGCCCTTCTGGCCTTTGGCCAGTAGAGCTAAAAAAATGAGTTTACACCTAAAAAACCAGATCAGATTTGTGTTCAAAATATTGTTTCGATCTCCTAATCCCAATGTATACGTGTGACGACTTTGAAATGGATCCGCGAAACAGAAACAAAGTTTTGACCCATTAATACAAACCGTAACGGACAGACGGACGGATGGATGAACACAAAGACGGACAGACAGTCAGTCGCTCCGGACAAAGTACACAGCTTGGGGAAGCACTCATTAACGAACAAGGGCATTTCACGAAACGCATGTGTTGCATGCGAAAGTCATATAATAAGTGAGAACATGGAAAGACAGAAATATACACACTCCAAACGCAGCACGCTAAAGTTATGGTAATGGTGCACTGCAAATCTGTAGGTCATAAGTAACCTACAGACCAAGTTTGAAATGGATTCAAAGGGAATTAATTGAGACAATCGCTGAACTAAATAAGGAAAAATGGAGATAACTAAAATGAACAGACCAGAGTTATGTACCTAGTACTTTGCCGTTCTCCTGATCACACGGTATTAGTGTGACCACTTTGAAATAAATCTGCCATACAGTAACAACGTGTTGACCAATACATGCAATCCATGAAGTATTGATTACAGAAGTCGTACAAGGTTAATTTACAAAAAACTATTTAGACTACATTTCTAGTTTATTTGTCAACAGATACATCAAGGACTAGATTACACGTTGACGGACGTTGAGTCTTCAGTTAACGCAAATGCATATACATTATAAATCCTGTCCCAAAAACGCCAGAAGCGCCTCAATTATAAAATAAATAATGACCTTGCGGTTATAACTCGTGTGTATGTTGACATTTTTGGCCAAATTTCTTTCCGACGTTTTACAAAAGTCAATGTGACATGCGTCATTCGTCTTTCACCAATGGGCTAAGTCTATGTGGAAAAGCAGCCAGTTGCTTGGGAAGATTGTTGTGTGGAGTACTGGTGTGAGAAAACCAGGAAATACATTTGTAGGTGAACTGGCCGCCATGGTATTACTGAAGAAATGTTAAAAAAGGCGTTAACCCCAATCAATCAATGTTGAAATTAACTTATCTCTAATTTGTAGATTTAATTTCTATTTCCTATTTTGAATAGTGATGAAAACATTGTGGAAAAAGACAAACTTGCTGATTATCATTCATCTGTTAAGGTGAGTCAAATGTGTCTAAAAGGGGCAATGGTTAAAATAATAACTGTAGACAAATGTTTTCGTTATCTAGGTTATAGAAAAAAAATTATTCATGTTTCAAAGCATTGTTTGGAAAGGAGGAATTGCTCATTGTCAGCAATTGCTCCGTTTGCAAATACACTTTCAACATTCGTATGTAACTAAGTAGCTATAACAGAAACGGTTAAACCCTTTCCCGCTTACAGTCGCTTGTGTACGCATGTGCAGCAGATGGCTGCAAGATTGTTTATCGTAACTCATTTCCTCTTTTTCCACAAAGGTTTCAACTATTTATTTTTCCCCTTGATGTAAGGCAACATTGCTCGTTATCATTCATCTCTAGCAGGTTCTTCAAAATGTGTTGAGTAAAAGAATGTCCATAGTAAAACGTTCAAATATGAAAAGAATTAATTTGAAACGTGTTTGAAAGCATTGTGTGAAAAGGAGGAATTGCTCATTGTCAGCAATAGCTCCATTTTCAACAATATTTTCAATATTCGAACTGTTATAGTATCACGTAAAGGATTCCGCTTTCATGGGGAGGATGTAACCATTTTCTGCTTACAGATGTGCAGCAGACGACAATCGAAAACATTGTGACAAAAGGAGAAATTTCTTATCGAAGGCAATTTCTACTTTTGCCACAATGGTTTCAACTCCTTTCAATAATTTTATTTACAGTGATTTGCACATTTCTCTATATATAAGTCGACTGTTGTAAACTAATGGGGTCACAACACGATCGACGTTACCTAACACCACTGACATTGAGGTCAATCATAGTTCAGAGTGTGTTTCATGCGTTGGAACTATTTCGTCTAATTAATTAATGCAAGCGGAGGGTTTTTCATGATTCGGTCGAACCAATGAAATCGTTGAAAAGGCAGATTATAACCAATAAAAACTCGATTTTGGCGTAGGAATTCAATTTGAGTGGAATGTGGTTGCGGCCGTAATCCGACTTTTCGAAAGCAGCCTGAGTATGGTATAGTGGGGAAACGCCCCTATCCCAAAAATTAGTTGAAGCGAGGCGACTCAGAAAACTGTGTTCACCCTTGTTTTAAAATATCTATGCATAGAGTAGGTCCCTCTGAAAGTGGAATAATCATTTTGGTAACACTATTAATGGATATATTTGTATATGACTGTTTTATTGCATTATATAAAGCAAAAGTTATTGTAACAAGAGCTGTCGGAGGCCAGCATGCTCAACTATTCCACTGCTTATTTAATTACTGAGATAATGGACTCTAACGTAGTTGCATGCTAAACATTAACAACAATGTCTTAAAGGGTGATAATTTGCATTATATGCAGGATAGAGTTATTTAACTTGATTAATTTCATAGGTGCGATGGTTGGGAAGGGTTGTATAACGTTTCAATGGAATGCATCAAGTAGTTACTAAGATATGGACTCTTAATGTAGTTGCACGCAAACCTTTAACCATAGGGCAACAATTTGCACCATATGCAACTAGTTCAAAGTTATTGCAAAAAATAGCGTGTTTTTTTTCTTAAAGCGACTGAAATCCAGATGGCACGAAAAAAAAAAAAAAAAAAATTGAATTCGCCCTAAATGTTATTCTTTATGTTATCCAAGTAAAACCAGAGTAGAAAATGTATCGTTTTTTATCAATAAAGTGAACTTGAGTCGTTTTCAATGAAGGGGTTTCCTATTTAAAAATACTTACCCCGTTACTGACAGGGTAGAATTTGCGATGGAAAAAGTATCGAAAACAAGAAAATCTCACCGATTATAGGGGTATGTAATATGTCAGTTATCATATTTTAATGCCCCAAATACAAAAATAACACTTATTTTCTTAAAATTGGAAATTGCAAAAAATAGTAACCTTGACCTTGGACCTTATGATCCCATGACCTGTTTGAGTCAAGTGCTGATCATGACCATTAACCAAACTAAGTTTCAGGGTCATAGGCCTGAGCAATCAGTAGTTTTAAAGCAAGGAATGTTTCTGTATTGAAGGTCACAGTGAACTTGACCTTTAACCTATTGACTCCAAACTCTCTAGGCATCACCAACTTGAAGATCACAGGCCTAAGTGTATGTTAGTTATAAGGGTAAATGCTAGCTTGCATAACAACTTTAACCATGAACTGTTTCCATATAGAAGGTCACAGTGACATTGACCTTTGACCTATTGACTCCAAAGTTTATAGGCATCACCAACTTGCTATGAAGAATGTCCATACAAAGTTTAATGACCATAGGTCTAGGCCTATGTTAGTTATAAGGGTAAAAGCTAGCTTGCACAAAAACTTTAACCATGAACCGTTTCTATATAGAAAGTTAGTGACCTTGACCTTTGACCTACTGAATCCAAACTGTGTAGGCATCACCAACTTGCTATGAAGTATGTCCATACTAAGTTTGAAGATCATTGGCCTAGGTGTATGAAAGTTATAAGGGTAAATGCTAGCTTGCACAAAAACCTTAACCAACGGCGACGTCGATGCCAGGGTGACTACAATGGCTCCCCATATTCTTCGAATGGTCAAGCTAAAAAGGAATATTTATATAGCCATACTCTATATACATGTATGTCTAATTTTTTCCAATTTGGGCGAAAATTGCGCTAAAATTTCCAAAAATGAAAGGCTAAGGTCTCTTCCCAATTTCTGGAAAAAAGGCCCTGAATTATTGTTCTTTCATTTAAAGAGATTTTCTGTGCTTCTGCCTAGATGTTTTCAAAGCTGTCTGCTGCAGATTTGCTGTTTGTAGGAAAGGGTTAACTCCAGTTCAATAATCATAATCTCAATAAAGAGCAACACAAAACCTGAATTTTTATGAAATGCAATTATGTCTTGCAATTATAAAGGTGAATAAATTTATGTGTGCCAGAACTTTGAAATGCAAGGAAGTATTAGTTTTGGCTTATGATATACATGCCACACAGTACAATTCAGATATGCTATCAAAATGCCGGGGCGACAGATGGTAGCCCTGTAAACACTGACCAATAACGGTAATGTAAGGTCTCAGCAGATAAAACCAGGTAAATAATCTTTATCAGTTCCCAACAGCATTCAATAGATTATTCATTAAAATATCCTTTCCAACATGCAAACGCATCTGTAGCAAAAATTCTTAAAATCATTGTGGCAAAGGAAGAATTAGCTTATAATCACCAATTTCTGTTTTAGTCACAATATTTTCAACCCCATTCAATAATTATGCTTTAAATTTATTTAATAAGATTTTCGATATTTATTTCCTAAATGTTATCAAAGTCATCTGTTGAAGATATGTTGGATGTGGAAAAGGGTAAATAAGAAACAAGAGGACCATGATGGTCCTATATCGCTCACCTGATTTAATCAAACTTAAAAAGTTTTCAGTGTTCTTTCCCCTATATGAGTCTATGAAAAAACAAGTGACCCCTGGGGAGGGGTCATTTTTGACCTCAGGGCTATAATTTGAACAATCTTGGTAAAGGTCCACTAAATGATGCTACATACCAAATATCAAAGGCCTGGGACCTCTACTTTTAGACAAGAAGTTTTTTCTCTATATATGTCTATGTAAAACAATAGACCCCAGGGCTATAATTTGAACACTCTTGGTAAAGGTCCACTAGATGATGCTACATACCCAATATCAAAGGCCTGGGCCCTCTACTTTTAGACAAAAAGATTTTTTAAGTTTTTCCCCTGTATGAGTCTATGTTAAACAAGTGACCCCCGGGGAGGGGTCATTTTTGACCCCAGGGCTATAATTTGAACAATCTTGGTAGATGTTCACTAGATGATGCTACATACCAAATATCAAAGGCATGGGTCTTCCACTTTTAGACAAGAAGATTTTTTAAGTTTTTCTCCTATATGAGTCTATATGTTAAACAAGTGACCCCGGGCTATAATTTAAACAATATTGGTAGAGGTCTACTAGATGATGCTACATACCAAATATCAAAGGCATGGGCCTTTTACTTTTACACAAGAAGATTTTTTAAGTTTTTCCCCTATATGAGTCTATGTTAAACAAGTGACCCCCGGGGAGGGGTCATTTTTGACCCCAGGGCTATAATTTAAACAATCTTGGTAGAGGTTCACTGGATGATGCTACATACCAAATATCAAAGGCATGGGCCTTCTACTTTTAGACAAGAAGATTTTTAAAGTTTTTCCCCTATATGAGACTATGTTAACCCTTTCCCTCATATAGACGCTTTCTGACGCCTCTGCAGCAGACGGCTTTTTGAAAACATAGTGACAAAAGGAGAAATTGCACAAAACGTGCAATTTCTCCTTTTGCCACAATGTTTTCCACTTTTTGTCATAGGTTATCCGTTCAATTATTTCCATTATTTGACAAAATATGTTCAAAGTCGTCTGCTGCAGAATTGTCGTATGAGGAAAAGGGTTAAACAAGTGACCCCCGGGGAGGGGTCATTTTTGACCCCAGGGCTATAATTTGAACAATCTTGGTAGAGGTTCACTAGATGATGCTGCATACCAAATATCGAAGGCATGGGTCTTCTACTTTCAGTCAAGAAGATTTTTTAAGTTTTGGTTAATTTCCCCTTTTTTGTTGCCGTGGCATCCAAAGTTCTGCATGGAATAGAATTTTTTGAACAAGTTAAAAAAAAAGAGATCCACCCAAGGAACATTCCTGTAAAATTATTTTGAATTTGGTTAATTGGTGTAGGAGGAGAAGTCGTTTGTAGGAAAATGTGAACGGACGGACGGTGAGCAATCACAAAAGCTCACCTTGCACTTCGTGCATTGGTGAGCTAAAAATACATTAGTAAAATTCTGACACAAGAATATGCAGATAATGTGCAGTTCAACATTTGGCATATACAGTACTTGTCATGCATTTTAGAAGCACTTCATCCTCAAGTGAGCAAAAAAGCAAATTGACAATGTGTGTCAATACAATACTGTATTGCTTAAGAAGATATAATCAAATACATATCAATGAAAAATGTTTAATTATAGAATATAAGACTAAGGTGATTTGGAAAT
Source organism: Serripes groenlandicus (assembly GCA_031761405.1). NCBI lineage: Eukaryota > Metazoa > Mollusca > Bivalvia > Cardiida > Cardiidae > Serripes > Serripes groenlandicus. The sequence continues at coordinate 75,744,889 of JASEVX010000001.1, forward strand.
AAATGCACAGTAATATTAATGAAGCAAGCTATACATACATGCCTGCAATTATTTGAGAAATAAATATTACCACACATAACATGCATAAACAATTTAGAAGACAACAAGAATGCTTTAATACAAGTAAATACAGGTAAAAATCGACAATCTCTCATATATTTATCTTACATTACATAAGCAATTTGAAACTTTTCTGAGTTTCTCCCATAAGTTAATTTTTGATGACTTTGCAGCAGTAACTTTGAAATTGTCATAGGTCATCTTCTGTATATGATATAAAATACATCTGCAGGAAGGAATGGATTATTAATGTAGCTTAAAGTAAAACTAGACTTACTTTGGGTCATCAGGGGACGTTTCCATGTTTAGTTATGTTACACAATCTGACACTGAGTGGGAAAATACATAACAACACCTGAAAATGCAACAGACATGACAACATAAACAAGTCATGCAGCAACTAACAACCAAGGTCTAAAGATAGATAAAAACAAGATGTGTTTGTGAAACACTGATGCCCCCGAATGGCAACATCTAGGTCAAAGGTCAAGGTCGCCAGGTCAAAAATGTTGGTACTGACAGAAAGGTCATGTCACAAGGAATACACATGTGAAATATGGTAGCCGTACCTGTTATGGTTCAAAAGTAATGGCCAAGGTTAAAGTTTTTTTCGAGAATGGCAACATCTAGGTCAAAGGTCAAGGTCGCAAGGACAAAAATGTTGGTACTGAGAGAAAGGTCATGTCACAAGGAATACACATGTGAAATATGGTAGCCGTACCTGTTATGGTTCAAAAGAAGTGGTCAAGGTTAAAAAAAATCGTGCAGACAGGCCAAAAACTAGATGCCCACCGAATCGGAAATTACGGGGGCATAAATACATCTTTCTTTAACCAACTCCCTTCTACAGACTTAAGACCCAAAATATTTTTAGACACTGAAGTCTGTATCAAAATTATATTTCCAACTGTTCAGTCTAGTAGATATTAAATGCTTCCCCTACATGATTGCAAAGCAGACAGATCTAATAATGTCTAAACTGAGAAAGGGTTAATCAATATTATATGCTATTTCTACAGTAAGATTCTTAATTTGAAAACAGCGTAAAGAACCATTTATAACTTCTAACTTGAAATGTCTGGATAAAATTACAGTACCAAATAACTAACTACCAACCAGAACACATGGAGTCAAAGCAGGTCTATTTCTAGGCATCTTAATGGTCAGATATTCTGACCTGTTACTGATGGCAAAAGTGTTAAACGTCATGAAGAATTCCCTGATTTTTTTTTATTCCCAAATAAAAAATAATAGTGATTAATTTTCACAAATAAAGGGCCAAATTCTTGTTCCCAAAATGCCTAGAAAAAGGCCTGCAAAGAGAAAATGCTCATGAAATATTCTTCTTTTATCACATGACAATGCTTGTATCCGATGTAATATACGCATTACGTATTTCTTTATATACAACGTGTGTAATTAATATAACATGACCTAATATTAGGAAAATGACGTCACGTCAGCGTTTTGACGTCATACGTTAGTCACTTTGGCGCCGAAACCCGTAAATTTCATCTAGAAGTATTTAAACGTTAAGTTCATTTTTATCATAATACACCCCATAAGTCACTTTTTGTGATAGATATAATATCTCATGAGTGTCTTTTATTATTACTTTAAATAAACTAAGCTGAATATGACCTCGGCATAATTATTTCTGGCATTGTTATACGGTTTACTGACGAAATTAATATAGCTTTGGAAACACGATTTTCTTTGTGTGTTTCGTCATGTGATAAAAAGAATCTGACATTCGTTGTCATTTCATAAAGTTTAACATTTTTATTAAACTCGTCCAAGATATTTGTTATTAAGCTCGCCACAGGCTCGCTTAATAACAAAAAATCTTGAACTTGTTTAATAAAACTTTATATGAAATGACAACTCATGTCAGATCCTATATTTCTCATTGTTTTGAAAGAGGTTATATTCTACACCTAATCCACAAATATCATGCAAATATATGGCTACATGCACAGATACTTAACATTGATCCAAAAGCTAGCATACAGCAACATCAAATTACTACACAATGTCATAGACAGTCACAATCATAGTCCAATCCGTATTATCAACCTATTTTTGTACCTTAATTTAATTTGTTATAAATTACGAATTGATGAATTGATTGACCATACTTTATTTTCATTTTAATCCATTTTTTTTTAAATCCTTTACCACAAACAACAAATCTGAAGCAGATGACTTTGAAAACATCTTGTCACACCCATGCAAATTATTAATGAAAGTATCATTTTTGAATCGTGTTGAAAACTAGGCAAAACTCTGCTTTTGTCACAAATTATGTCAAAGTTCATCTGCAAGTGGGAAAAGGTAAAAGAAATAATGCTGGTTTAAATCAGAATAAACCCACTAGAAGACCCTCATTTGCAGAAATGTATAACTGACTCTATTGTGTAGCAGTGACAAAATTTATCAACACATATTTGTCTTAACACTCTTTCCCAGATTCTGCAGCAGAAGACAATGATAATGTCAGTGAACTTCTCATACAAAACAGATATACAGTCAAACTATTGTTACAAGCAGCCACTTGTAGAATCATTCAAATAGCATTTTCTTCTTTAATTGACTTGTACCACATTTTACCCTTTTCCACATACAACAATTCTGCAGTAGACGATAATCTCTATAAATGAATGTATTATTACTGAAAACGTATTTTGTCAGATTTTTTTCAAAAGTCGTCTGCTGAAGAGGCGTCAGAAAGCATCTATATGTGGGAAAGGATTAAGCAGCCACCTGTGTTCAACAGTCAAATTTTGACATTCCCCCTTCAACGCTTGGTGGCTGCTTAATAGTAAGGCAAGTAAGTTTGACTGTGTATGCTAACATACATCAAAATAAAGACACTTTAAAACAAATCTACGTAATTGTTGAACACTCCTTGTAAATGTATCAAATCAAAAAGAATATTTATTGTATTATAAATAAGTAAAAGTTACACATTTAAAGCTTCAGCTATACTTTTTACATAAAATCAATTAGCAAGTTAACTGTCATGAAATATTGATTTATTTTCAAATTTTCTAAGCAGGGCCTCTGCTGGCTGTCGCCAAAGTCGCCAATTGCAAAGAAATAATCAAAGTGGCACAAGAAAAAAAGAATTTGCGAAAGAAAATTCTCAGCAAATTCAGCCACCATTTTGTTTTATAAATGCTCTAAGCGGAGTATATTTTCAACGATATAAGCTTTCTATTGTCTGTTTTATCTCTATCACTGTGTATGCGACTCGTAATATCTTTAACAGGTAACCAGTCTTGATATTTGACAATGTGAAGGTCAAGCGACTGTTGTTTTTCACATGTTATATCAATATATTGGACAAATTAGTGTGATAAATGATTGATCGGTGTTGTTATTACCGATTAAAGAGGGACGATCGTTAACAGTTAGTTTGTTTGCACTTTGATGTTTTTGATTTGACGTACATTTTAATTTGAACGCCGTGTTTGGTCCGTAATCAGGAGCGTGTATGACCAATGGCCCCGGTGTTGAACAATTTGATTTCAAGGATGCCATTAAGGTTTGGGCTGGTTTAAAGACTTCCAGAATTCTGGTTTGAGACTAATGTTCTTGTATATATACTGTATGTATTATAAATATGTAAATATGTAAATATAATCATGTTTTAAATGGAACAGAAATGAAAAACATGTGCTATTGCTAAAGACATGAATAAAATAAAAGAGAAAAAAAAACAACATATCGTTCTACTGTGTTTTTTATACCCTTTATCCGTTGATTATTTTTTTAATTGGCCTTCAAAGTTGGCTCAAATTTTGGCTCCTTTTTTTTCAATTTGGCGAAAGTGTTGGCGAAAGAATAAAATAGCCAGGGGAGGCCCTGCTAAGACGAATCTTCTCCTTATTTATAAACCAATCTTTGATACATAGTTTTGTCATGATATACATTCAATCCTGGGGTGAGAAAATAGTATTAATGAATGTCGTCATGTGCACTGCAGTGTTCTGCCAAGTATTTTTAAAAGTGGGGATGAATGTCCAATTGAGGATGAAATGAAAGGGATTTTTTTTAAATTGAGACCAAAAAATTTAATTAAGGCAATACGATGTTCAAAAGGGTCACTTAGGACCTTTACTATTTCCTCCTTTCCAAACAATGTTGTCTCAATAATGTACTGTAAAAATTATTTGCAAATGATCATAATATTATACAAGACGATTGTTTGACGCAAAGCGTCAAAGAGAAGCCGCAATTTTTCGTTGTTCATGTAGAAATAAGAAAAACGAACATTTAAATCCACAAACAACTGTAGACGGTAATACGCCGACAAATTTATCCCTTTAAAGACTGTTGTATACTTCAAATTACCTCCCTTTAAGCAATACAAGGATATTTACCTTGTGATTCGTATGAATAAGATTAATAAACATTGAAATTATATGAATGAAAACTATTATTTAAATTAGTAACAACATCAAAATCAAATTTAAGCCAAGATAAAGGTGTACACATTTCATTAATTGTTTGTAGATACCCTAATGTAGTATGAATATAAAATTTATAAAGTTATAAACAAATTTTCATTTCGACGTACTAAGTCTGTGAATCTCACAGAAACACCCATTTCAATATACCAACATGTTAAAGTAAATTTAAGTATGAACCGTTTTTGTATGTACTGAAACTAGAAACGTCCGTTTGTGTATAAGTATATTTCCAATATTTGCGATTTTATATTGAAACTAGCTAACCTGGCACGACGTAAACTTTTCTCTACCAAAGTGGTTGTTGTATGTGGGAAACGGTTAGCTGCTGAACATGTATTTAAATTGTTAACTGTGTTAAATATTTGTATTCCCTTTAAAGGGACTGAACACCATAATGGTCCAAAATCGTTATATTTTATACTTATTCTAATTAATCCAAAATACGTCGATATATATGTAACGGAATGTTGTAGAAGGTCGTACAAGTCTTGTTTTTCATTATTTCATAGGAAATAAGCAGTTAAAAAAACGTCTGCTCCGTGTTTTCCCGTTTAAAAATACCGTGGAATTTCCTCTTGCTCATTTGAATTTGTGGATTCAATTCGGCATTCTCTAACACTATCGACTCATTACATTCATGTATGCGTCAGTGTAAGGAATGACAACTCTGCGAAGGAGATTGTCAATTCGGTTTTAGTGATCACGTGATAAATATACAGCGATATTTTTAGATTTACTGGGTTACTAACCCAGTAGATTTTACAATGCAAAATAACGAAAAATCTCCGCAATATTAATAGTGTGCATATATTGTAGTACATCAGTCAGCAAATCTCAATGCCGTACATGCAAAAACATCAAGGTAATAGCAATTTTTAACAATTTTCTTTTTTTTTCGCTTTTTTCTCATATGGGATTCAGTCCCTTTAAATTGTTTATTTAAATCGTCATACATGTGTATTATTAGACAAAGGTGTCAGACCAAATGGGAAATTAGTTAAATTGTGCGTATAATACTTCAAATTACCTCCCTTTAAGTACTACCAGGATTTTTTTCATGTGATTCGTATGAATAAGTTTAATAATTAAACATTAACATTTCAACTAGACAGCAACATTTATTGTGAAACAGATATTTCTATGGTTTATATATGTTCATGTCTGCACTTCTTCATCTAGAATTACTGCGTAATATACGATAGCATGTAAGGAACGGAATGGCATTAATGCAGAGCGCGAGGGTAAACAACGCCAAACAACAAGAAACAGATTACATTTACTGCGTGCCTTCTCTTGTTCATGGTTTCCGGTTTAACATACTATCAAACTAAAAAAGCGTATGAGGCAGGTAACCAATTCAGTTTACTGTTTAGACAAGATACAGTATGAATTTCGCTTAAATAAAAATGTACATATATTCAATTAATATACTGGCCTTTGTCTTGTTTTTTATTGTAAAACTCACACATGTATATATAGTGTAAAACTCACACATGTATATATAGTGTAAAAGGGATGTTTTAAAAGTCATTAACTTAAATTAATGTACTTAGTAAGGACAAAGAGAAATCAAGATATGTGGTCACGCTGGCAGGTCTAAATATTCTCCTTGTTCAAAATTTCTAGGCATCCCTACAGGAAGCTGCCTGCTGGCGGCTGGCTTCCAATCAAAGTAAAGTGATCCGGTATTGAATGTAAGATCATGACAATCTTTGTCAAACTTTCAGTTATCTGTTTAATATATTATTTTCAATAAATCAGCACAATCCAGTAAGTACCAGAAAGATCTGTCGACTTCAAGACCCAGATGTCCTTTTCAGAAATTATGCTAAATTGAAGAAGGAACAATGAAACTATGAAGTGCTGCTGTTGTGGATCCAATATTCAAATAGAATTATAAAAATAAAAAACAAAGCCTGAAAGTTGACAAAAGGAGAAACTGCTCATAATGAGCATTTTTTCCATTAATCACAATGTTTTCGACAATTAAGCTATTAATATTATTTATTTATGCCTTGGTTGTTTTATTAAAGTGGGCTGCTGCATATTTGTCTTATGTGGGATAGGGTTAAAAAAAGAAAATATCATAGTCAATTTAGAGATGTTACAGTTTGTTTACTTGTCATAGACAAAATAGTGGGTGGGGTGAACAAAAACCCCATTTAAAGTGACAAGTAAACACAACACTACTCTGCTAAATGACTTGACATCTGTAATAATTGATACTTTTCAAATTGTATGGAAAAGTATAAACAGGTATCTAGATTAAACCTGATTTGCTTAATATGAAAGGCATCAATCTTTCTGGGTTGACAGAATGTGAAGCAAAATATGGGTTTATTTTCTTGCAGTTTGACAGACCGAATGAATACGAAATGGCCGAACGTTATACCTTTACAGTGTTAAATGACAGAAAATCGTACCAGCAATTTTCCCATTATATCTTTTGAATATACGTAAAATATTACCAGTAACAAAATCGACGATCTTCAATTAACAATGAATTTGAATGAACTCGTTTTAGATGCAGATCACTCCCATCTTCCAATTCAATATGGCGGAATGTAACGTCATTTCGCGCAAAGTCGCACGAGAATTCCTCATCCGGGCAATTCATTAGGCAACGAGCCAGACAATCCAATAAGGTTCGTTATTTGGAAAGGTTGGATATTGGGACCAGTGATCGTACTTTTTTTCTCTTTAATGAATTGTTGTTTCTGATAAGACTTGATTTGTTATATTTTCTTTATTTTGTCTTTTCAGATTCTGGCAGTTTACTATTACTACGAGTCGACGAAAGTCAGAAATCTAGAACGTCAACTGAACTTTCCGCCATATCGGCCAACATCTGCTTATTTTATTTTTCTTCGTTTCAGCATTTTTATGAAGTTTTTGAGTCAGAACGGTAAGGACCTTTAGATTATTTTAAAGAATCTGTCTTTTTACACCTTTACAGTAATAATTGTATTTGATGACAGATTTTTCTCAGTTTTTTATGCCAAGACGGCAAGTGGTAATTTTCCAAGGTGAAGGTCGTTTTTCAGCATGTTGACACTAGAAGAAAATTTCATTTGACAGGCCACGTGTGTAGTGAATGAGTTGTGGTGCAATCCATCGTTACACTTTAATTGAAGTAACCAAACAAACTACAGTATATTTTTTTTAGCTGACACTTTATCATTGATAACATTGAAGTTGTGTATGAGGGGAAAAAAGGATATTTGTAAGTGGTGACATAAAACTTTTTTCCCAACCTTGAATTGTTTTCCTTCACATATGGCTTCTTAGTTCTTTATTAATAATTTTAAATTTCAGTTTTTCATTTAAAGTTTAACATCTGTTTATGAGTTTTTTGGGGCTAACATCGTAAAAGTTGTCACATCAGATTTTTTTTAGTTAATTCTGTCTTAAAGTGTTATGCTCACACACTGAAACAGGTGCCATCTACAGTGGTTGATAATATGAGTATAGGTGCTACCTATTTCGGGTAAACATTTATTAACTTTTGTGATCGGTAAATAATTCCTCGCAAACTGCAGTTAGCCCCTTGCTTGCAGCACAATCAGTTATTTATGTCAATTACGGGTCCTACCGACCTTAGCAAATAAAATAAAAATCATCATCAGGTTAAGCTTATATTTAACTTAAAAATATAGCCAAGATTTTAAATCCATGAAATTGCGATGACCGGTACAAAAAATAATCAACTTGCCATTCATAAAGTGTTTCAAATATAACGATTCCATAATTTATGGAACTTACTGCATTTGTGACCAGTCAAACTAACGTTTCCTATAATTTCTGTCATTTTCCTTTTGGTTATTTATTCATCATTTGCGTTACACTAATAGAATGAAGTCATATTACAGGAATTTGGATTTGAAACTTCCGGAAAGTCAAAAAACCCTTATGAGTTATTTGAACTCGTTTTAGAAATAGACGATAAGTGTTATTAAGCGAAAATAATCACACATAAAATTACTTGTGCTCGTTCCTTTATCGAGTATGTATTATCATATTTAATTATTTCCTCTACAATTTTTTTTATTTCGATATTTTTTTTTCATCCAATCAAAACGTAGCAGAATCGTGACTGCATCGAAAAATCACTCTGGACACATTTTTGGAAAGACGGTATAGCAAAGTTTTGCAAAGTTCATACACATTACCTATTGACAGAAAACCTCGCCGTCGATTTGTTTACCCGTATTATGAGTTGAGACAACAGGCAGGTCATCCTTGAATATGAACAGGCACAGGCAGAAATGAATGAGGCCAAAAAGATTTTAGCAAAATCAAATGTTATTAAATGTATACAAATTAGATAATAAAAAAACAAAATCAAGTAAACAGCTGGAATCTATTATTCTACTATTTGTTCATGACAAAAACGAAAAACTGACAGCTTTAAATATCAATAAAAACTAGTCTGCTGAATGATTGAAAACCTCTGTTATGAGTTCATAGAATCTTGGTTCCTCTGTTTTTCTTTTATAAAAATGATCTTGATTCTACAATAATAATAAAAAAACACTGTTTGGACTTTAAGAATCTGTAAAGCTTCTTTCTGTTCACATGTATATAAGTAAGATTTGATAGTAATAGGATAGTGTTGCAACAACCAGTTGCACATTAAAGTTACTAGAATCTATGTGACTCAATTATTCTGTAAATTTCTTTCATGGTGTTCATTGAATTTGGATGTTTAACCCCTTGAGTGGATTGTTCTCTGCTTCTACTTGTTTGTTAAGTATTGATTAGTGGAAAATGGGGACTTAAAAAGAAACAAAACTACTTTTGACATGTTTTGAATTATATTTCATGTATAAATAATATGTCTTATAACAAAAAATAAGAACAGCAATAGCGTATTTAACTGAAAATTGCAACAAGCCCATCATCTTGGAATTTGAATGGGCCTGGCAAGCATTTTATGGGCATTGGCTCACAGGCCGGAAATTATTTTGACCGCCGCATCTATAAAAATTAACAACTTTTGGTAAAAAAATAAAATTGAGTTATTTATTCTGTTCATAAGATAACATGCCTAGATATAATTATTGCTGTATATTTTTTTCAGGGCCTTTGCGCTGTCAAACAAGCACCATTTCGTCGAAACGGAATACGATCTGTGGTTTAACCACATTAAGTAGTTATATGAAGTTCACAGATTTTTGTGATTACCACCTTTTACCCAGAAGTTGTAACATTTCTACGAGACATAAAGACAGAGAAAATTTGATACCACAATGGCTACCGTCAATGTCAACACTGATGTGTCCGACCAATTCTATCGCTACAAGATGCCTAAAATCATAGCGAAGGTAAGACAATATTTTCATTTAAGATCACTAACCCTTTCCCTCATATAGACGCTTTCTGACGCCTGTGCAGCAGACAGCTTTTTGAAAACATAGTGACAAAAGAAGAAATTGCTCAAAATGAGCAAATTCTCCTTTTGCCACAATGTTTTCTACTTTTAGTCATAGGTTATCCATTAAATTATAGAGATTTTCTATGTTTTGACAGAATATGTTCAACGTCGTCTGCTGCAGAATTGTCGTATGAGGTAAAAGGTTAAAAAGAATTATCTAACTTTTACATAGCACAAGTGCTCACAAAATACATTTTTTTAAATATTTGAATTTTAAACCTTGTAGCGTTTCAATTGTTTTACTAAACATTCTTCTAGGAACAGGTAACTGGCTGCCTTCCTATATATAATTTATATTATATTATTGTCAGCTTGCAGGTTTTGTCTGATCGGACTCGGTATTCATGAAATCTGTTGAAACCTGTAAAGCTGACAGCTCATTGTCTATCTTTTTCCTTCTTAATTAAAGCATGAAAATGTGACGATCGCAAAGACTGGGTGTCCCACGGGGTCACAAAATATTTTGAATCTGTTGTCCATCCCATTAAGCAAATTTATTGTACAGAAAAATCTTAGTTCAACTGAACTCCTGGCTTTAATAATTTTGGTATTCCTTCAAATATTAAATTTTGTTGTGCTTGGAACACAATGATTGTTGAACCATGCAGTTTTGATCATCACAATCAAGAAAAGGGTAACTGTTGTGTTAATAAACCCTTTCAAACATGCAGGCTACTGTTGAAAACATGGCCAATGGAGAAATTGCTAATCATAACGAGCAATTTCTCCTTTTACCTCGATGTTTTCAACTATTGAGTTCTTTCAACTAATTATATTGCTGCAGAACTGTTGTGTTGGAAAATGCAACAAATGAATATATGAATTTGAAACAAAGATTCTTGGCTGTAAACCTGAATGTTCTTTGATGCAGAGCTGAAGGGGCAAATTTTAAAATTCTATAGATTATTTATATCTAAGGACTGATGTTTATATTAAACCAGAAAGCTCTTGTCAATAAATTAATCATTATTCCAGGTTGAAGGCAAAGGCAATGGTATCAAAACAGTAATTGTTAACATGCCTGATGTTGCAAAAGCACTCTCAAGACCGCCTACATGTAAGTAAATGATCATATTGTTTTTAACATATATATAGTTGAGTGTTATTTAAGATAATCTTATCAATTCTAATCTTTGTATTAGTGCTATGTTAAGGAAATTTAGATCGAGAAGTTTTAGGTCCTCCTTTCCATGTTGTTGGTATTGTCACAAAATGTGAATTAAATTTTCAATGAAAAATATTTTGACGAAGTGCTCAATATGAGTTACTGTGATCGTCATATGTCCGTCAACAGGTGACACACGTGCTCTGGGGAGCACTCCATTCTAGTTTGACTTAAAAATTCATGCAAGCGGTGGAATAGTACAGAACGCTGTCTCACAGACAGCTCTTGTTTTTAGCTCTACTGGCCGGGGCTTATGTCGTGGCGATTTGTCCGTGCGTGCGTGCGTTCGTCCGTAAACAATTTCTTGTTAACACGATACAGTCTTCACTTTTGATTGTATCTCAACCAAACTTATACAGTAGTTAGATATCCATGAGAGCTCGGTTCCTTTCGAAAACCAGCCAGATCCGCCCATGCATGACTGGATTATGGCCCTTGAAATGGTCAAAATTGCTATAAAAGAGCTTGTTAACACGATACAGTCTTCACTTTTGATTGTATCTCAACCAAACTTATACAGTAGTAAGATATTCATGAGAGCTCGGTTCCTTTCGAAAACCAGCCAGATCTACCCATGCATGACTGGATATGGCCCTTGAAATGGTCAAAATTGCTATAAAAGAGCTTGTTTACACGATACAGTCTTCACTTTTGATTGTATCTCAACCAAACTTATACAGTAGTTAGATATCCATGCGAGCTCGGTTCCTTTTGAAAACCAGCCAGATCCGCTCATGCATGACTGGATTATGGCCCTTGAAATGGTCAAAATTGCTATAAAAGAGCTTGTTAACACGATACAGTCTTCACTTTTGATTGTATCTCAACCAAACTTATACAGTAGTTAGATATCCATGAGAGCTCGGTTCCTTTCGTAAACCAGCCAGATCCGCCCATGCAAGACTGGATTATGGCCCTTGAAATTGTTCAAATTGCTATAATTGAGCATGTGAACACAATAGAGGCTCTATTTACTATCTGATCTTCACCAAACTTAGATAGTAGTTAAATATTGATGAGAGCTTGGTTCCTTTTGAAAACCAGCCAGATCCGCCAAGACTGGATTATGGCCCATGAAATTGTAAAAATTGCTATAATACAGCTTGTGAACACAAAAGAGCCTCCATTTACTATCCGATCTTCACCATACATACATGCTCTGGATTGAAAATGACCAAAGAACCATACCAGTAGAGCATAGGCCCTCATGGGCCTCTTGTTTAGCTCACCCGTGCATCACATTTTGTTCCAGTTTAAGCGAATGATGAGGGAAAACGTGTACCTGTGAGCACCATGGTTATAATTTTCATGTGCCAATATGAAATTATGTTTCATTTGTGCAAGGGTTCAGCCTAGAATGAACCCTGCATTTACAAGAAACTTCTTTGTTGCTTCTTTTCTATAGGCTTTCTTTTGAAATTTGTGGTGTATCAAGAAAACATTGTTTACCGCTTCTTTGTTTCAGACCCAACTAAATTTTTTGGCTGCGAACTTGGTGCCCAAACACAATTTGACATTAAAAATGATCGCTTCATTGTAAATGGATCTCATGATTGCAGTAAGCTACAAAGTCTTCTAGATGGCTTCATCAAAAAATTTGTGTTGTGCTTTGAATGTGCCAATCCTGAAACTGTCTTGGTAAGTGGAATTCTGTTAAATCTTTTCTATTAACAGATGCATTTAGATACATATCTGCAACAGAAGAATTCTGAAAACATGACCAATTTCTCATTTTTAGCTCTACTGGCCAAAGGCCAGAAGGGCTTATGTCGTGGCGATTTGTCCGTCGTGCGTGCGTCCGTCTGTCCGTCCGTAAACAATTTCTTGTTAACACGATACAGTCTTCACTTTTGATTGTATCTCAACCAAACTTATACAGTAGTTAGATATCCATGAGAGCTCGGTTCCTTTAGAAAACCAGCCAGATCCGCCCTTGCATGACTGGATTATGGCCCTTGAAATGGTCAAAATTGCTATAAAAGAGCTTGTTAACACGATACAGTCTTCACTTTTGATTGTATCTCAACCAAACTTATACAGTAGTTAGATATCCATGAGAGCTTGGTTTCTTTCGAAAACCAGCCAGATCTGCCCATGCAAGACTGGATTATGGCCCTTGAAATTGTCCAAATTGCTATAATTGAGCTTGTGAACACAATAGAGGCTCCATTTACTATCTGATCTTCACCAAACTTAGATAGTAGTTAAATACTGATTAGAGCTTGGTTCCTTTTGAAAACCAGCCAGATCCGCCAATGACTGGATTATGGTCCATGAAATTGTAAAAATTACTATAATACAGCTTGTGAAAACAAAAGAGCCCCCATTTACTATCCGATCTTCACCATACATACATGCTCTGGATTGAAAATGACCAAAGAACCATACCAGTAGAGCATAGGCCCTCATGGGCCTCTTGTTCCACAATGTCCTCATTTCTTTTAAATAAATATAATTTTATTGATAGAGATCAACATTTATTCTCATTTGTTTTCAGTCATCTTCTGCAGATTTAAAGTATGTGCGAAAGGATTGAAATAATAATATGTAAGGATAATATGATTTGATTCGAGTCTGGAAATACTTTCCGTCAACTTGTTTATTATAAAACATTAAAGGGATAGGTAAAAATTGGTGGTTATGAGGGATTACTCTTTTACCAACAATATTTTCCTAAAGAAAAACACGTTAATTGACTTGTCCACGAAAAAGAAAGCAGAGGAATTTTGAGTTGCCCGCCTTGACAGGGAGACACCAGTCTTGGCGTTTTAATTTAAAATTTAAAAAATGTTGATTTTTTTTTTTTTTTAGCTTTTGTCGGCGAATTGTCAGTTGTGTGTGCATCCGTAAACTTTTTGCTTTAAACGACCCTCTATCGGATTCCTTCAACCCATGTTGGTGGGTCGAAAAACATGGCCTCCAAAGGGCGGGGCTAATTTGCCTCATAGTGAAAACTTAAAAATCTTCTCTGAAGGTGTCTGGCTTATTTTCAAATGATTTTGTAGAAATGTTCCTTGGGTGACCTGACCCTCTATCGGATTCCTTCAAGCCATGTTGATTGGTTGAAAACTAAGGCCACCAGGATTCCTTCAAGCCATGTTGATTGGTTGAAAACTAAGGCCACCAGGGGGCAGGTCCATTTTGCCTTACATGGTTATAGTAATAATCTTCTTCTCCGAAAGTGTCGGGCTGATTTTCAAAAAAATTGTAAAAATGTTCTAGATTCCTTCAAGCCATGGTGATTGGTCATAAAACATGGCCACCAGGGGACAGGGCTTTTTTAAGATTAAATTTTTGCCATATGGCAGTGGAGTGATTCTGGCCCTCTTTGTTTTTCTATGGAGAATCTTATATGGAAAACCTTCATTTCAGGCTATCAGTCAGAAAAACCAGAACATCAAAGCTAGATGTAGAGCTTGTGGATACACATCCCAAATTGACATGAGACACAAACTCACAACATTCATTCTGAAGAATCCCCCGGATATGGTAAGCTTATCTTTAACCTCGTTGCAACTAGTCAACTCTTATTCTACACTGTTCCCTTCTGATGCTCTGTGCACGATAATCTATGAATGTTGCAGTCACCTGCTTCTTCTCGTCTACCTACCAAACCATTGTCACTTGTCAGTCATAAGCTGTCACAGCCTGTTATGAAATATGGGACTAAAGATGTATGCATCAACTTGGTACACATGTCGCACATCTTGCTTTGTGATCCACTGTTATTTACTGAGAAATAATGTCAACCAGTATGAGTGACTAAAATTCCAATTTTCAACTCTCTTTTGCTACTCAAAACAGTCTCCAATTAAAAATATAACTGCACCAGGAAAACGTCAGAAGGGGCAAGAGCCATTGTCAGAAATCATGGGAAGAGTATTTTATAGACCATTTTAATGAAATTGCTATTTTTAGCTCACCAAGATTTTGTGATCACCTTTTGTCTGTCGTCCGTCGTCCACATTTGCTTGTTAACACTCTTGAGGCAACATTTTGCATCCAATCTTCATGAAAGTTTATCAGAACATATATCTCCATCAAATCTAGGCCAAGTTCGAAACTGGGTCATTTTGGGTCAAAAACTAGGTCACTAGGCCAAATTTAAGGGAAATCTTGTTAACACTCTGGAAGCCACATGTTTGGCTTGAGCATGTTGAAACTTTGTCAGAATATTTGTCTTGATGATATCTAGGGTAAGTTCGAATATGGTTCAGGTCAGGTCAACGACTAAGTCATTAGGCCAAATTGTAGAACAATCTAGTTAACTATATAGAGATCGCATTTTTGACTTGAGCAGCTTAACATTTTGTCAGAAAGTTTGTCTTGATGATATTGCCATTGGCGCTGAAAGAGTTATGTCTTAAATAGCCCATTCTCAGGTGAGCGATTCCAGGGCCTCATGGCGCTCTTGTTTCAACAGTATTTTTAAAAAAAATCACTTACTTCTTTTGCTCACCTGAGTACGAGCCAGTTGCTTGGGAAGATTGTTGTGTAGAGTACTGGTGTGAGAAAACCAGGTAATGCATGAGTAGGTGAACTGGCCGCCATGATATAAGTGAGTAATTGTTAAAAACAGCGTTAAACCCCAATCAATGGATCAATCAATCACCTGAGTAAAAAGCGATTTATAGTGATCGCCTTTTGTCCGTTGTGCGTCCGACATCTTCTCCTCAGTCACCAGTGGGTCAATTTGGATGAAACTTTACAGAAAGCATCCTCTCAATGATCTCACCAGAATTCCTTCAAATTTTTGGGATCCATGCAGAATTCAGGTGTCCTTGGCAACGAAACGGGAAAAAAATCAAAATTCTTCTTCTCTCAAACTGTTTAGCAGATTTTCAAATAACTTTGTAGATATAATCTTTAAGTGACCCACTATCAGATTCCTTCAAGCCATGTTGATTGGTCAAAGAACATGTCTGTCGGGGTGTGGCTATTTTGCCTTGTATGGCTATAGTGAAAACGTAAAAAATCTCCTCCGAAAGTGTCGGGCTGATTTTCAAATAATTTTGAAAAAATGTTCCTATCAGATTCCTTTAAGCCATGTTGATTGGTCGAAAACTATGGCTGCTAGGGAGGCGGGGTTTATTTGGCTAAAGTGAAGAAAAATCAGGTGAGCGATCCAGGGCCATTATGGGCCTCTTATTCTCATTTCCTGATGCACTTTTGTTTTAAACTACCAGATTGAAATTATCTGAAAAGCAACGTCTTTTTCTTCCAAAGATCTTTTCATTTTGCGTGTTACAGACCCATGAAAATGTTATGCTAGAAAAATATTTTTCCTGTATAGGATCCATTAGCAACCACCCCATCCAAAAGTTCCAAGAAAGACAAGAAGGAAAGGAAAAAGAAAAATGGTGCAAATGGTGATGCCAATGATCGTTCCAGTCCTGAAGTCAACAGTCAGCAACAAAATGCAGCTCTGAGAGCAACTGGTGGAGTTATTGACGCCCCACCTGAGGTAAAAAATATCTTAACATAATGACCTGTAGAAAGGAAGTTGTAAACAGATCCTTTAACACATGATATTTATTAAAAATATATTTAAAATTGTGGCAATAATGTTGTAACTGTTATGTAGAATTTATCTCTTTCTCTGTATTCGAGTTCTTTGATCATGTATATAAATGTGTTCTCAAGTCATGATAAAGACTTGCATAAAAGTGCAGAGGGACATTAACAAGCAGTATGTATTCTTTCCTTGGTTATGACATTCATTTTTTTCCCATGGCAAAAATGATTGTGACAAGCTTCATTCATTTCCAACAATGGGCTGAAAATGAGAAGAGTATTGTATGGAGTAGTCCGATATGCTGGGAGAAAGCCAGTGAAATGCATGGATATATGAAATTGCCAGTGATACAACTGAAAAACTATTGAAAATGGGCTCAATCTCAAATCTATGTATTCTGCCTAAAGCCCTCAACTGTTATGCACACATGTTTATTTTTAGCTCACCTGAGCTTTGCTCAAGGTGAGTTATTGTGATCGCCTTTTGTCCATCGTCCGTCAACTTCTTCTCCTCAGTAACCAGTGGGTCAATTTGGATGAAACTTCACAGAAAGCATCCTCTCAATGACCTCACCAGATTTCCTTCAAATTTTTGGGATCTATGCAGAATTCTGGTTTCCATGGCAACGAAATGAAAAAAACTTCAATATTCTTTTTTTCCCAAACTGGTTGGCAGATTTCAAATAATTATGTAGAAATGTTCCTTGGATGACCCTCTATGAGATTCCTTCAAGCCATGTTGATTGGTCGAAAAACATGGCCGCCAAGGGGCGGGGCTTTTTTGCCTTATATGGCTATATTGAAAACTTAAAAAATCTTCTCCTCCGAAAGTGTCAGGCCGATTTTCAAATAATTTTGTAGAAATGTTCCTTGGATGACCCTCTATCAGATTCCTTCAAGCCAAGTTGATTAGTCGAAAAACATGGCCGCCAGGGGGGCGGTGCTATTTTGCCTTATATGGCTATAGTGAAAACTTAAAAAATCTTCTTCTGAAAGTGTCGGGCCGATTTTCAAATAAGTTTGTATAAATGTTCCTTAAGTGACCCACTTTCAGATTCCTTCAAACCATGTTGATTGGTCAAAAAACATGGCCGCCAGTGGGCAGGGCTATTTTGCATTATATGGCTATAGTGAAAACTTAAAAAAAAATTCTTCTCCAAAAGTGTCTGGCCGATTTTCAAATAATGTTGTAGAAATGTTCCTAGGATGACCCTCTATCAGATTCCTTCAAGCCAAGTTGATTGGTCGGAAACTATGGCTGCCAGGGGGCGGGGCTTATATAGCTAAAGTGAAGGGGAAAAAAATCAGGTGAGCGATTCCAGGGCCATCATGGCCCTCTTGTTCTATAATCAAAAGCCACATGCAGGTCACTTTATGTATGTAATAAAAACACCAAAAGATGAGACTTGGGCTTATAGTTTACCGTCAAATGAATGTTATCTTTTCAGAATGACAGTAATGAAGACGAAGATGATGATTGGGGAGAAGATGTTAGTGAAGAGGCTGTCGCTAAGAGGATGCAAGAGCTCACTGATGCTGCTAAAACACTGGCTATGTCTGAAGATCTGGAAAAGACAGCTAATGAAAGAATTGATCTATTTTACGCTTTTGTCAAGGTATTTTTTTGTTGCTGCATTTTGTACAAATGGATGTTTTAATATATATCCGTTTAAAAATAATGTAAATATTTTTGACACTCGTAAATTGTTAAACACAACTACAAATATGAAAGGAGTCTTTATAAGCAAATGATAGTGGAGCGAAAAGGTTTCAGCTCTTGTTAAAAATATACTATGACTATTTATCTATACGAGTCTGGATAAAGAAATTTTGATTTGCTTGTCTTCAAATGACAACGAGTTTTTTGTAAGTAGATAAGACTTTCTGACTTGACATTCATTCAATATTAAAAATTTGGGGTTTGATGTTATTTGTGTGAATGCCTTCTCAAGTTCTGTAATTGACCTTTAGCTCACCAGAGTCCAATTCCACCAACATTACTTGGCGCTAAGTAATACTTAAACACTTAAAAGCCAATTTCATCATTTTTGTTTGCCTTTTATTAAATTAAAGTAAATGACATAAATAGTTACCTTGTTGACTAACAATACTTGCTAAGAAATGAAATATTTTGGCATTTTTTTTAGGGAAGCAAAAATGATGAAATATGCTTTTAAGTATTTAAGTATTACTTAGAGCTAAGTAAGGTTGGTGTTATTGGACCTGAGCAGAGGCTTAGAGTGAGTTATTGTGACCGTCCTTTGTTCGTCAAAATTTTGCTTCAAACAACATCTCCTCCTAAACATAAGGCCAAGTTTGATTAACACTTTACAGGGATGTTCCTTGGGTGGTCCCCTTTCAAAGATGTTCAAAGAATTGATTTCCATGCGGAACTCTGGTTGCCATGGCAATAAAAAGGAAACACTATAAAAATCTTGTCGAAAACCGCTGTCCAGCTTTAAAAAAGTATTTGGCACAATTGTTTTTTGGATGACCCTCTACCACCAAGATTGATCAAATTATTCGGATCTTTTGAGAAAAACATGGCGAAGCTCGTTTCCCTTATATGTGTTAATTGAAAACTTAGAAAATTTTGTCCAAATGTTCTTGCCTAATTTCAAATAATTTGGCACAGATGTTCGTTGGGTGACCTGACCCTCTTTAAAGAATGTTCAAAATATTCCGATCTGTTGTAAAACATGGTCACCAGGAGATGGAGCTTTTTTTCCTTATTTGTGTAAAGTGATCGGTTGAACAACATGGCTGCCAGGGGGTGGGGCTTGATTTATATAGTGAAAACTTTAAAAAAGTTCTTGTCAAAAGTACTAACCTGATTTTGAAATAAGTGTACCATTGGTGACCGTTTACAAAATTATATTGAATCAGGTGAGCGTGAGGTGGCCATCTTGTATAATGTTTAATATAATTATGTGGGTTTTTTTCGTTGTAGAATAAAATCAACAATGGTACATTAGCAAGTAATGACCAAGAGATATTAGCTGAAGCTGAAAGGCTGGAGGTTAAGGATAAAGCTGCTCTTGTACTTGTGGAACTCTTGATGACTGACAAAATTGTTTCTCAGATTAAACAATACCGCAAGCTGCTTCTTAAAGTAAGATTTCTTTCCTAAATATAAAATCTATAGTCAACTCTTGGATCATCTTAAGATCAAAATTAGTCAATATATGCCATTTCTAGAGTTGGTTTGTTTTTAATATGTTGGTAGAAAAAACATGAATTTGTTGTGGGTTGATGTAGGAAAAGAAAAAGACTTGAGATGTAGCATAAATAATTACCAATGAATGAAAGTGGTTTGACAGACTACAAACAAAAGTCCTAATTTGCTTTCTACATGTGGTCTTCAGGAGACCTGCCCACTCGACAATATTTTAATAAATTAATCTGTGGGTGACAAAAAGACAAATAAATCATGAATACGGAGATACAGTCCTGGATGTGGTTTATAATTCCTGGTTGAATGATTTGACATCAATGGTAATATGTTCTTTCATTTCAGTTTTGTCGTGGTAATCAGAAAGGCCAGAAGTACTTGCTGGGTGGTGTTGAGCTACTAGTTGGGAATCTTCACAAAGATGTTTTACTTCCCAAAGTTCCTCACATTCTTAAAGAATTATACGACACTGATATTGTTGATGAAGAGGTTCTTATAGAATGGGGACAAAAGGTAAACTTGCTTCTAGTATTTAGGTCATTGACATTTACAGAAACTACGATATATTAGACTTAGTATTGGGAGAGAAAACATTTTCATCCTCGGCGGTGTTCAATCTAGGAAAAATTTAGAGGGGAATATCAAAACAGTGCGAGAATAAGCACGATTCCCCCTCACAGATTGGACACTGTCTCGCATGAAAGTTATTATGTCTTTTATGTGTCTATTCATGAGCTACCTACATCTTCTTTTCAATGAGGCAATAATATTCATAAGGATATTATTAAATAAGGAGTATGTCTTGTGTATTTTCACTTAAATAGTATATAGGTCATTGGCATATAAACAGATATTTTTCACTCAAATGACATACATGTATGTATATTAACGGTTAATTGATTAATGTAATTGGCCGATTAGTCATCGAGATTCCTCACTCCCTTCTCCCTTCATTACAATTATTGAAATATTAATATGCAGTATGGTTCTCATTTTAAAACATGTTACGATGATGTGTAGATGTGTCCGACATATGTTTGCAAACTTTCTATTAATTAACCATGCTCCTACATTACAAGTTCCATCTTGAGATAAAAAATTAAATTATCTGCTAAATTGGAAGGAACATTTTGATAGTTATGAACACTTGTTGGAAAAGTATAAATTTCCCCTTTACCCATAATGTTTTCAAAGGTCTGCTGCATAGGCTTAAGAAATCCTCTTCCTAGGGAACAGGATAGGTCAAGCCTGCCCTTGATGTTATTTTGGAATGAGATGCGACTTGTATTGACTGTTTCGATGTGTAAAAAAAAAAAAGGATTATTGATTTTGTATAAGTAAGATTTGTCGGTTTCTCAGTGCTATAAGATAATGTATTTTAGATATCAAAGAAGTATGTGTCTAAAGCTATATCCCAAGAGATTCATGATAAGGCAGCGCCGTTTATCACATGGTTGGAAGAGGCAGAGGAAGAGGAAAGTGACAGTGACGATGATGGTATTGAGGTAATGAACCATTTTAATACCAGATACTGGACAACCTACCTTAAAGGCTTTTGTTCTCATATTGTAAACTTGTATAGTAAATTTTGGGTCATAATCTTTCTGCTGAGGCCTCAAGGTAACTGTCTAAACTACGAATAAGGAAGATCCTGATCAGATTGCACAGGCATATCTGGAGTCAACTGGTCCAAGAGTACTATAGGCTGAGCTTTTGTGATCACTCAAAGTCAGTCAGTCGTCTGTCTGTTTGTTAACAGTTTTCTACAAATGATTTCTCTTGAACCCAATCAACAAAATTCTAAATAATTTCACAAGAAGTTCTTTAGGTGATCCTCTTTAGAATTTAATTCCATGAAGAACTTGGGTTTGTTGTGAAATCTTAAAAGGGAAAAGTGCCTAAACTTTAAACATCTTAGTTTTCCTTATATGAGTTTAGTAAAGAAAATAAAAATCTTCTATAGCCCAAAACATGCCTAATACATGACTCATTTCACCTATTTTTCCAGGTTGACTTTTCTGCTACTGGCAAAGTTGATGCTCCCAAAGTTGTGACAACACCGAAACAACCAGCTGCTCCCAAACCTCAGAAAGAGGAGGATGGTGATGAAATTGACATTGATGCTATCTAATATTACAGTGAAGTCTTAAACTGGACATGCATTTATGACTTTAGAGTGATTGAAATTGTCTCAAACATTTTTCCTCTTTGAATGAATCTTGGAGAGATTGAATCACTTTTTAATCTAGTGTTTCTCATTTTTCACTCTAATTAGTTTTTATGTGCAGTTGTTAATGCAGTATCAGTAATGATATGTGTATAAAAACTCTTTCCCTGATTCACCATTTAAGAGTTGTTTGCTGGAGAGAAAAAGGCAGAAAATTATTGTAATAACCACAAAATGTGGAAGTAAAACTTTGAGGAGCTTATTGGATTCATTTCTCCTTTTCCCAAAGTTTTTTTTAAAATCTGTTTGCTGCAGAATCATTAAATGTCTGTTTCAGGTAAAGGGTTTGACTGGGGATATACAGAAATATAACTGCTACCTTCTTCTCATATGATGTAAATTTTCAAATTCAGTCCATTACATTACATGTAGTTTTTGAAAATTGAATTTGTTTTAAATAGTATGTAAATTCATGCTTTTGTCTTTTGATAGTTTTGTGTGCTTTTGTGGAGATATTTCTCAAAGACTAAGGAAAAATTAAATTTCATTTCTATTAGTGTTGAAGATTGTAAACGTTCCACACGTACTCCTCCACCCCTGATTTTATATATATGCAATTTTAACATATGAAGAATTAACAACTCTTTTAAAAACTACTACTGAAGCTGAACTTAAAATAACTACTGACCTACCAGAAGAGGCTAAGAAAAGTTTATCCTTCTACAGTTTAACCAGACCTCAATTTGCCCTTTTGTATTGGAAACATCCCAACAAATTTCTGATAGGGTCTTGTTCAATTGCCAAGCTTGGGAACGTTTACAATCAAACCAGTTAGTTGAACTACGTCATTATTTTGGCTATTTCCATCTTTTATCATTCTGTATCGCCCATGTTTGTGATGAGATACTGTAATATAATATAATGTTGATTTTTGTTTGTCATTGTCGAGGACAGTTTGGTTGAAGCGTGTAAGGGTGAAACAAGTTGTGTGACAATTAACTTTCATGGTTGGGAAAATCTTGCAAGATCGTGTTTGGGGCCTGTGGAAACGATTAACATATCAATCTACACTGGGCATTTATGTAGTTGAGATGGGTTTCGAGAAATTATTCATTTGAGCAATGTTCACGCAAAATGATTGTATTTACAACTTGTAACAAAATATAGTTACAATAATTTTGCATTAAGGCTTTCAATCTTTAAGATTTAATGGCATCCCATATGGATAATGAAAGCTGACCAAACTCTTTGTACTGATATTGGGACCTCTCTTCTCACATGTAGCAGTGTACGTTTTCCATGTTTCAACATAATTCAACTGAGGTTTTTTCCAACAACATGCAAACTACAAAGTTGCACAACTTGTAAAAGGTGTAATAGGGTTAATATATGTAGATATCTTTAATAGAGCTAAATAGGTTTATACCTTTGTGCTATATCGGTAGTTTTCTGCTATCCTTTAGTTTTCTTTGTGCCCTTTCATATTAACCTGAATCGCCATGTGATCAAGACAGCACTCTGCTCTGGGACCGATTCCACCAACCTTTCTTAGTGATATACGTTATACTTGTATACTTAAAGGCATTTTTCATTTTTTTTGTTTCACTTGTAAAATATTTTATAAAACATGAATTGTGGAATGTGTTCCAACCTTATTTAAGTATTGCCAAGCCCTAAGTATGGTTGGTGGAATCGGAACCTGTACGTGCATCGCTGTATTTTCTCTTTCCTACATTTTACCAAGTCTTCTGTTTGAGTGGCACCAAAAAACTATTGTGCATAGTGTGTCGGGTTAATATGAATGTGGAATAAAACTGTTTATGTTACTTCTTTCTGTTTTCTATTTATGTATCTTTTCTGAATGTTTTCTTCCCACTATTGTTTAACCTTTACGTTAATTGCATCCCCTTTTCTATTATATTCCTGATTAAATTATGGCCCTAAAACACTTCTTTGTTTCATTTCACACCAAATGATCCGTTATCTTTTAGTCATTTTCTGCAATGATTGTACGAGAACAAGGCATGTTTACTAGAAAGTAAATTTTTAGCCGCGAGGATCAGTTCATCAGATAGTTATTTCTAAAAACCAATAATGTTGTTGGCTTCAACAAACGGTTTGGTCATAAAGATGTGAAATAGTGGCCCTCATTTTAACCAATTTACCACATGAATGAGTATTTGCTATACGGTGGTAAACCCTTATTGGATGAGCTTGCGATTTTTATACTTTTCTGCATCGAAAATACTCTGATTAATAAATTATTGTGGACAAACTGCACGTCCCTAAGACTGCATCTTAAGGTTGTATTTTCAAAATAAATCGTCAGTAGTATTAATAATTAAAAAAAATCCCGTTGGTTGCGTCTATATGTGCTATCTCGCTACTTCCTGGTTGAAAATAGATCGACGTGTTCTCGGTTAACTTGATAACTGGAACTATTCTTGATATACTACCTCATTTTTATACCCCCTTCGAAGAAGAGGGGGTATATAGGAGTCACTGTGTCGGTTTGTCTGTCGGTCGGAAGCCATATTGTGCCGGCCTATTTCTTACAAACCAGTTGGCGAAATCCGAAGACACTGGAATCCGTCCTAATTGTTTAAGTTTTATTACAATATCGGCAATGAATTACTTCAAATACCTCTTTCTGCAGTTTCTCCATTACTGAACACCATTTCGGGTTCAGAGAGGTGTCTTGCTATTCGTAGATTGTATATAATGTCAGTGAAAGCACATGCGTCTGTGGAATATTTGCTAAAAATGAATGTACTGGTTCCAGAATATCTATGTCTGCAGTATCGTACCAGCAATACTTTTTTAGGTAGACTTTTCGAGAAAAAAAAATGCTAGCTATCTTACTCGCGTCGGCGAAACACCTTGGTTAATTTTTTTGTACCACCTTACTTTTCTTCAAAACCGTTCGAGATATTGCTTTGAAATTAACAATTTTTGTTCATCATCAGACAAGAGTACATAAGTATGTCAAGGTATTTCTAACAACTATCGCCCTTTTTCGACTTGGAATTTTGTTTAGTTTTTCGTACCGACTCGGCGTCGCACCTTGGGTTAAGTTATTTGTGCCACCTCATTATTTTTCAAAACCATTTGGAGATATTGCTTTGAAACTTACAATACTTGTTCACCATCATAACCTCCATCAACAAGGTTTTTGTAAGAATTATGGCCCTTTTTCGACTTAGAATTGTGGTTAAGTTCTTCGTAACACTCCACTTTTTAGCTCACCTATGCACGAAGTGCAAGGTAAGCTATTATGATCACATTTTGTCCGGCGTCCGTCAGTCGTGCGTCGTCGACCTTTGAGCTCGTTAACACTCTACAGGCTACATTTTGCATCCAATATTCATGAAAGTTTATCAGAACATTTATCGCCATCAAATCTTGGACAAGTTCGAAACAGGGCCATATGAGGTCAAAAACTAGGTCACTAGGTCAAATTGAAGAGAAATCTTGTTAACGCTTGGAGGCCACATTTTCAATTTGAGCATGTTGAACCTTTATCAGAATGTTTGTCTTGATGATATGTGGGTCATGTTGAGTCAAAAAGTTGGCCACTAGGTCAAAGTGAAGGAAAATCTTGTTAACACTCCAGAGGCCGCAATTTTTTGCTTCAGCGGCTTGGAATTTGGCCAGAATGTTGAGCTGAAGGATATCTAGGTCACTAATCCAAATTGAAGGGTAATCTTGTTAACACTAGAGGCCACATTTTCAACTTGAGCATGTTGAAACTTTATCAGAATGTTTGTCTTGATGATATGTAGGTCAAGTTCGAATATGGGTTGTGATGGGTAAAAAAGTAGGTCACTAGGTCAAATTGAAGGAAAATTCTGTTAACAACCTAGAGGCCGCAATTTTAGCTTCAGATTGTTTGTCTTAAAAATATCTAGGTCAAGTTCGAATATGGGTCATATTGGGTCAGAAACTATATGTCACTAGGCCAAATTGAAGGAAAATCTTGTTAACTCTGTAGAAGACGCATGTTTTGCTACAGCAGCTTAACATTTAATGAGAATGTTTATCTAAACGACATCTTAGCCAAGTTCGAATATGGGTTATGTATGGTCAAAAACTAGGTCCCTAGGCCAAATTAAAGGAAAATCTTGTTAACACTTTGGATGCCGCATTTTTTGCTTCAGCAGCTTGAAATTTGGTCAGAATGTTTGTCTGAATTATATCTAGGACAAAGTTCGAATATGGGTCAGAAACAAGGTCAATAAAGGAAAACATTGTTCAAACTCCGGAGGCCGCATTTTTTCTTTGAGCAAGTTGAAACTTTGTCAGAATGTTGTCTTGATGATATCAAGTCCATGTTGGAATACGGGTCATATCAGGTAAAAAACAATATAGATCACTAGGCCAAATGAAGGAAAATCTTGTTAACACTGTGGAGGTTGCATTCAGAATAATTGTCTTGATGTGTTTTGCATTGCAGTACATTGTATAATTAAGGTGAGCCATCCAGGGCCATCATGGCCCTCTGGTTTTTCAAAACCATTACAGCTATAGCTGAAACACTTACACAATATATTTATAATCATAACCTCCATCAATAGACAAGAGTACATAAATCTGTGATTTCCTTTGTCAGAGTTATGGCCCTTTTTCGACTTACAAATACATTGAATCTGGGCAAAATCATATATTGCTGTAAAACTTTGAATACTTGTTTACCATCACGACTCTAACTGTAGACAAGAGAAGGTAACTCTGTCAAGGAATTTTTGTTTTGCCTATTACTGCAAAAAGTTGTTTTAAAGCATTAAAAACAGTTGAGCGCGCTGTCTCACGGACATCTCTTGTTAGACACCGTTCCAACTTCGCGATATAAATTTAATTATGTACGTGCGTTCTTCTGTCTATACGAACTAAAGTTGACACCGACCATTTTAGGCATTAAAATGTGCTCCGTGGGAAAACCGAAAGACACCTGAAATTAATGTAATGTAATTAATGTATACATTAAAATGAGTGGGTTTGGGATAAATACACCTATTATGACTAACCTGCACCACTAGTAAATCAACCAATCAATTAGTTTATTAATCATATATTCACCAAAAGACACGTGAAATTCAGTGTGCGTGTATAGTTTATATTCTAACACTATTGACAGTTTCACATTTTTACCCAAAGAAGGATTTGAGCGTGATCTAAATACAGTATATCACTCTAAATTCCTGGAACTATTTTTGGCTGTTGAAATTCCCTCCCGAGTATTTTTCATACAACGTTTCTCAGAGCGCATGCGTTACTACGTTGGGCTTGACATTTTATGAATGAAGTCACGAGCTTGTTGTAAATGCCGTTTGGAAATTTGAATTGTAACGGTGACGTAACTGTTTTAAATGACGTCATTCACGTGTTTTACCAACATTTTTGGCGCTATCGAAAACGTTGTGTTAGAATGAGACAGTAACAAATTGCCCATGATGAGTTTAAGAACAATTGAAAAAGGTATAACACAAATAAAATGTCCATAGACTGTTAATAAACTGATTTCAAAATGTTTTGTTAGTTGAAAAAATCGAATATTGCCAAAACAAATACAATAGGGAGTAAAGATAAAATAGCCTACACGTGCTTTTATCAAGGAAAACAACGTCATGTCAAAACCTAGTTCCCCCTTAAATTGTATCCCTTTAAGTTATGAACAAGTGCTAGAATTGAAATATATTTCATTTTGAGTGATATACCGGCTCTTATATCACGATGTGTCGTTCAAATGTGTATAAATTAATCACTCAGGCCATTCGGCCTTCGTGATTATTTACTGCACACCTGAACTCCCAATCGTGATATACGAGCCGGTATATCACTCAAAATGAGATCTATTTCCTAATTATAACACTATTGACAATTTCTCTTCTATACACAAAGAAGGATTTGAGCGTGATCTAAATGCAGTTTATCACTCTAAATTTCCGAAACTTTTTTTGGCTATTGAAATTCCTTCCCGAGTATTTTTCATACAACGTTTCATTCGGAATACCTCGGTGATGAATGCTTCAGTAAACGTCTTCAGTAAAACTATACGTAAATACAGCTTTATTTATTTGTAACTTTAATGTCACAGTTCAAGCAGGTCTATGTTTTAAGACTGGTATACTCTCATAATAGCGACGCTGGCTGTCAATCCAAGGATTGTGAGTTTGAGACCCAGCTCGGCCAACATTTTGACAAAATTCACTGTGACAAGCATGATTTGTATTTCACCATGGGCTAAGAGTTTATGTGGAAAAGCAGCCAGTTGCTCGGAAAGTATGTTGTGTGGAGAACTGGTGTGACAAAGCCATAAAACACATGAGAAGGTGACCTGGTTGCCATGATATGACTGAAGAATTGTTGAAAACGACATTGGCGTTTAACCCAAAACAATCAATGATAAATAAATCGCAATTACCTGCTCTTCCATAATGGCATTTATTGGTGCAACTACAATAACTATCATGGATTTTCCAAATTTATCCTGAAAAAATTACAATAAATATTGATAGATTTTTTATGCCTCTGCAGAAGACGATTAAAATTGAAAGGAGAGTATTTTCCCTTTGCATAGCTGTTTTCAAAGTTTTTTGCTGCAAATTTGTTATACGTGGGAAAGGGTTAAAAACTATAATATTAAATCTGGATTTTATTTC
This sequence comes from Serripes groenlandicus, assembly GCA_031761405.1. NCBI lineage: Eukaryota > Metazoa > Mollusca > Bivalvia > Cardiida > Cardiidae > Serripes > Serripes groenlandicus. The sequence goes on from JASEVX010000001.1 coordinate 75,773,535, forward strand.
GGCTAAAGTATTACGTACTTGAATCAGGGACTGTGTATTAGTTGTCCCTGTGTCAGTAGTGTGACTTGAACAGTCAAGCCCACCAGCAGGTTCGAATCCCATCAGGATGATCCATTTCACATAGATCTACTACTAACCTGTCATAATTCTAGAATAATATTTATCTGATTATATTGCTTTGCTTGATTGGGATTTAACGTTGTTTTTAACAATTTCTCAGTTATATCACGGCGGCCAGTTCACCTACTCATGTATTTCCTGGTTTTGTCACACCAGTACTCCACACAACAATCATCCCAAGCAACTGGCTGCTTTTCCACATAGAGTATATGAGAGAGTGACAAGATACAGACAAAGACAAAGAGAGAGATGGGAGAAGTAAAAAGGAGAGAGATCAGAGAGAGAGAGAGAGAGATATATATATAGAGAGAGAGAGAGAGAGAGAGAGAGAGAGAGAGAGAGAGAGAGAGAGAGAGAAAGGAGAGAAGTGAAAGGGAGAGAGAGAGAGAGAGAGAGAGAGAGAGAGAGAGAGAGAGAGAGAGAGAGAGAGAGAGAAGAAGAGAAGTGAGAGAGAGAGAGAGAGAGAAGGAGTGAGAGAGATGAAAAAGAGAGAGAGAGAGAGAGAGAGAGATGAAAAAGAGAGAGATAAGAGAGAGAGATAACAGCTAGTGCAAAAAGATGAGAAAGACATGGATGGAAAAAAAAAATACAGATGAGATAAAATTTAAATAAAATAAAAATGTAGGAAGTTTATTTAACCACTTACTGCCATCATAAAAGGCAACATTTGAAAGATCAAGCTCTTTCCAAAACCTGTTGGCAGCACAGCAATAGTGTCTTTTCCATCAAACAATGCATGCAATACTTCTAGCTGTTCCGGTTTTAGCTTGAAATCTGGTGGTAACTTCATTTCTGTAACGGCAGCTTTGACGCAATTTTCAAATTCGGACATTTTTGTTTGTTTTTTCACGGTCGTTTTTCTCGAGTACAGTCGTAGCGTTCCGGAAGAACTATTTATTTGCGTATTCTTTTTCCGGCGAACAAAATGCTGCGAATTTGTGCATATCCTTCCACCATATACATCCGAGGGCAATCGGAAACTTCTCGGGTAATTCCCGTAATCCTTCATCATCCCTCGGACTTGATATAAAATGATTAAAATTGCGATTGATAGATTTAACGTCTGATAAACGTAACTTCGTGAATACAAAGTGTCGTACGTCAATGATCCACTAGATAGAGAAAGACCGTAATTAGTGTGTGCGCTAATGACACAGAGGAAGTGTTGAGAGAGAGAGAGGACAGAGAGAGAGAGAGGAAGGAGAGAGAGAGGAGAGGAGAGGGAGTGAGAGAGAGAGGAGAGAGAGAGAGAGAGGAGAGAGGGAGAGAGAGGAGAGAGAGAGAGAGAGAGAGAGAGAGAGAGAGATAGAAGGAGAGAGAGGAGAGAAAGAGAGAGAGAGAGAGAGAGAGAGAGAAAGAGAAAGAGAGAGAGAAGAGAGAGAGAGAGGAAATTGAGAGAAAAAAAGATTTTTTAAAGTTTCTCCCTATACATTTTATATCAAGTCATATCCATGCCTTTATGCTACAAAATGACAGCTGTTACATTGAAATATTATAACCCTTTATTGCCATATCAATAACCGATATATTCCATTGCCTATCCTTGTACATTTTGTAGGATAGTGTAATCTTATTTGAGAAGGGGCTGATCCTCTAAGTCTTGCATAGATCCGGGTTCAAATCCGGGTACGCCTGCGCGGCATGCTTAGGCTGATCCAGGCGATACTTTACGCAGAGTCCACCACAATGTTGGTTTTTTCGCGGGGACGGCTTATGTAATGTGGACCTAGATGCACCTTTACACAAGAAACCTAGAGCTATAGCTAACGCCGATATAACATTATATGATCCGGTTCCGAAGAGTCAATAGGAACCGCCAACTCACTAGACGAGCTCATATACACTTTTAATAAACAGTCTACCTGCGCAAGGTTTGTTGACATAACATTACTTGTTATCACAGACTGCACTTTCTGAGAGCGCCCATGAAAAAGGGTATAAGTTGACTTTTGTGAACGGTATATACACAGAACAGCGTGTGAATCCGCGCATACTGATCAAAGTCTGTAGACTGTACACATATTGCTTATACACGCTTGTTTAAAAGACTAACTGGTCAATATGCGTTGATTCTGATG